>CAHIKZ030005639.1:2340000-2382500 GCA_903632075.3 Acanthosepion pharaonis
ACTGAATGTTATGGACTTGTATTTGTATATGTATCTCGAGGTCTAGGGATGTTTTATTTTGATACATTGTGGCCGTGTTCATAGTTGATATTATTGAGTGTAGGCTTTTTCATTTTTTAATAACGCTTCAATTGCTACCGAATCTATGTCCAGAAAAGAAAAAAAAACACAAGAAAAAAATCAACGATAAATATAACAGCAGTATCTTGTCAGCCATTTTTAATAAAATTCATATATATATATATATATATATATATATATATATATATATGTGTGTGTGTGTGTGTGTGTGTGTGTGTGTGTGCAGAATAAAAGAATGAGAACAACTAAAAAGTCACATATAGGAGGCACAGAAATCAATATTCAAGAGTGGCTATCAGTTTCGCGTACGCTGGTCTGATGTTAGACTGAAGCTTGAGAGTCAAACTTGGCTGTGTTGATTCCTATATTGTCAGTCTCTATATCCATAAACTCTCTTGATCACAGTTTCCTTATAAATAGAGCTCATTTTAATTAATACTATGAAATATATTCATGTATGAATGAACATGAAAAATCAGTTATCACCTGTTAAGTTCTCCACTGCCTTAACCGGGTATTGAACTCACACTCTTTGGGACCTGTCACTGGATCTAACAAACGCCCTTATCCACTGTGTTATGTGTCCTCAAGGATACCCGGTTGAGGCATTGGAAAACTTGAAGAGAGGAATTAACAGGAGATAACCGTAAACTGACATCCATTAAACATGGCACGTAGAACTAGAAAAGTCTACCCCAGTGAGCGAAATAAAGTGTTCAGTTCGACATTCCAACCACCTGAAGAAGTCTGGAGCGTACAACGGTCGAAACGTTGTAATCAACATGGCGATAAAGATAAGGACAATAGTGCGAATAATATAAATAATTTTTATTCATTGCCTTTTTTAATGTAGAATTAACATTTTTAACTCCAGTCAGCAGCAAATGATTAAAAAGTGAATAAATATTTATATATTTGTATATTAATATCAATATAACAAATTAGTCTTTATATGTTAGTCTATCAAATTGAAATAAATAAAATTAGATGAAATACTGAACTTCATTTAGCCGGCCGACAAAACTCTTATATTTCTTTAAAAACAGTAGAATGTATGGAAAATTCATTATTGAATATCAGCCTATTAGGTTACCAGGCATTTATCAATAAATAATATAGTTCGCTTTCCTTTTATAGAAGTTGTTTTCAGTTTCGACCTAATATGATCGATCTACAGAGTTTAGGTTCATCTGCACTCTACACCGTAACCTTATTGACCCGGGTGTTTTGTTGAATAAATGTGATGAATAAATCTTTTTTTTTTTTCGATGATATTAACTCAACATCAAAGAACGGTTCCATTCTGCACCAGTGATTTGCACACCGAATTCTCATAAATGAATTTTACTTTCGTTTCACACCCTTACACACCCACACTAACAACGTCTTAATTTTGTTATCCTTTCTTGAGTCAGTGTCTCTACCTGATAAGAAATTATCTATTTGAAGCTATTAATAACTTATTCTATTCATATCAATATCCCTATTTGAATTTCTTCATATCAAACTGTCTCACCCTATTGTTTTCTATATATCTAGACATCAGCACACACATACACACACACACATATATGTGTGTGTGTGTGTGTTTGTGCGTGTGTGTGATCTCAGAATACTTTCACTCTCACTCTCTATTTCCCTTTCTCTCTAGCTGTCTCTTTCTCTCTCTCTCTCTCTCTCTCTCTCTCTCTCTCTCTATATATATATATATATATATATGTATATATATATTGTGTATTTGATCAACAATCCATCTTTTATACAAGTTTCGTTAAAGACGACTGACAAGATACAGCGATTATATATATATATATATATATATATATATATATATATATATCGAATTCGACGGGAAAGTAGAGTATATATATATATATATATATATATATATATATATATATATATATATATATATATATTGTCTTGTCTGGTTACTAGTCTATGATAATGAGAACTCTGAATTTAAATCCTGAGTAGAGATGTTTGGAGATCTGATGGCACATTATCTGCTAAATGTCCTCTCTATTCAAAGAGGATGGTTGCGAACGAGTTTTCCCAAATTTAATAAAATCATAAGTACAGTGAGTCTGGCTGTTAATTTCTAGGAGCTAAAATTGCTGGGCTCTTAGAGGTCGAAGATAACTAGCATTCCCACGCCCCCACACACACACACACACACACATACACGCACACACACACACACATACGCGCACACACACACACACGCATATATATATATATATATATATATATATATATATATATATATATATATATATATATTTTTTTTAAAAAATTATAACATAAGTATGTTATAAGATCACTACAAAAATAGCCATTTTGTTTTAACACACTCTGTGTCTTATCAAGTGTCAACACACTCTGTGTCTTATCAAGTGTCTTATATATATATATATATATATATATATATATATATATATATATAAATATATATATAAATGCTAAGAACTCTGAATTATGAATATTCTTTCCTATTATTGTTTACACACACACAGACACACACACAGACACACACACACATATATATATATATATATATATATATATATATATATATATATATATATATTTGGTAATATGTGTGAGTGTGTGTGCGTGTGCGTGTGTCTGTGTCTTGTAATGTTGTCAAAATATCCAAGAATTAGTAAAGCCTGAATTAGAATGGGGTCAAAGCAACAGTAGACTAGGAATGGGAAATAAAAAATAGGTTTATTAAAGACTAGCTGTATGGCCCGTCGTTGCCCGTGCTTGATTCAAAAATCGTACGACTCATACAGCAATCGCTATCACTTGACTTAAAATATTTTTGCCCTTGCTTGCCTTTAAAGGAGTGCCCTTTGCCATGCTAATGTTGCTACATGCCTTACTTCTTGCCTATCTCACACTGCGAATTTTTTCTAAGCTCTATACTAAACATTAAATCTGTTACGAAAAAGAACTAAACAAAATGAACACAAACGATCAGCTTTAACAAAGGACTCGTAACTGGAAAAACCGAATGAAAAAAGGATGTTAACAACACATATTTTTGCACACCCAACCCAGTTCTGCGGAATCAGAATCAACGTTGTATTTAAGCAAGCGAATGGACCAATTGGAGTAAAGTGCCATGCAGATTTAAATTTTTCCCACTTGTGACGAATGCAGCTATCGATTTTTTTGCATGCTAGCATGTTAGTTAACATTCGTGTCGGTCAACTGTTGGCTCTCACGCTGGCCAATAGAATCTTCCTGCCTATTCGTGGCTGCCACCTATAGGCTCTCACTCTGGCCAGTAAAAAATGGCCGCAAACTACATGAAAACTGCCGTAGAAGCATGAAAAAATCGATTATTTCCCCATATCCTTTTATTTGTTCCTTCCATTTTTCTCTTCTTTTACCCTTTTCAATTATATTTTATTTACTATATATTCTCTTATTCTTCCTCCTTTTTTTTTCTCTCGTCAGAGGCTCTTTCGGAAATTGATAAATTATCTTAACTACCGCCTGTTTTCCTGAAATTGACAATTTATGGCGACACTGGCTACAGGCGAGATATCTTCCCCACTCCGTTTACAGTCTTAGTCCCCCATTCCACATACTACTAATAATAGATAGGCCTAACGCTCTTACACTGACCAAAATTTTTTATTTAAGTTTACTTACATAAAAAGTTATGCCCCGCTGGGAATCAGAGATCAGGTTTTTTTCTAATAATATGATTTCTACCAGAAAATACATCGTGTACAAAAGCATCTGTCGGTGAGTATATTCCCATTTCTCTGTTTATTACTCGCCCCGTTGATGAAGGACACAAGCGCGTCTGAAAATTCCGGACTTAAAATCTTTCTTTCCATGGTTCATTTTCTGTCATATTTAATAATCAATATTTAATAAATCTTTCCGTACTGATTATATTGGTACCCTTTCGTTTGTCCTTGATTATTAATTAACCTATTTATTCGGTGTCGCGAAATTTAAAATATTACCATTGTTTCTGAAGTCTCCGATTTGACATATATATATATATATATATATATATATATATATATATATATGTGTGTGTGTGTGTGTGTGTGTGTGTGTGTGTGTGTGTGTGTGTGTGTGTGTGTGTGTGTGCGTGTGTGTGTGTGTAAAATAGGTTAATTAATCAAACAAGAACAAACGAAAGTAATTTAGGGTAGCTAAAAACAGTAAAAATTTCACTATGGGAATTTAAGAGTTTTTTTATTTTATTATATATATATATATATATATATATATATTTATATATCGATATTTTGAAGTCGACTTATATATATATATATATATATATATATATATATATATATATATATATACTCATACACACTCATGTGGGGAAGACTGATGATGATGATGATGATGATGATGATGATGATGATGATGATGATGGGAAAGCTGTATGGCGCTAATTTTGCTCACTTGTCAAGATAACATGCGTACTTATAAAATTGTCCAAATTTTTCACACAAACGCGCAAACCGCTGGGCTTACAATGCTTGCATTAAAATGGTATGGCCAACTCTATCAAGTAGGGACTGTTTGAAGTATTTCTAGAAAATAGTCATACCTGCAAATGAATAGATACTGTTATGGATCAGGAAGAATAGTTTTTTTCAAAAATTCATTGGATCCATCGGGTTTAGCCTCACAAAAACGAGGATTAATCTTCGTAAGGTTGCTTTTTAACGTCGGTTTACTGACAAAATTGGTGAGGCAAAAGCTTATAGTTAATGCCATCAAGACTCCATTTCTGATTCGGTGAACCGAAGGAGAGGAAGCAATTATACAAAGAAATCTGATCAGGGATATCTTTTTCAATTTAGGAGACTTCAGTTTCGAGTAGACTATGTTTTACCATTTGATGTCCATTAGTAAATTCCAATTACAAATATTTACATTTCCTGGATTGTACCTTGCTTTGCGTGGAGACAATTTTATGTTGGATGTTAGAGATATATACATCAAAAGTCCATTTATCTGCCGAATTGAAAGGAAAAAGTCTTGTATACTGAATTACTGGCATTGATGAACTCAAGATGAATAGAATACTTGATAATTTACTTTTTGTTTTTTGTTTTTTTTTGTTAATAAGATAAAACTTAGCGTATTAATTAGTTGAAAATTATTTCGCGTGTAAGCAATGTTTCATATGGTAAATATGGCTACGTTAACAATAAAACTGTGTCAATTATATTTACTTTTCAAAATCGACAATTTTTCTGTCAGATACTGTAGTCCATGTGAATAAGTTTGCCCCATATCAATTTTTAAATTATTCATATTCTTTTAAATAAAAAATATTGGTATATCATATTTACTAATGAAATATTCAGACAGTCATGTGTCGTGCGTGATACACGCCTAGGCGATCATGTATCTTTCGATACATGACTGACGAGGCAGACTTTTTCTCAAAGTAGGTTGCCATTTCTTTCTCCAATGCTATATAACCCAGTCTGTCCTGCTATTTACCCATAGCTGAGGGAGTGAGAAGAAGAGGATTCACACCTTTCCCAAGGGTATTAGCATGTAAGTGAATGTAATGGATTTGACTGGAATTCAAACTGAGCTCTCCGATTCCTCAATTCAAGACGATATTCAGTTTTAACGGGACTGATCCTTCCCAACCATGGCACTAACCTTATCTTTTAAGATAGACAGTTGCTAACAAGATTTATGTATGTTAGTGTATACATATATGCATGTGTGTATTCATCTTATATATGCATTCAATATAACATAGCCGTTTTATAAGATATTTATATGATATAAGTTAGTCATGCGTGATACATGCTTAGGCGATCAAGTATCTTTCGATACATGACTGACGAGGCAGTTTTTTTTTTCCACAGTAGGTTGCCATTTCTTTCTACGGTAGACCAGTTGCCATCCAATGCAGTCTGTCCTGATATTTACCCATAGCTGGAGGGAGAAGAAGAGAGTATTAGCATGTAAATGAATGCAATGGCTTCGACTGGAATTCGAACTCGCCTCTCCAATTCTTCAATCCGAGCCGCTGTCCATTACTCCACGCTACCTCCTAAATAGTAAAAGATTATACATCCAAAATAGATGTTATCATGTATTGTTTGTCACCAAACACTGTGATAAACTATAACCAATAATATGAATATGAATCAGTACAAAAATAGTTCACTCTTGCGAAAGATGTCTTTAAAAATCAATATCTGGCTTGCCGTCTTTATTTTTGCTACTGCTTGTTTTTTTTGACGTCATTGGCCTAACTAGATTTTCAGAGCCAATAAAATGTTTTTCTCACCCGATAGAATTCAATCTTTCTATTCTCTCCTGATGAACGGTTGTCCTTTTATTACTTTCGATTTTAGTACATTCAGCAAATATTCATTTGGCATTTAAATCCTCTGACCTATAAAGCGAATTCATCAAATATAAAGATTGCTTCTTCAGAAGATTTGTTGTCTTCATAAAGGAATGCTTGGATCATTATCAGACTGAAACAGCCCACCTTTCCAAGCATTTGCGCGCAGGCAACATTCTTTCTCTCGATATTCAAGAATTGGTCCATGAAAGTCAGTTCATCAGTGCCACTAGACTTCATACAAAAATTCAGACCATGATGTTTCCATTACGATGCATAAGTACAAAGAACTCTTTTCTTTGAACATCTCAACGTGACGTCAACAAGCACGTCGAACGCGATCATACAGCAATCAGTTGATTTTTCTTTCATCTCACCACAGTACGCAGGTCTGTTCTGATTCTTCTTTGAAATATTTAAACAAACTTGCTTCTATCTCTTATTCCCTAACAGTTTCCTATGCTGTCTTGGGCAAGTAAGCCTATCTTGCGCTGGGAATATTCGATTGTCGTAAGAGAAACATTCAAATAAAATAAGTTGTTTCCCTTCTCGCGACCTTCTCTCTTATGGAGCTCTCTTCTAGTCTCTTGCTTTCCTGTCAACTACAATTTTTAAAAATGCTAAACGTAAACGTCATTCGTCATCTTACGTCTCCGTAGAACACGTTCCTTTTTTGCCCCCCTCCTCAATATGTTTTTTTTCTCGGATTCTTTTACCTTCAGTAATATATAGCGTCTTAATGGCCTTCCTAGGGTGGAATGTTAAAAAATAATATTCTTAGCAGCATTTGTAGCAAATTATATTCAGTCAGTTATGTGCCATGCGTGATACACGCTTAGACGATAATATATTCTTCGAAACATTACTGACGAGGCAGATTTTTTTCTTGCAGTAGGTCGCCATTTCTTTTTGTGGTCGACCAGTTGCCATCCAAGTCTGTAGAATCCGGTCTGTCTTACTATCTACCCATAGCCTGCAGGGTGAATTGGATTCATACCTTTCCCAAGATTATTAGCACGTAAATGAATATAATGGATTCGGCTGGAATTCGAACTCGGCTCTCCGATTTCTTTAATCCATTACTCCAACGTGCCATCTCAGATTATATTAAAACTGGTTTAATGTATAAGATCTCGTAGTTAGATTTCATGATAGCACGGTTGTTTCTGTAAACCTCTATCTTTCCTCCAATTTTACGCAATTGTGGCAACATTAATGTTACTTAATTCAAGTTTAATCGTTATTATTTGGTAATTGTTTTCTGTGAATGCAAATATATTATTTATTTCCTAATAAAGAGAATTATTCGCTGTCATTTATGAATTAAACATCTGAATGCTGAAACTATGTATATCGTACAAAGGCCTATTTATATCCAAATTTACTTAACTCTTCTAAATGGGAAAATAATCATGTTTGGTTTTAAAATATATATTATTGATATCTTTTAAATCAATTCACCCAATCAGGGCAATAAATCCACTAAGACAGAAGCAGTTACTGATTGTGAAAGAATAAGCCAAAGAAAAACTTTATTAAGGAGCAAAAACAATAAAAGTTGAGTGGAAAGCAAAAAGCCGGAAGTGAGGTCCGTATGCTAGACGTGCGGGAAAAGAAAATATTAGCATAGAACATTGGGTTAGAACTAGCTAATTCATCTTCAAAATGGTGAGACTTTGTTTCCAAATCAATACTGTGCATAACTCCATAGTCTAGGTACGATAGAGGAAAGTTAATAAGAATAATTTCCATGAAAGTGTTTATAAAAAAGGTGCAGAGTAGCTACATTTCGGTGGGAAAGTGACTGAAGCCGAGACGCCAGGTCAGGACCAATAATATTGCAGATACTTGTTTGGATTTTACCAAAAATCTCAAATATATATCGGGGCCACCTATTCGGATTTTATAGAGAAAATTTTCCGTATTAAGAGCTAAAACGTCTTTATTTTTTATTTTCCTTTCCTTATTTTCACTTTTGGAAGATCTGCAAAAATATGTGGTTTAGTCTAACAACGCAAAGTTTATACATTTTCTTTATTTTCATTAAACTTAAAATTTTGGCCAGTAGTGTATATATACGCACTATACACACGTAGGCGCGCGCGCGCGAACACACACACACACACACACACACACATATATATGCAGGGTTTATACATTTACAGGCTTTGAAGTCGGGTTCCTCACACGTTTTTTCCTTCGTTTTTGAGTTATTTACTTTAAAGTTTAAAGTTATTTAGCTTAAGTTTAAAGAAACATTACAGTAGATGGCGCTGTATTCCCATGTAGACTAGGTTACATTTGTCATTCGTGTACATGTGCTGGTTAACGTGTGTAGTAGTGAGTTAACTGTAAAGTGTTCCGTTTAAAAGTGACAGGATATTCATATTGTGAGCCGGCATATGTTTTTTTTTTCATACGGCCCCGCGAATGCTAATGGACGCGAGGCTGCATGGCTACATAAGGCGGTTGTTTATCGTCGCGTTGCTGAGACATAATTCGTGGCACCAAAACTATGGATAGAGGAAGACCGAGATCTGCTCGTACGACTCACCGCGAAGAACACATTCTACAGGCTGTCGGAGACGATGAGGCTATCAGCACACGTCAAGTCGCCGTAGCATGTCGTGCCGCATGGAAAGTACTTCAAGCCCAGCTCCTGTATCCGTATCGTTTGCAATAAGTTCAAAAATACCGAAGCAACAATGAAAAGTATGGGGGATGATAAGAGCCAAAGCAAGGACATGTATACGGTGGCCGATAAGAGACAAAATTGGAACATGAATAAGGTGGTCGTTAAGAGTCAAAAAAGGTAAAAAGATATGCTGGTAAATAAGAGTCCATACAAGAACCAGAAGATGCTGGAGGATTATTGCCCAAACAATAACAAAGATATGCGAACTCGAAATAGCCAAAATAAGGAAAAGGAAGAGAAGATGACGGCCAAATATGATGACAAGAAGAACAAAAATAACGACAATGCGGAGAATCACCCTGTTGTTGGAAATCCTCAACAGAGAGTAAAATAAACGTTGCTGAGTTTTTGGATATACGTAAGAAAGATGGGATCCTCTTGATGGATGACCAGCTGTTACAAAAGTTTGAAAAATGAATAGTGTCCGTCTTCGTGGTCAACAAGCGCTTACACAAAATTGTCGTTGCGTGGAGATGTCTCTCGACTCCTTGAGCAAATTATCAAGGGCTCTGGTTTTTTTTATGTGTGACATACTGAAGAGTTTATGGCGCTAGTAAGCAGAAAGCTCGTTTCAAATTACCTCATAATCAGGACAGAGTATGGTGAAAGGCGAAGGACCATGGCTTCGATTCGCTTGAACTTCCTAGAAAGAATATGTTTGGAACAGGACAGAAATGGAAAGTGTGCATACGGACATTATGGCTAGTGTTAGTAAGGTGGGCTGCTAAGAAGCTATATAAAGCAAGGCTCGCGATTACGCCCAGGTACGGAAAGAATCCGACTCTCTTCATCAAAATTCGGCGTAAGGTGGGTGAGGGTTTCGCGTTTGTTGCGAGTGATAGGGGCTTACCTTGAATTGTTGTTAGAGACTCCTTTGATAAAAAAGAAAATTTAGCTTCTAAATTTAGTTTAGTTATCTCCGCTGTTTTTTCATTATTTTTGGAGAAATTTTGTCATTCCATTTTGGCTTTTTGAGTAGTTTCATGTTAACTTATCTCTGGCATGCAAACGCATAGGCCCGTCTATTTTTGTACCCGTCATTTTTTGTTTTATGTACAACCTCCCACTACTAGTTAACAGATTTCTCAGTTCTTTGATAGGTGTGAGACATTTTCTGATTGATTTCTGTTTCGTGTCTTGCATTTTTTCTCCCAGTTAACTGAGATTCTCCGTCACGATTTATCGTTTTGGGACGCTCAAATACTAACATAATTTTGTTTAGTTTGGTAGATATTTCCAGTCATTTGTATAAAAGAATAATTTTAAGGATTAGTATTTCCCCCCCTCCACCAACAATTGCACATTAAAATGTTGTACAAAAATTGTAAATATTAATTTTATATCAGGAATTTCATTGAGTAAATGAAGCTGTTTGATTACTGGTGCTGTTAGTAAGAATAAATGAGATGTTTTCGTGAATGGAACTTTCTGTGTACGCATTGGTCAATGAGTAAAACGAGCAAGGTTTAATTTAGGACTAGTGAAGACCAGCCTCTCCACTCCCTCTTGGCCTTGTGCCACATTTGTACCTTTCAGTACAATAAATAATGTTATTTGCTATGTTACTTTCGTAGTTGGTTTGCTTCAGACCAATTCAATTTTCGCTTAGTGCCAGACGTGATTTTGTAACACTACCAAGTGGAATAGAGTTTTACTTTTTTTTTTTTTTGTATTTGAAGGTCTGTCAATTTTACGTTAAGTTTACTTTTAGTGTTTCTTACATTGTTTCTTACTGTTATTTGTGATTTTTTTCTGAAATTCTCTTTTTTTTATTTCATTTGTATTTTCACCAACCCCGACTCTGAAGTTGATTTTGTTTTATTTTTGTTGCTAGTATAACATCTAGTTTCACTGGACGATTGATTTAATTTTAATTTTTGGAAATTGTATTTAATTTTGAGTTTTCTTTTATATTCCAAACCCCTCCCGTAAACTATTTTTTTTATTCCTTTCTGCTTAATATTTTTGTTAATTTGTACATTTTTTTCGTTTCCAACTTTTAATATTAACTCACAAGCCAAGTTTACTGTTTTTTGTGTATCTTTTCCCACTTCTTTATTGTTTGTCTCGGCCATTTTTGTTTGGCAAGACTTTATTTTTCTACACATATCTCTTTCTTTTAATTTTCCTTTTGTAGAATTTTTTCATTGTTTTATCTTGCTGTTTTAAATTTTAAAAAAAACGAAACTTTTTTCGCTGTTTTATTTTGTTGTTTGAGTAAATTTAGTTTTCTCGGTTTTACATTGTTGTTTTTTCTTCTCTTTGTAGAAGGTCATTGTTTTTTTTTTTTAAGTAGACTTTTATTTTTCACGCCAAACAATTTTCGTTTAATCGACCTTTGTCCGTTTTTTGTTTTATTTTTTCGTTTATCTTGTTAAATTTGTTTCGTGCATTTTGTTTGGTGTTTCCTTATAGCTGTTTTTTTAAAATTTTTCCCACTATTTGAAGAAGGACTTTTTGCTTGTTTTTACTACATGAATTTACTTATTTGTTTAAGTAGATTTGTTCTTTTACCGATGAACTCTTTTTTGTCGGTTTTTCTGTTTTCGTTGGCATTATCATTTTTTTCTTCTATCTGTAGGAATTTTGTTTAATATTCATCTTTTAGTTTTTAAAATTTTCAGTTGTATTTAAAAAGAAAAAAAAAACATTTTTTTAAAAAATATATATTAAAAAATTGTCTAAAATAAACGGCCGATAAAAATAAGTCGACCCAAAAATAATTTTTGGATCAAAAAAAGAAAAAAGAAAAGAAAAGAAAAGAAAAGCCATGTTGATAAAGATAGACAAGAAGCTGAAAACAACGAAGAAAGAACAAATTTCAATGACAGAGGAAGGAACCAAAAAATGTATGTCGGTTAAAAAAAGACCTCAAATTCGGAGGAATAGATTGCAACTCAATCTAAAGACAACAAGAGTAGCAGCAAGACGACAAAGTAGCGGCTGGGGAAACAAACACATGCTGGAATTCCCCAACGAAGTGTATCATAAAAATGATACAGTTCACTGAGAGAGCTAAGAATTACGAACTTATCAAAGAGGCTGTGATCTTTGTAGATTCGGTGGAGTTAGAGAAGTTTGAAAAAAGAATTGTGACAGTCTTTGTGATCGACAAGCGTTCCCGAAAGATTTCTTACGTCACAAAATACACCGTTATCGAATCCTTCACGTCCCTGACTGTAAAATCGCAAAGGAATTTGTTACTTCATGCGTGACATACTGTTAATCACAAAAGATCTCAGTTTAAGAATTGACTATGAGGACAGACGTCGATCGAAAGCTCAGTATTTGGGGTTACTCCTAGGGACATAGGGAACACTCAGCCTCATATCTAGCGCAATTTCGGCAGAGAATCCGTGCTTCCTCCGAAGATCAGAATAGGGGATGACGATACGATATTAAGATTAGATGGTAAAGCTATCAGCTCCGTCCCTAACTGTCTGGATGTAGAGGACCAGAAAATATCGGTCACTGCGACCAGCATTAAACAAATATGTTGGAAATGAAGAGAGACTGGTCACCTCTCCTTTTCTTCCCTAGAGAAGGTCGCTGGAGTTCTGTCCCCCGTCAAGGCAAATCCCCCTTTGGTCGAGTATGTTGTTTTCCGTCTCACTTTTAATGGGTATTACAGCGACCAGGACTGGTTTGCTAAAACATTCCCCCCAAAACCTTTGCCAGATGCTTGGTCTGTTGCAGCGAACGATAAAGTGGCATAACAGGTCGTTGGTAAAACAAAAGAAAAGCTCCAGGAAGCAAAATCTCTGTACCCGGAAGCCCCCACGGGTAAAGGTTCAAACAGCCCCACTCCTTTTTATCATTTCCAAGGGGGATTCCCTGGGTAGCTATGCCGAACAAATCAGAGACCAACGACAAAATACGAAAAAAATTTCGAAAAGGCGGAAAAATTACAACAAGGAAGTTTTAAAAGCAAATCAGGATCAACCTGGGCGTAAAATTGGCCCTCCAATGGTGGAATTATAACCTCATTCCCACCCATTTCAAAAAGACCACCTTCATTAAGGCTACCATTCCCAAATCTCCAGCAAAGAAAAACTCTACTAGTGCTAAGACCCCTAACCCATCCCCTGCCCAAACTCCCATCAACACACCCACAAAATTCGATCAACAAAAAAGTCCCTTTACAGACTCAAAAGAATGTAGGAAGAAAAGGTAGCAACGCAGTCCAGAAAGATAAAAAAAATCTTAAATGTTTAATTAAGTTGAAAGTGGTGAATGGAATAAATGTAAAAAAAATCCCCCTAAAATCCCAAAAGATAAGCGAATATTGAATGTGGCGAAATCCGGTGTGTGAGCTCAGTAAATATAAGCAATGGATGAAGAGACAGATTATGTGTTTCGAATTTTCCCACCTTTTGCGTTTTTCGACAGTGCCAATGTAAAACGATTGAATCTAATTTTTTCACGGAGGACCCTGCTTTTCATTCACCCCTCTTTGTATAGAGCTCCACAAATAATGTTCCGCTGAGAGATTGGTGGCCTGTCTCCTGGTTGCTATCAAGAGTCAAACTGGTATAGGTTCAATAGGGCAGACCGTCGATGTCATCACCCCAACGATGTTTATTGCAGAAGAAAAACCGTAATTGGTCTGATAATGGAAGCTTAGTCAGTGAGAATTCCTTGAGCTTGCGGTCGGAGCCAGACTCACTCGCGATCATCAGTGTATCGGGGTGAATGCACATTGTGGACAGGAGACCCGGTTTTCAACTCACGACCGTGAGAGCATTCAGCCAATGGGTTTGCCCGCTATTTAGCATGTTTTGATTCACGCTTGAGCGGAGTTTTCTGACTGGAGAGCGGTGTATACCCTTGTCTTCATAGATACGGCGGGCAGTCTTTGCGTGTTGAATGTTACTATAAAGGATAAGACTCTTCGTCTCATTCAGCTTTATGCGCCCAATGACCATGCGAAATGGCTCGATTTTTTTCGGACGATCGAACCGTTTTTGCCGACATCTCGGCGGGTAGTTTTAGCGGGCGATTAGAATGCTCTCCTTGACTCCGACATAGATAGCATAGGAGTAAGATTGGGGACTAAAAACCGGGATGTGAAACCATTTCGGGACTTTATCGACAAATTTGAACTTGTCGATATGTATCGTAATGAAAACCTACGGGAAGTAGTACGAACATGGGCAAATAGGGGCGGCTTGGCTACGGTGCTGCGTTCTAGCTATCTCAACCGATACCTACTAAACAGAGTCGATGAAGTCCTCTTAGCGTGTAAAATTTTTATTCGATATTTTTCTTGAATCCGGGTTAGGTAGATAAGCCTAAAGTTAAGATGGCTGACTATTGGAAACTGGAAGCATTATTGTTTGGTGAGTGAGGTTTCCATAACCAGCTACAGTGGGAATTGACGGGGGCTGTGGTTGGGAATATGTGATGGGATAAATTAAAATCCCAAATTGCTGGTGATTATAATTGTAAACACAACCTAGATTAGAATCGTAATCTGTGTAAGGAAAAGTTGACCGGGCAATTAAATTGCTTGTTAGTTTGGTTGTATCCTTAGCTAGGGTAGAGTTAGCCTCATTGCCTATCAAGAAGGCTCCAGTTCTGGTAGTAGGGCTAGGTTAAAAAGAATGTATTCCTTGGTGACGAATATGGCCAGAGAATTACATGCAGATGAAGTTAAGAATGCATCTCATCGACATTTCGCGTGCGTCACATTATCGTATAATCAAACCGTGATTACAAACGCGGGCATGTGTGAGGCTTTTCTTGACTACATTTAGGATCTGTTCACCAGCTAGACCGGTCTGAGCACCACTCAGATTGATGCCTGCTTCACGGACTTACTCCCAGCACGAGACGTATAAAGCGGCTGTATGTGAGGATCCCATCAAAGAGCCGGTAATCTGGGAATCGCTGAAGTTGACTGGACGAGACAAATCTCCGGGATTAGATGGTCTGCCTTACGAATTTTACTTGAGGTAGTCATACGTCTCTGTTCACTTGCTGGCATTGATTTACAACAACTGGATGAAGTAGGGGTGTATAACTCAATGCTTCATCAGGGATATGATCAAGATACTACGCGAAAACAAGAACATTGGGGATGGGATAAATAACTTTCGGCCTTTAGCGATGTTAAACACAGTGGTAAAGAGTTTCCTCTGCTCCCCTTGACGTCTATCTGTCTCGTGAGTATCAGATTTTCCAAAACCTCCTTCATTACATACCAGAAAACTCAAATCTTTCTCCCTGATGTTAAATATTAGGTTCCTTTTTGTTTTCATTGGCTCGAAAACTTCGTCGCTGCTCAAATATTTGCTCCATGGTATCCTTACCTTCATTCTATAGAACGACATTTTTGTTACTTTAATCGGTAAATTAATTTTTTAAGCCCTGCACCGAAAATCTATTAAAAATTTCCCAAATCGTCATATTTCCGTGTAAATATGCATGCTGAACTCGAAAATAATGACAAAATTTGAAAAAACCTACAGTTTTGTAGTTATCAACAATAAAATTCGGACTCTGTCGCGTTCATTGGTCCGCCTTATCTAATATGCAGCAGTATAAGAGAGAATCTCTCTTCTCACATATATATATATATATATATATATATATATATATATATATATATATATATATATAATCGACTCTCCCGTCGAGATTCGACGTATGAGGGTCAAGCAGATCAGACCCCAAATTCGCTTGAAGATGAAATGGAACTAATGCTTTTAATTTAATTGCAAAATTAAATTCGGGGCTTTTAGCTTCTATTTTTGAAACATGGTTAGAACTGTGTAGCGAAAAAAAAGCATATTTTAAACCAATTAATTTATAATATTAATGCTCTGTAAATTTACATTGAGCACTATTTTGTAAAAATAAAAATATCTATAAGAACACCGGATTATATATCTTACTGTTCTTTCTTTCTATATATATATATATATATATATATACACTCGACTCTCCAGTCGAATTCGGCGCATGACTGTCTACCAGCTCAGTTCCTATGAATCGAAAGCCTGACATCGGCACATGAGATTTGATTATAATGGTGAATGATATATGCAGAACTATCCACACTTTTTGAAGGGCCGAATACAGAAACTTGGTGCACTACGTACCTCAAGGGCCCCAAACGACCCTCAGCAGGTTTGAATTCAGAGTTGTCCTTCTTTGAGACCAGTTGGCATCCAAGGCTATAGATCACAGTCTGTCCTTCTATTTATCCATAGCTTCCTAAGAGTATTAGCACGTAAGTGAGTGTAATGGATTCAACTGGAATTCGAACTCGGCTATCTAATTCTTCAATCCAAGCCGTGCTTATATATATATACACCTCACCCGTTAGGTTAACGATTTTGACGAAAAACCTGAATTCTCACTAAATAGACATTTATGCTTTCTTTTCTTTACAACCCTTTTTAATAGTTTTGTTTTTTATCAGTTTTATGTCATCAATAGAGCGTCTTTTTATAAAAATTGTTTCCGCTGAATATAAATCCTGGTAGGTCTTCTAGTTAACTTAGACCTGTCTAGGTCATGCAAACCCGGTTAGAAAATGCGTCGTTTTCTCAAACTTCTTTGTTTTTATGTACTTGTTAAACTTGTTTACTGTCCGCATGCAGGAGGTTTATGTCCACTTAATGTTAAAATCCCATATAAATTTAATTTCCCGAGATGTTCAAAGAGATGTTTGTGAAATATATCAAATTGTAAACAACATATGCGAGGGAGTGTGTCTGTGGTTCTGCGTGGTGGGGTGTACGTATTCAAGATATAATATTCATGCCTGTCTGTTTTGCAGGCAACTTATAGTCAATGCACTTTATATATATATATATATATATATATATATATATATATATATATATATATATATATATGTGGGTGGGTGTGTGTGTGGGTGTGTGTGGGTGTGTGTGAGTGTGTGTGTGTACTCTATATATAATGACTCGACAAACAGGTAAAAATATTAATCGCAGTACCTTGTCAGTCGTCTTTAATGAAACTTGTATAAAACAGAGATTGAAATAATCATTTAAATAATATATTATATATATATATATATATATATATATATATATATATGTGTGTGTGTGTGTGTGTGTGTGTGTGTGTGTGGGCGCGCGTGTGTGTGTGTGTGTGTGTGTGTGAGGAGAATTGGTGATAATAAAGCATTCCCTGTTTAGTAATAGCATAGTTAAAATTTATACTCTATATCACATACATTTCTCTCTCTCGCATGCACACATATCTATCTATCTATCTATCTATATATATATATATATATATATATATATATATATATATTTATATATGAAAGGGACGATTTGGTATTATGGTGATTTGATAATATTAGTCCGGGTAGGTGTTGCTCCCACCATGGTGCATCGATGAGGAGTGCGAGAAAGCAATACCACTGCTTAACCCAAACGTTGGTAGTGAAATTTGTTGGACGAAACTACTCAAAAGCCATCTATTATTGTTGTAGCACGAACTGACAGGTCATCATAACCTAGGATTTGAGCTTACTACAATTGATCACACCAGATTAGGCACTGTCTCATAGAAAATATGACTAATGTATGCTTTGCATAATTGTACTCTAACCAACAAGGTACTTCTGTGGATGTCGAATGAACACAGATGTCTATGATGAGGCTTCTGCAACATGGATTAGTTTGCTACCATTTCAGACTTTAGCTGGAAACGAACAACAACACATTTTACACACTAGCGCATACACATACAGACGCGCACAAGTATATATATATATATATATATATATATATATATATATATACAGATATCAGATAAAGAAATATATTTTACATATAAAGAATAGTATTATGAAAATTTTATGACGAAGTGGAAAACGTTTATTTGTAACACGTTTCGTTCAATGAATGAAGAACGAAACGCGTAAACTTTAGCAATTTGCTTATTCTTATGTTTTTGATGTTAAATATTCTCGATATTAGACATTATTTTTTGTTGCTAGTGACCTAAATGTTCATCTTCATTCAAGCATGTTTGGTTGAATAATCTAAATATATTATTTCTATTCAGTTTTATTTTAATCCACTCAAATTCATGGAGCAATTCCATAGTGCTTTTATCATACTGATTAAGAGAGACGTCGTAGTTTTTCTCATTCTTTTTATTTTTCTCATCCAAGATATTCCTCAGGGATGAATTGCTAAGACACAAAATTAATGTAATTGAGAGTTAAGGATTTTTGGTGAATGCGTATAAAACGTGCTCTGTTATAGTCAAATTAAAAATTAACTTTAAGAGTATTGTTGTAGAGTAGTTTTCACAGTGAAGGCTTGTATTTCGCTAAGTCGGTCCTAAAAGTGTCCGACGTACAAAACGTTAGGAACTTGCAATAATAGTTAATAACGCAGCAATCTAGTTGTGGTGGTTGATACTTCAATGTCCGACATCGACTAACTCACTCCACTCCACTGAGCCCAACTGTGACCGCTACTACTACTACTACTTATTATGTGTGGGAGAGTCTATTAATAATAGAATAGGTAATGTTCTAGTAGAACAAGTATGTAAGGGAGATTAATTTATATATTTTATTAATTATTATCTTAGCAATTCACCACTGAATGTGATCTTGGATAAGATTAAAGTACTTAGGAAAATAAAAAGAATGAGAAAAACTACGGCGTCTTACTTATCACATACATACATACATGCATATATATATATATATATATATATATATATATATATATATATATATATATATATATATATAAAATATTCCAAAATAAATAATATATATCTCTGAAAAGAAAATATAAATAAAAGATAGAATGAAACTATTCTAGGGAACTTTATTAATGTAAATGTGACACAAATAACATCCATGATAGGACGAAACGAGTTGGTAAAGGTTTCTTTTTGTTTTTGTATATATATATATATGTATTGATAGACAAAGTGTATTAATTTCAAACGCAACGTCTCTGTTTCATTTTTTTATTGCATTTAATTTATATATATATATATATATATATATATATATATATTTTGCGTTTCGAAGAGTATCTTCAAAATTATCAGTATCGTTGGTTAATTTCGTTAGTTATATGATTCATTCTATAAAAATGAGCTATTTCAATTTCAAATTTAAGAGTGAAATATGAGTGACGTAATGAGAAGAACGGTTTCAAAGTGCTTGACAACTCCGAAGACGACCAAAAATAGCGACGTGACCCTATCTCAATTTGGGAGCAGATAAGTAATGAATTTTTCTGCATGTTTGGAAACTGGTGTAATAAAGGCTTTCAGCCTGACATATTGTCATAGTAGTTTCAATTAATTTGATTTATTTCCATAACAAAGAAACTTGTGTGCAGCATTTTATTGTCTCACGGATATAGAAATATGCAAAATTCGCCATGTAATATAGTTTCTTTGCCTTTTTTTTATTTGTGGCTATATTTTTATAATTTGTAGTTGTTGACGCTCCTTAAGAAAATATTTTGTTTGAAAGAGTAAAAATTTCTCGAGTGGAGCCAAAAATTGTTTAGCCAATAAGAATTACTTCAGCGTTTATTAAAGCACTGTTTCATTCTACTCTGTTGCGTTCACTTTCACACAAATACCCTTCTTATCCCACCAGTTTTCAGTTATTCTTCGAATCATTTCACTACAAGCAAGGCAATAAAGCCACTAAGACGCAAGCGGGGTTTCTGGGTGTCAAAGAATTTATAGAAGAGAGATACATTATTCAGGAGTGAGAACGATAGAAGAAAAGCAATTAAGAAGACAAAATATAACGATTGGTACTGCACTTAAATTTTTGAAAATCAAAATTGACAGAAAAGAAAGAGGTCAGAAGTGATTTCCACATGCGAGAAGTCCGTAAGAAGAAACTGTTAACAGAATTTACAGTTGCAACTAACAATTTCCACTGCAAAATGGTTAGACGTTGTTGCCAATTGAGTACTGTGTTTAATTTCGTAAAAATGAGGCACCAAAGAGAAAAGTTCAACAGAACAATTAGTCTGAAAATATTTATAGAAAAGGCAGAGAGGATCTATGTGACACCGGTGGGAATGTGACGGAAGCCGAGATATCAAGTCAAGACCAATAACTTCGCAAATTCTTTGGATTTTAATCAAGAATTTCTATATACATGGCAAAAGTAGCATATATATATATATAATACATTCTTTTATAGATACAAATATTTAAGTAAATGCTTTGTTTTATAATAAACAGTATTAAACGACAATTACCGGGCTGAATGTCCGAGAAATTTTCATCGAAAATATTCGTCCTTCGACAGGAATCGAACCTGTATCCTATACGGAACCGTCATACTGCCTAACGTGTTTTTAACCGTTTCAGCCACAGAGGAGCGCCCGGTTTGCAAGGTCAATTTTAATGTATTTAACCAACGCTCCTCTGTGACTGAAACAGTTAGAGGCACGTCAGGCTATATGATGGTTCCGTATAGGATACAGGTTCGATTCCAGTCGGAGGACGAAAATTTTTTATGAAAATTTCTCGGACATTCAGGCCTGTAAATGTTGGTTAATACTGTTTATTATAAAACAGAGCATTTACTTAAATATTTGTATTTATAAAAAGAATGTATAAACATAGAAATGTCTTAAAATAATTGTCAGACTTTGTCCAGTTGATATATATATATATATATATATATATATATATATATATATATATATATATATATATGGCAGCAATATTCGATGCATTGACGTTTGTTCGAATTATAAATATCAGGACATATCTGAGTATCAGCCAGTCGTTGCGAAGTAAATATCTGTATTGTAAACCAACTGGAAACCCCAGCACAGTCGTTCGGAAGATTGATTGATTGATTTGATTTTTAGGGATTATCAACCCCTGATGGATTATTTAAAGCCAAACCACATATTGGTGCGTAAGAATAATTTGTGAATGAACATAGCATTAAAATGTTTTATTGATAATAACAATGATTTTTCCGGATATTTCCTACAATTTAACCCATATATGGGAAAGGAGATTAATTCCTAACTTTTCAAAGAGTATTTGCGCGTAATTAAATCTAATGAACGACTGGTACACAAAACCTACTCGCCAATTACCCATTCTGAGTCGGTATCCATTAGACCAACTTAGACAAAAGTTTTTGATTGACTGATTTGATTTTTATGATTTATCTGGCATTTGCATTTTATTTAAAGTCAGAAATATTTTTAGATTGCAAGAATATTTTTGAGAAAATAATAATATGAATTTACTCATAAAAGTCTTACAAAGTGATACATAGCTGGTAGGGGGAGAAAGAGCTGAATTTACACTTTTCTCGAGAGTATTTGCGCATAAGGAAATATATCTAACCCAACTGGAATTGGAACTCGGCTATTCTATTTCCAATTCCGAGCCGTTATCCATTACACCACAAGCACATTTAAGCTTACAACTGAGTATTCTCAAGCTTCCTTCCATCTGGGTACTGTTCAAACACGCGTTGCTTAAATTAGGTGATTCGTACGAAAACCTGTGTTTCCACGTGATATGACCGTCAGACCGTTTCGTAGTATTTCACATATGAAAATAAACCGGACTATCCGGAGAGTCTTGATCGATTACATCCTGAAAGGATATTGTATTTTGCAGATAAGGATCACTTGTAGTTGCCACACTATGAAACTGCTATTGACCATGTACTTTACGGAAATCTCTTGTGTGGATATGTTTCAGTCGAATCACACATTGCATATAACGAATGTACAGCCTACTGCTGAACAAATATATCTGCTACTATTTTCGTACATCAGAATGTATTTTTATACTTCAGATATGAAAAATGTTGAATATTAGCTCATGTGCTGATATTCAAATCATTACATGTAAGTAAATATTACCTGAGAAATAAATCACTCTTTATAGATGATTCCTGATAATAATGATTTTTTTAGATAAATTATGTTTGTATATGTGTATAAGAGACATTTATTATCCAGAAAGAAAAATATCGATTTACAAGATGGCGTAGAAAAATATGAAATAAATGAAAAGAAAGCGCGGGAGAAGTTAAGGAACACAAGTCATTTTAAGTTATAATGAGCGGGAAAACAAAAATGCTTTGTGAAATTCTGTAAAAATAATACAATCTGCTAAATTGGCTTGTTAACTACTGATTTTATGTGGTTAGGATGTGGCGTGTGTTAAACTTAAAACTTGAATATTGTTAAAAGAATCTCTGTCTGCCTGTAATAACAATAATTACTGGATACAGATGATCACTATCAATACAATGTCAACATAAACTAAGTTAATTACATCCTGGCCGCTGAAAAAAAATGTATCTTTAACAACTAAATAAAAACACCAAAGAGTGTAGAAATTACGATATCAATAAAAAATTGGCAATATATTGAGGGATATGTTTTCTCTTAAAATATGCCAAATAGTGTGTTGCCAATATTCAGCCACTACCAACTTCAAAGCATTGTATATTGAAATATATATTTGAATTGCCTGTCTACCGTGTCGAAAAAAAGGAAAAGGAATATTTATTAAAGAACTCGTGCGTTGCAGTCATATCTGGGATGAATAAGTGTTAACTAGCCTGGATGATTCGTATATATTCATCAGTGAAATATCTCTACAGAACAATTCACTGAAAACAAAAAGTCATGAGTGTGCTTGTCTTCGTTTCCAAAAATGAATATCTCTCTTACAGACACATTATATCCAAAAGGTATTAAAGATGGCCTTTTATAGATTTTATATCTATCTTTCAAATATATATATATATATATATATATATATATATAGCACAAATATGACATTAATATATGATACAATTGTCTGGTGTTGAATATTCAATCAGCACCTGGTGACTGGGTTTATTAGTAGTATAAACTATAGCTCTAATGTCATACGCCGTACTATTTTTGTACCAGCACCCAACGGGCAACAATTCAAATAATATACAAAAACCCCCGAACCTGTTATGAATGAAAAGATCCTTGTTTCTATAAATTTCTGCTGCATTAGTTCTTATTTTTACTACAAGCTTGTACAGCAGAAATTTATAGAAACAAGGACCTTTCATTCATAACAGGTTCGGGGGTTTTTGTATATTATTTGAATTGTTTGCGACGATGGATTTCTTGCCAATTAAATCATTAACCTTTGCATTTGTTTTTGTGTGAATAATTCATGAATTTGTAAATTGATTGCACGTTTATCGAAATATATATATATATATATATATATATATATATATATATATATATATATAAACTGGGGAAATGTATTTACTGGGGAAATATATATATATATATATATATATATATATGCTGGGAATGTATTTGAGTAGACATCACAGTGAAATTAATGTCTACTCGTCTAGAAATCAAAGATTTATTAAAGGGAATGTACCTCAAAATAGGAATCGAAAGTATATTCCCATTTTAACTTTAAACACAAGTGTGCTTTATCATTAAGTCACGTGAAGACATAACGATAAAAACATATAAAGACTTGAAAAAAATGTTATGTATGTTTATGATAAATATCAGTTACTCTTCAGTATCTGTCTGTATTTCTGAAACTAGGTAGTATGTACACCATTTACAATATTTGGACTATTGTCCTCATCTTTGTCGCCGTGTTTATCGCAACGTTTCGGTCGTTGTACGCTCCGGCCTTCTTCAGGTGGTTGGAATGTCGAACTGAACCCTTTATTTCGCTCGCTGATTTAGACTGTGCTAGCTTCACGTACTATGTCTTATGGATGTCAGTTATCTCCTGTTAATTCCCCTCTGAAATTTATCCACTGCCTTAACCAGGTATTGAACTCACACTCTTTGGGTCCTGTCAGTGGATCTAACTAACGCCTTTATCCACTTTTCCATGTGTCAGAGGGGAATTAACAGGTGATAACTGACATCCATTAGACATGGCATGTGGAACTAGAACAGTCTACCCCAGTGATCGAAATAAACGGTTCAGTTCGACATTCCAACCACTTGAAGAAAGCCGGAGCATATAACGGCCGAAACGTTGTGATAAACATGGTGACAAAGATAAGGACAATAGTCCGAAATAATGTAAATAATGTATCAGTTAATCTTGTGCACCAAATTGAGGAAAAAAATCCTTTCATTTTCTTTGCAGTTTGGTTTTTATTTGTTACGATATTCCTATAATTATTTACCCGCTTCCCGACGCAGCAAGGCCGAGTTTAAAGTGGCGTATCTGAGCCCGTAGACTGGGGCAAAAATTCCCTAGAGACCACGGAAAAACGGAGTCAGTTTCCCGAGACGAGACTTCGGCAGAGCCTAGTCTGGGGGATACCCTCTTACATAAACCAAGGTAAATAAGTTACGATATGCCTATAATCTTCACATAATTTTCCCCACTTCACAATTATTTCCTACTTTTATTATACGTATATAAAAAATCTCTCTTGACACGTTTATTCGAATTGCCACTTTTATTTTATAAGTTGAAAAATTCTTATCGTCAGTCAGTTTTTCATTGTCCGGTTACGGCGTGATGTAAAGAAATCAACTTATGTACATGATCATTCCGCTCATCTATTATTATCTTACCTGGAGAAACACAGGTGGTAAGTTGACTGTTCTCTATGTAGATTAAATTATGGGGACCAATGATAGCCTACGCTCTGAGGGATCACGGAAAACAGGGAAGGTGATAATTAATTAAAATAAACACAGAGAAAAATCTTTGAAAATGTCTTATATCTGTTTTAAATGTTCATGAAATATCAAAAATTGGGCATATGAATTTACTGGAAAGTGTAATAAAAAAATCAATGAGTTCATTAGAATAATAAATTTAATATTAAATATCATAATAATAAATTTAATATTAAATATAATAAATTTAATATTGAATCTCAAAACATTCATAATCTTTCATAGAAAAGCTAACGATCGATTGATTGATTTGTTTTTTACGGCTTATCAACCTTTTGCTGTTTTTCTTAAGCCAGAAGATATTTTTAGATAGCAAGATCATTTTGGAGATAATAATGATTTAATGATGCAAGACGTATTAATTAACCCATAGCTAGAGGGACAATAGGTGGATCCCTACTTTTCTTAAGGATATTCGCGCGTAGTTAAATAGAACTAACACAAAAGGAATTGTAACTCGCCTGTTCGATTTCCAAATCCTTACCGTTTTCCATTACACCACCTGCACATCCAAGCTTAAAAACGCTAGTATTCCCAAGCAGCCACCCATCTAAGTATTGACCAGGATCGACATTGCATAACTTCGTTGGTCGTATGAGAAGCAATTTCAACTTGATATTACCGTAGGTGTATGAAAAATTATAATTAACATGTATCAAAGACTAACAAGGACAACTGCAGTTCTGAGCAAGAAATCGTTCAGTTAAAATTCTGATGATCAAATATTTGATCATGTTTTGGGAAACAGACTGGGAAAAAGAAAGAACATTTTGGCGATTTTAATTTACAGCATGATTTCGTATATTCCGGTGCTTGTCAGAGTATATGCGCGTGTATGTGGAAAAGAAAATGGATTATTTACAACAATATATGGATGTGGTTATGCATGCCTGTATCTGTGTGTGAGCATGGAACTGGTATTTCTAATTTAGTGGGGTGCATGTGCTAGGAATATTGAGTTATATATTATCAAAATTTATCGAGAAAACATAGTTTAAATGTATGCTATATTTCTGGCTAAAATTGCTCATTATCAGCAATAAAACGTGTACATAAAATGATCAGTAAGGCCAAAACTGAGTTGCCAGAGTCTGTGTCATGTTTGGACGCAATCGTCATACACTCACACACACTCTCTCTCTCTCTCCACACATATATATATATATATATATATATATATATATATATATATAGGGTGCGATAGGTATATTTCGGCCATTTTATATTTTTATTTTCGCGCATGCGCTTTGATTTTTTGATTTTTTCGTCTGCATAGTATATTAGGGTCACTTGAGCACCCTCTGTAAGAAAAAAACGCCTCATGACGCAATTCACTTCGAGAGGAATTTAGAAACGGTACCCTTTACAACTTGGTATTCGAGCGGGAAGCTCTAAATCGAAAATTTCACTGTGTTTGGGTGTTAAACTGAGGACAGTGCAGAGGATAAATCTAATGTTGACTACGAAGGTGTTTGGAGAGATCATGGCAACATTATACCTGTAAACATCTTTCACAGGGCCTCAGACTGAACATGGAAGACTACATCATCTGCTTTGAGGAGGTTGTGCTGTCACATGTCAAGCGGTTGGCTGCTGGGAGACGCTATGTTTGGCAACAGGACACTGCATCATGCCACACAAGCAGGAGAACATTGTTATGGCTGTCAGAAAATGTCTTCCACTACATCACCCTAACCCTGGCTACCTCACTTCCCAGATTTTAACCCCTTTGATTATTATGTGTGGGGTGCAGTTGAGCCAAAGGCCAGCAAAACTCCTTGTAACACCAAAGAGGAACTGAATGCAAGGATTGTGGCAGCATTCACCAACTTAAACATGGAGACAAGTTGCAGAAGATTCGGGAGTCGTCAGGAGGCTGTGGTTGAAAATAATGGCTAATTTATTGAATGAATTTACTCTTTTCCATTTTAAGATATATCTGTCTAATTTTGGTAAATATATCTGTTAAAATTAGATGTCAGTGTTATTTTCATTTTTTCGTATTTTTGACGGTAATTTATCCATCGCACCTGTGTGTGTGAGTATGTGTGTGTGTGTGTATATATATATATATATATATATATATATATATATATATATATATTATAATATTTTTGTTTAAAAATATGATTCCTTCGCTACATAAGAAATCTCGTGTTTCAAAAACAAGCGAAATTTTAGGAATCCTAAAATTTCGCTTTGAAGATGAAACAGGACTAAAACACCTCAATTCAACTTAATTTTAATAATTATTTGGATGGTTTCGGCTCTCGTTTTTGAAACATGAGAACTCTTATGTAGGAAGGAATCATATTTTTAAACAAAAATATTATAATAAACTCTATTTCTTTATGGAGCACTGTCTTCTTAAAAATAAAAACAAAATACTAAGGAACTCTGGATTATGCACCCAACATGTTCTTTTCTATTTTCTGCATACCTGCACTTATACTCTTATATATATATATATATATATATATATATATATATATATATATATATATATAGAGAGAGAGAGAGAGAAAAGAGAGAGAGAGATAAATAAATAGATAGACAGATAAATATAACTGAGCTCTCTTAGATAAACTATTACTATGATCCGTTGAGCATAGTTGCAGTCTAAACCACAGATGTACTCTGTGGTTTGTGAACAAACACAAATGACGTTAAGCATATGCGTGCAGACAAGAATTGACTAGCCAACCTATTAGTTACCTATTAGTAACTAATAATAACAAAAACAAAATGTCCTTAGCAACTGAAAGAATTTAGAGAACGCTATTTTCATACTGTTTACTGAAAATTACGTCAATAACTGTCACGTGTGGATATATTGATATTATTGCTGTGTTGACGGATTCAACCATTTTCTTTTCATTTCACGATATTGTTGTGTACGTTTGTTTGGGTAAGTAGTCATTTTGTTAAGAAAAGTGAAATAGGGAAAAGGCCTGGGGAGAATATTTTTGAATGAGTCAATTTCTAGAAATTCTAAAAATATACAGTCACGAATGGTAGTGGTGTTGGAAACATATCTCCTCATCCACAAAATCTACTAGAATGTATAACATGAAAGACTCTCATGGCAATTTCAAACAAACGTGGTCAATTATTTTGCTATCGATTAATAATTGTCTACATAGTTTGTTTAATGATAGCATACTGTTATAGTGATTTTCCAAGCATATCTTAGATATGGCACAAGGCCGAAATTAGGGGGCACGCAGTGAGAATCGAACTCACTACTCAATCGTAATTGTTCAAGCGAGACAAGCTTGCTAACCATTACACCACCTCGAGGTGCCCAAGCGTACTGTTATAAATCAACATAATATTCTGTTATATCGTGGATAATACGATATAATCAACCAGGTAATCCCGAGTGGAAAGATTACGCTAAATACAGGAATTAGGTAAAACAACAAGAAGGTTTTATTGTACAGTAAGTACAATGAGTAAGAGTTCGTAAATATAGCAATAAGTAAAACGGGAGATACGTCACGGAGATCGTATTCGTTCCTTCTTGCCACTACAATAGGTCGTCACGTCTTTTATTCTCCCAGTCACGTCTCTTCTAGACTGACCAATCACTGTCGGGGTGTGTTAGGTTGTTCCACTATAACATATTCTCTATAATATATGCAGATTGTCAGGTTTCAATTGCTGCAACAGTGGTGGTTGATTGGGTCTTTTAATTTAAACGAAGCCTCATCACTCCAAATAATTTTGTTGGAAAGTGTGCATCTTCTACACTTCGGTTCGAGTACTATTTGCAAAAATCCATTCTTTTTTCCGGATTATCTTCAGTGAGTACATAGACTCTATTCTTGAAATGTTATATTTCTTATGAGAGTGATTCAAAATTCGATAGGCTCTTGATTTTATCTCACGACTCGTTTGTCTCCTACATTCTATTGAACACTGAAGATACGTTTTTTATTAATCTTTCTTGCTTTCTTTCTAGAGTCTTGCTTACGTTGTGTGGCTTCTCGATGTCCTTGGTAATCCGGAATGCTTCATATTCGGAACAATTACATTTTCAAAACTATCATCTTATATATAGGATGTAGACTATAATTTGACGATCGTACAGAGACGTGTAACTGACTATCCTCATATAATCATGCTGTGTTGATTATTATGTCGACTCTTACAAATTACGACTAATTGAGGCTAATTTCATCAGAAATTGTCCAAAGTTAATTTTGGAAGAAATATGATCCTCGTTTTCGACTTTTTAAGTCATCATCAGGGTTGAGACAAATGTTGAGTTTCGTAGAACTGGGTGTTGTAGACTTAGGCACAGGAACATTTTCAAAGAGTGAGAACAGAGGAAGGGTAATCAGTAAGTCAACAGATAGCATTTGGCATTTCATTCAACTTTTTGCAGATTAAAGTTGGGTGGAAAGCACGAAGCCAGAAGGGAGTTCCACAAGTGAGAAGTATGAGAATAGAAACTATTAGTATAGAATTTGCGGTTGCATCTAGCTAGCTTAACCAGACGAAAGGCGTAGTCTCACTAATTTACAGCTGAACTGTAAATTAGTGAGACTACGTCTTTAGGGAGATCTCGTCCTTAGTCTAATACTAAGCTTAAACTCGAAGAGTCTAGGCACCACATCATAGTTCATCCAAAAAAAATTACCATGAAAATATTTATAGAAAAGTTAAACGGGGGGACCTAGCAGTGGTGGGGCAGCAGAGAAACCAGAACGGAGCCAATAATATTGCTGATTTTTCTATGGAATTTATCAAGGAGCTCTAAATAGATAGAAAAGGCATCAATATTTTGCGCATAGACAAATGGTAGACGTATAGATATGTAAGATAGACTCTCGAGAGAAACACTGTCTAGCATGACACAATGAAACTACCTTACCTGACAGCTGACCTAGCAATGGACTCAATATAGTCTTTCCTCTTCTTGCAAGCCGCTTAGGAGTATTAATGTGTTATCTGATGGCACTCTGATCTGATAGGTGGCAGGTAAGTCTCCGTGAGAATGTGGTTGTAGTATATCTTATAAAGGATTTTTTTTTATTTACCGAAAAACATTCTTCGATTGGGCAAGTATATTTATACACAACATCGGTCTTGTAATGGAAGTTCGTGATATATTATTCCTTATAACTACGTTACTAGTTTTGAATTTTATCGTAGTACATAGTGAATCTGGTGCATGTGTTATTATCGATTATGGTTTTATATATCTATATATGTTTTATTAGTACTATTTAGTATTTTTCGTAATCGTGGTGCATTTGATTTTGGTAATATATCTTAATAGATATTGTCGATATTATACCTATGACGATGGTTATTGTCACATTTATTGTTGTGAAAATGAAATTTGATTTGTTTCTCGACTACGAAAGTAAGGGACTCATTATTGGTAAGTGTTTTTTTTATTATTATTTAATTATTTAAAAAAATATTTTAGATGAAGAAATGAGTTTATCTCTTTGGATTAGGATATTAATGATGACAGATTTCTATTTTTCAGGGCATTCATTATCGTAGTTTAGAAAGCAAGAAATAAAAGTAACAGATTTTTATACAGAGATGTGGTAACAAAGAAAAAAATGAAAAAATAAAACAATGAAAAAAATGAAAAATGAAAAAAATGACACAATGAAAAAATAAAAAAAATGAATCATAGGAAGTGAAGGTGATGTTTCATAAGCAACATTTTTAAATGTAATCGTTTCATAACCATCTTTGTTCCTCACCTGTCGAGATGCATTCCCATCGAAACAAAAATGCATCTTTGTCGTGATTACTTGTTTGTATTTATGTAACATCTTTATAATAAATAACTATTGCTCTACTCTTGGTATTGAGCCCTCTTGAACGCTTGAATTTATATTCTTTTCGTTCTCCTTACATTTATATATATATAATGTGTTTTGACTTGATTTTTTTCACATATGAGAGTATATCCTGTTCTATTTTACTTTTTATATCATGTGTCTGTACAGATTCTTTAATTTTACATTATCTGGGAAAATAGTGGCGTTGCATCCCGCTAACTTCTTCGTGGTTAATAGCATATGATTATCCTACACCTAGACTTGTCTTCCATTCAAGGTTACAGAGTCGAGTGTCCCCTGCTATTCATCCCATAGATAGAGCGGGTAGAATATATAGATTCATAACATTACCAAGGAGATGCATCCGTGCGAAAGTGAAGACAAGAAGACGAAGAGAGAATTTAAACTCGGCTCGTTTCTTCAATATTTCACGACAAGGGTCAGATTTGCTGGTCAGAACCTCCTAACTACTCTAATAATGAATCTATATTACAATTATCATGATGTACGTAAAAATATACTAATCATCATCATATATACAATATATATATATATATATATATATATATATATATATAAAAAAAAATATAAAAATTGTGCGATGTATAAATTGCCGCCTAAATTACGAAAAAAATGAAAATAATACTGTCATCTTATTTTATCATGTATATATACCTAAATTACACAAAAATATCTTGAAATACTACAGAGTAAATTTATTTCATAAAATCACCATTGACTACAACCACGGCTACTGTACGCCCTGTACGGCTTCGGAACCTCCTGCAACTCTTCTGGAGGGTCTCTTTGTTGGTGAATGCTGCTAAAATCCTTGCCAGAAGTTCAAATTTGGTCCTACAGGATTTTTTTTTAATTTCTCGTTCAACTGGGCCTCACAGATAATAATCAAGAGAGTTGTTGCCTTGGTGGGGAGTTAGGAGGCCAGGTATAAAGGCTGATGTGGTCGCAGAGATTCTCTGACAGCCGTGACTTGGTTCTCCTGCTTGTGCGACATGTTTCACGGCCCCGTTGCCAGACATAGTGTCTTGCATCCCATACTTGAGCCAGGGCAGCACTACGCAGGGCAGTTGATGTAGGGCTCTGTGTTGAGTTTGAGGCCCTATCAATGGAGGCATAAAGCCCACTTCACTAGTGATCACCCCAAACACAGGTTGACTAGATATACACTCCAATTCTCTCCGAATCTTTTCACTCTCCTCAGACTGACACACAAAAACTGGGAAAAATTCGTATTGGGGCTTCCGATGTGAAAGCTAATCAGTGCAGCATTATGGTGGAGTGAAATATGTCATAGTGCGCGTCTTCTCACAGACGGCACCCCAACTCAAGAAAATGCGCAAAATTAGAAATATAAAATGACGACAATTTATCTATCGCACCGTGTAAATCCATATATATATATATATATATATATATATATATATATATATATATATATTAAAGACATTTTTATGTTTAACGTTCTTTTTTATTTAATAAATAAATTGTCGGGCTTTGTCCATTTATATATATATATATATATATATATATATATATATATATATATATATATATATATATATATATATATATGGGTCCTCCATCATTAGCAATACAAAGGGTAATGCCTGAAATCACATAAGTTATTATAGCTATACTTGAAATTATGTACATTAAACTTTATATCATTTGTCACAGATTATTTCTATCGCAATACAAATAAAGTTATAATTTTTTAAAGTGCACACGAACTTTATGGACACACTGTGTGTGTTTGTATATATATATATATATATATATATATATACAAGCTTTGTTTTATATTCAACATAATCACTTGATAAGACACCGGAGGTGTTCAAACAAAATAGCTATTTTTGTAGTGATTTTATAACATATTTAGTTTTTCAAATAAATAAATATTTTATATATATATATATATATATATATATATATATATATATATATATATATATATATATATATATATATATATATATATATATAGAGAGAGAGAGAGAGAGAGAGTTTTAATAAAACAATGCTCGATGTAAAATAACAAAAAGTAAAATTTATACTAGAATCTTTTTTGCAACACACAGTCGGGTGTTGATATCCTTACACTCTATGGAGTTTGTTGAATTTATCGATAACATTTCTTGTTGAGATTTAGAAACACTACGTTTCCTTCGATTTCACAGACCATTCGATGAAATATAAAAACTTAAAGAAAAGATACGCAAAACTATGATGTATTTTTATTAAATAAATATTTCTTAAATTGTTTTTAAAATAGCTGGAATATTTTGTATGTTCTAATAAATAAAACATTTAATTTCCAAAAATATTAATGAAAATTGTATTAAGCTGCGCACACAATAAAAACCAACTGTACATTGTCCTTACTTTGCATGTTTGCAAATTCTACACAAAATTTGATTTCTATTGGTCGATTTATGGCTGTTTTAGTGGGTGTGACGAAAGGACGGTCTAACGGAAGTAACAGCATTGTATATATAGATAATATATATATATATATATATGTTTCTCATCGTTTGGTGTAACACTGAATTGCACACGTGACAGTCATCAAATACAAATTGACTAATTTTCAATAAGTACCTGATGATTCCACGTACATGTAACTCAGATTTGCACTAAACGATGAGGAATAAATATATATTTATTATTATTATTATTATCATTATTAGTATTACTATATATATATGTGTGTGTGTGTGTGTGTTTCTGTGTGTGTGTATTTCTGTGTGTGTGCGTGTGTTCTCTTTCTGATATGGTTAGGTTAGGTCAGTTCCAATATAGCCAACTCATTATAAGCTGCTAATCGTAGTATGAACCATTTTATTTGATTACGGCCGACTTCTTATAACACTGAGCTTAGAGCAACCGTTGACCAAATCGAGCATTCCTATGTATTGGTTTATTCTAACTTGTGAATATGTGTATGTCTGGATAAGGGTTGATATTGGTTTTGGCCTGACTATGTACATCTAGGCCGTCAAATGGGCTTCAAAGTCAGAGATTCATTTATTTGTTCTCAGATGTTAGGGAACAGACAGATGAACAGCTATAGCAGTGGCTGGACGGCGTACGATATCGCCGATACCATTCAGCGCTAAAGCGTTGGAATCATGATGACGGCTATCGAAGTATTGTTGCTTTAACGAATATTACCGGTTCTACCCATCCGTTCTCTTTCTCTTCCTCCATTAAATCCATACATACATACATACATACATAATTGCATAGGTGTCTCTTTTTCAACGATGGCGCTATATTTTTTTTTCAGTTTGATTACCTTACTGTGCCCGAATATATGCTGCCGTTTGTTAGATTTAAACTAGGATTACTAAGATGGTTATCCATAATTAGCAGTGAATTCGATAGAACGTTATGAATGGAATGATGAATCTTCACCAAATTCTCAAATATTGCGACATTATGACATATATATATATATATATATATATATATATATATATATATATATATATATATATATATATGAAATGAAAAGTAGGACAATTATTTTAAGACATTTTTATAAAAAAAAAGAACGTATAAACATAAAAAAATGTTTTAAAATAATTGACGGACTTTCTACATTTCATAATATGTGACGTCATTTGTTTACATTTGGATACGCATCGAGCACATATCAATGTACGAGAGAAAATCATAGAGAATTGTGATTTAAAAACAATAAATTCGACCTTTCTAACCGAAACGCTCCTCTGTGGCTCAATCGGTAAAAGCACGACAGGCGGTTCCGTATAGGATACAAGTTTGATTCCTGTCGGAGGATGCATATTTTCTATGAAAACTTCTCCGACATTCAGGCCGGTAAATGTCGTTAATACTGTTTATTATAAACAGAGCATTTACTTAAATATTTTATCTATAAAAAGAACAAGAACGTATAAACAAAAAATGTCTTTTTTCATATATATATATATATATATATAAGTAAGAACCTTCAAATGTCTGACTATTTCAGGCAGTCAACATAGGATATCTGTAATATTCATTGGACTGACATGTTATGAGACCATATTGAAAATGTGAAAGATTTGTTTCTTTTCATGATACAATTTTTTTCACTATCAAAAATATTTCGAACCATGGTCTTTCATATTTATGTCAGAAAATTGAAATATTAATAGAGAAATTGCATACAAATGAGAACAAAATTATTACGCCATATGAAAATTATTTAAAAATGATTTTGTATGTGCTGTTTAAGACAACATCAGCATCTTTAACACTTCATTTGTAAATATGTAAGTATTATGTAGAAAACTTTTTTTTCGTACAAAAACATTTTCACAAAATTTAAAAAATACGAAGTTCGACATTGTTATCCATGACCCTCCAATGCCATTTGTGTATCCTTTTTTACTGAACAGAAATCTGTAAGTGTCGTTGTGAAAAAAGTTTTCGGTACGCCATCTTAATCTCCTTTTGTAAAACTTTGTAGCTCCTTCGAATTAGATGGTCTTCCTGCATTAAGACTTTTCTTTATTTCACTTCGCAAATTACATATTGCAATTAAATCAGGAATTTGTGCAGTTTATTCTGTTATACTGACTGATCTTTTGGATGTAGTTCTTCCCTTGAAGATATACCCTTGTTATCCGTGTTCTTATGCAATGAAATGTATAGATTAAGAGAAAAGAAGTTGCACCCCTTTTACTGTATTTCTGGTTTGTGATTGAAGGTTCGAAACAGATTCCTGAGAGAGAGAATGTTCAGGAATCTATGTTAAATAGAGTCTGCTGTCAGAATAGGTAACACATGAATACAATTTTTCAGAAAGTGTATTGTGTTATAAAAACCAACTGGGTTCTGGTTGAATGAACTTGGCTGAGTCACAGAGAGATATGTATGTATGTATTACAAAAATCTGTGTCTGTGTGTGCGTTTGAAATGTTGTGAGTAAAGTCATCGGTTTGTGTTGACAATAGAAATTTGCTGGACTCTACTAACGGCTTTTTTAAAGCTACTGGTAGGCTCCCAGCGGATCTGCGGGTAAAGTTGATTTAGCACTAAAATATTTGATTGGTTAAACATTGACCAATCGCTGAATTTGTACAAAAAACATGTAGGTAAGTTCAAGACCGAAAAATTCAAAATGGCGATTGCGATTGCTAAATTGTCCTATAGAAAGGCAGTATTGATTTACTAGACAATCGCAGACGAATAAACTGTGGGCGTGGAAAAACATAGCAGTCGCTACACGATCTTCATGATATCATGTTTTTCTTCTGTCGCTCGATTTAATTTTGATATTATTTTCATTAATACTTTTGTAGTTGTTTCTTTACTATTTGTTATCCTCATTTCTATTTTCTTTCTGTTATCGTTATTTTTCTTTGGAATCCTTTCCCCTTGTGACGATCTATATCGCACATATATACATACATATATACACAAATACAAATCACATACAACGACAAACATTCATTGGTTAATTAATCACCACTACGTCATTATAGACAATTTACAAATCGCAGCAATGCGACAATTTTGTAACCGCTCGGTTTTCATGTAATCAATTGTGTGCACTTTTGGGAGAAACGGATCACTGAAGTTTTCTTAAGTCTCCTCAAAACTCGCTCGCTGATTGGTCAATGCAAACCAATCAGATCGTCTGCAAGTGAAGAATAACTTTTCCTGCACAGCGATCTGGAGCCTATAGTCACTTATATAAGCAAGAATTTTTCTTAGCTAATTAGTGAGAATTCAGCTGCCAAACGAATCCACGACAGTTGAAACCATGGAAAACCTTCACACTCACACACACCACTCACATGCTGAACATTCCTTATACACTCACATAATCTTTTCTTACACAGCAAAAACTTCTGAGAACAGTCATTATAAGAAACTCTCATAAACATTCTTCCAGTGAACTTTGAAATACTAAAATTACAGTTAAAGAGAGACAACTCTTGTTTCATTCAACCTTTTCTTCCTTAAATACATGCTTTCTTTCACGTCGTTGCTTGATATTGTAGATCTTGTTAAATACATATTTTATGTGTAACGATGTCGTTTGCTTATTCTTTTCCACGTCAGTCTTATTTCTTAATCTAAAGTTAAATTAATGTGGTGATGTCCGCTACACCCTCTTCTTGATTGTCCTCCTTGCTCTCCTTTTCAGTATTTCTTTGTTCTTTGTGAGCGTGATCACTGATTCTTGCGGTATAAAGTAAAAAAAATGCATTAACAGAGAAGAACACTGGCGTATCAGATGTCTAAAGGATTCTTAGGCTATGAGGGCGCCTCTTCATGAAGACTAGCAAAGAAATACAGAAAACAGAATTATTAAGAGATTAATTTTGGATACATTAATAAATGAAGAAAGGGAAATAACAAAAATCATTCAAAAGTCACAGCAGAAGTAGAAGCAACAACAGCAGCAGTAAAAAAAGAGAAACGGTGGTAAATTCAACCAAATTTGATAGTAGCAGCTGCAGATTCAGCTGCAGGCAGGCAGGATAAAAAACTATATATTTAAGACTCCAAGTTCTATATTCAGCATGTTCCTACCAGTTGTTATTTTGAATCAACATACTTATAAAGTATCCTCTTTCAATTTCTTTGTTGTTTTATTTTTTATTTTTTTTAGAATAAGTTCCACCCTGAAATCCGGGGGTCAGTTGAGGTAGAGTGTTACCTTAAAGGATAATTTATATGAATAGGAGGGTTAACTATAGACTTGAACAGGTTAACATTGTAGGATTATATGGAGTGTTAACTCTAGACTTGAACTGGTTAACATCGTAGAGATCGGGGAAACATCCCTTGGGAGTCTGAAACTTTATTAGAATCTGTTTGGGAACATAGTCTGATTCGGAGGGAAAAGTGGGCAGTGGTTTCTTTAGTGGCATGGCGGGAATGATGATGGCACCCAAGTGGAACATACTTCTCACCGCTTTTATAAATGGAATACGGAGGAATCTATTTTTTTTATTTTCTCATCATTATATGGTTTGCTTTATGTGGTTGTTTGCGTAAAATGTTATATATTTTCCACAGGAAGTGGTTCATAGAAAGGCGGGTCCTATACCATGATGATGGCTAATCCACCTGGCAGAAACAAGAAATGTAATAAATATTAACGCATGGTCAGTTGAAAGAGCTGGAGGCTGGGGATAATTATTTCCAAGAAGTCAAGACAAAACGTAGACTGGAAATTTAGCTCTTTTCGTCGTTAAAAAGGAAAAACGTTTAAATTTTCTCATAAAAAAATTGTTTACCATGAGGCCCTAATACAATTAAATTAATTTAAAACTTTTTCAAATTATTAAACTGCGAAGTAGGGTCACTCCCCAGTGTGTTTTTTCAAAGTATTCCCAAACAAATCAGCTTTTTATTCAAATGTCATCGATTTGGCATTGCTTTTCCCCAATTCTAAATTCTTTGAATTTGACAACTTAGACAATAATGTTATTAAACGTTGGAAGGTAAACAAATTATAAGTTACCTTCACAACCAAGAATAATTTAAAACCATAAGAATAAATATTAACGCATGGTCAGTTGTATGCTGTATGCTTAAGTGTAAGAAAACGTAAGAATTTATTCTTCGTCGTTAAAAAGGAAAAAGTAAATTTTCTTAAAAAATATTGTTTACCATGAGGCCCTATACAATTAAATTAATTTAAAGAAATTATTAAACTGCGAAGTAGGGGTTTTTCAAAGTATTCCCAAACAAATCAGCTTATTCAAATGTCATCGATTGGCTTGTGAATTTGAATGAAACGTTGAGTTTATAAATCTCGACAAAAATGTTATCGATAATTTCAATAATACTAAATATTGTGATAATTGCAACACCAGTTAGCATGTTGCAAAAAATTCTAGCATGACAAATTGCATAAAAAAGTGTCTTTAATTTGTAGGGATGTTTAAAAATATTGACTTTTATAAAGTTTGGTTTCTTTGAAATAATTATTAAGGAATATTGTCATCAACATAAAAATTGAATATCTACCGAACATATATGATAAAAATACAGTCCGTTTACTTTACTTAAAATTTAAACGAAATGCTAGATTGTCAGCTAGGTCTCATCATTTTAAATTAAAAATTGTCAGATGTAACCTGATAACAGTTTCTTCACCGTTGTGGAATTTGCATTCAGCTTCTGGATTTTCAATGTGAATCGTTATCTTCTGTCTTCTTAATTCCTTTTTTTTATCTTTCTTTCCTTAATAATGATTTTCTTTTGCTCATAATCTTTCACATTCAGTAACCCCTTGCATCTTGGTGGCTTTATTGGCTTGCTTAGGTTGAAATGATTTTAAAAAGTTATGTTCTTGTTACCGTAAACAGAAAGCAGAAGACATTTCATATCAACGATGAGGTGGACTTCCCAACTTTGCTTCTCCTAGCTGGAAACAATCCAAAATTCACTGAAGCGTTGATCACTCGTGTGAGGTTGGCTGAATAAATATTGAACGGTTTTGCTCGATTGTCAAAACCTGTGATCAAAGAAAACCATCTGCATAACCCGAGAGAATTAAGACCAAATCGAGCACATATGATTACGTGGATAACGTTATTTACAGTAAATACGCATAAGGGAACTAAGTGCAAAAGCCTAATTGATGCGACAAAAATAAATGATCAGATTCTTAAACATTTCGTGTTTTCTCGAAGTGACTTTTTCTTGTCAAGGTTGACTATGAGAATAACAGCCTTTTGTTGTGATAACCTGGTCAGATTAGGTAGTTATCGTAGTGACCTAGAGTTAAGTAACACTATTCTTCGTCCACCATTGTTGCATGTAAGTGACGAGATATTTTAAATATTGTCCATTAATGCATTAGAACATAGTTCTCGATACATGACTTTTGTGAGATCATTTATGATAAGAATATAAAAAGCTATTCTGGTAGAATTCGATCTCAGATTAGAAATCTAATTACCTTGGGGATGATCCTTGCGCCAGCCCTGCACTTCAGTAATCCCCCAAACAAACGACAAAAACAGTGATTTTCCGGAGACATATTCCTACTGTTTCATCTAATGTCTTAAACTTTTGAAAATAAGGAGTTATTTTGAAATTTAAAATTGTTTACTTCGCAGTAATTTCCATCATGAAAACTAACTCTCAATAGACAGAAGGGTTTATACAAAATATTCTTTCTCATTTTCATATGAACATTAACCCTTTGATCACTGACCACAGCTTTATTGGTGGTAGATTAAAATCGGTAATGCCCAGAAATCAGTTGAACAGCGGTAAAGAAAAATAACTTATTGCCAAGCCACTTTATGTGACTAGGTGATTGCTTTCATCGACATTTTATACTAAGGTTCACTCAATTCAAGGCCTAAGAGGCATTCAAAGTAGAGGTTCACTAAATAACGTTGTGGCATGAGCGTAAGAAGAAGAGGAATGCTGTATATGATTGATATATTGACTTGTTTTTTACGGATTATCAACCGTTTTCAGGTTATTTAAAGCTAAAAATATTTTTAAACTGTAAGGTTTTGACGATAATAATGATTTACTGATACAAATCCTACTTATTAACCAAGTGTATTTACGCATAACTGACCCGATTGGAAATGGAACTCGCCTCCACGATTTCAAATTTCGAGCCGTAATCCATTACAACTTCCGTACATACAAGATTAAAGCGCTTGGCATTCTCAAGCAGTCACTGACCAAACTCGACCTTGTTTAACTTCGGTGAATGTACGAGAAACGTCTTTTTTCAATCTGATATTGTGGTAAAACTTACTGCTTATAAGAACATGTAGCAAATATAACAGTTAACTCTAAATTTTAAGAGGTTAAGATTGTAATGATCCTTTCGGAAGTCTTCCAGAAAGTTACGTTTCTTGGTATAATTTTCTTCTTACTAATGGAATAAGAAAGCAATGCTGATAGTTCGTCCTAGTGTAGGTGAAATGCTGGATGTTAGCTGTGAATGTCTGAACTGGTTGGACTAGAGAAAGTTACTCGTCTGACCATTTGCCACGGAAATAGCGTTAGAGTAGAGAGAGATATATATTTGACGTTTAGTTTGTGGGAAAAGGGCTATAGGATGGGAAATAATTCATCACTCAGAAGGGCATGTAGACGCTTTTTGAACTTATGTAAATTTGAAAGTAACGACTGGGCAGCTCCAGGCCAAATATTGCAGCAATTCACCAGGTTTGATCTGATATGGCTCTTGTAGAGGTAAAGCGTAGCGGGAGGAGTCCAGCACTTAATACAATGTTACTAGGAAACTACCATATATCCAGCAACTTTAGCAACGGCTCGTATATGAGCTATATATATATATATATATATATATATATATATATATATATATATATATATATGAGTGTGTGTGTGTGTGTGTGTGTGTGTGTGTGGAGAGAGAGAGAAAAAGATAGATAGATATTGATAATATTAGTTGTCAATATATATATAGAGAGAGAGACAACTATATATATATATATATAGAGAGAGAGAGAGACAGACAGAGACAGAGAGACAGATAGATATTGATAATATTAGTTGTCAATATATATATATATATATATATTGACAACTAATATATATATATATATATATATATATATATATATATATATATATATATATATTTCCAAGAGGATAGAATCCAGGTAGAGCTCAATGTCCAGGACAGAACAAGAATATCATATAAAGGTTCAAGCATTAATATTCCATATGCCAATTTATACATCATATATAGACGGTGCGATGGATAAATTTTTGCTATTTCTTATTTTTAATTTTGCGCCGGGTTTTTGTTTTTTGTTGTTTTTACCGACTTCAGGTAGATCAGTTAGGTACCGTCTGTGAGAAAAAAGCGTCATGACGCAATTCACTCCGACAGAAATTTGGAAACAGCATCCTATACTGTTTGGCATTCGCACCGGAAGCTCCAACTCGAACATTTCAGACTGTTCGGGTGTTAATCTGAAGTCAGTGCAAAGGATTCGGAAAGAGTAAGATGATATAAGGTATTTGGAGTGATCACGAGTGATGGCGAAGTAATATCTTTCATTAATATTCCCACAGTGACTCAAATACAACACAAAGACATCAAGTACCTTAAATAGTTTGTGTTTCCCTAAGTCAAGAATGTGGCTGTTGGAAGATCCTATGCTTGGCAAAAAAACTCTGCACCATACCACACAAGCATGAGAACTCAGTCATGACTGTCAGACAATTTCTGCGACCACATCACCCACTCTATCTGGTCACCTAACTCCCTAGACTGCAACCCCTTGATTATTATGTGTGGGGTGAGGGATCAACAAAATTCCATGTAACACCAAAGATGAACTGAAGGCAAGTATTATGGCTGCATTTACCAAAATTAACAAGGAAACCGTCTAGAAGAGTTACAAGAGATTTCGAAATCGTCTGGAGGCTGTGGTTGAAGCTAATTGCGATTTTATTGAATAAATTTACACTTTAGTACTTCAGAATATTCATAAGATTTTTATAATCTTATGTCCCGTAAAAACAAATACTCATACTAACACAAGAAAAAATTAATAAAAAGCTTATCCGCAGTACCTTGTCAGTCGTCATTAATGAAATTTGTATACACACACACACACACACACACATATATATATATATATAGATAGATAGATAGATAGATAGATAGATAGAGAGAGAGAGAGAGAGAGAGAGAGAGAATTAGAGTGTGATGGAGAAAGTGAGATTGATAGATATCACAAGATCTGATTGATAGATAGGATTAAGGCTGAATCAGAAATGAAGCAATCCAGCTGGTCACTTTGCTCATAAATGTCAGCCTGTTCAGATAGACTTATGGGAATGATGCTCTCCAT
>CAHIKZ030005639.1:2387500-2405000 GCA_903632075.3 Acanthosepion pharaonis
TTTGTTGACTCCCAACTAAACTGCTCTCATATATCCACCATAGAGAAACTTCCCTATCCGCCATCAGCACAGCTGATGCTCGACTCTTGGAAAGCGACTCGTTGCGCCTTCCGGGCCTCAATTTTTAACTGACTTGAAGTGGAACTACATTGATTCAATGGATGCATTTAGCGTAGGGAATGTTTGTTCACGGCGGCATGACTGAAGGTTTTTCCCGTCAGAGCCCATGCACATAACAAATCTACCATTCGGCCGAACTTGAATATCGTTTCCATATTTGCTCTGACGCTCCTCCTAGTCATCTCAAGATTCTTGACAAATTCCAAAGAAGGATCTGAAATGCTTCTGACTTGTCATCTCCATTTCAGTCACTTTCTCACCAATATGACATAGCTTCCATTTGTTCTTTCTACAAATATTTTCATGGCTACTGTACCGACGAGCGTTTTTCCTTGGTCCCCCGCCCCACTGTATGCAGTTAAACGTGCAACTAGACTGGCATTTAGGTCCCACCCTTTTACTGTTGAAATAGTTTAATAAAACTGCAACTTCTACTCCAACAGTTTCTTTACTCGCACTTCCCACCTGTGAAACTCATTTCTGTTTACTTACTTCCTTGATAACTACGATCTTCTGCCACCATCTTCTGTGCATTTGAAACACGTTCATATTTCATCCCTTCTTCAATCCACCCTATACTCAGTCTTTTCTCTTATGTTGTCTCTGTACTCACTTGCGTACTAGTAGCATTCGCCTTGCTTGGGGTAATTTGTTTATATATATATATATATATATATATATATATATATATATATATATATATATAGAAATCAATAGAAATACAGACAGATTAAAAATCCATAGTTCTTTAGCATTTCCTGTTTTAAAACTTGCTCGATACAGCGTAAAGCATAGTATTTTAATAATATATTTATTTAAATAACCGGATGTAATGCTAATGGGGACGCGTCTTAAAACGATAGTTTATCTAGACCTGTATGAATAACACACATAGCCCTAAACTCCAGCCTACGTTTGTCACTTTTCTGCTTTAGCTTTGATCTGTCTTTTGATTGGTTAACGTAGACATACCCGCAAAATTTTGAAATCTTGTTACCCCTCTTCTTTTTAACTCTTTAATAAGCTACCGTATTGTTTTCTGCTTTCATTTTCTTCAAAATTACCTAACATCGTACATATGAGTAGTTATGTCATTACGGCGTTAGCAACGTAATTTACTTTACATAATAAATGTTTGTTTCAACCTAATGGAATATATATCTTTTCATATCTATCGCAGCTGTAATTATTTATTAAGTACATGGTTGTTAATATCTCGTGTTTTCAAACATTTTGGAACCGTTAACTGCTGGTGTAGTAAATATACTGCAAAATAGCACTGGCAGTAAAATCGGCTTTAAATATATGAACGCAAAATATTTTAGTAAAACAAATCGAAATATACATAGGTTATTTGATGGCTGCCCTGTCGTTGTCGACTGTGACCATCATAAGATATTATCATATCTTAAGATATCACTGTATGACCTCGTTGTTATTTGAACGAATGTTACTCTTCAAACCGAAAACACTTTTAAAATATATGACAGAAATTTGGGAAATATGAGAAAGAAGCACTGTTTTTCATTATGTCTAAATATAATTATTGTTTTAGCTTACCAGCTGACTTGCAAACTTTTCTGCAGAAGTGACATGAATTCATATTTTAGAGTTGGCTCATTGCTACACTGGTACAATGACTTCACATATGACGTATTATCATTTCTTTACTCAAGTAAATCCTGGCAAATTCATCACAAGTGATATTCATGTGTGTTAATTATATAGTCAGGAATTTCTACATTACCTGGCCCGATAGTAAGACTGATCAGTCGGACAAAGTCAAAATGACAACTGATGTCCAAAAAGACCTCAAGAGCGTCGTTAACTAGATGACTTGCAAATATGAACTCCTCTAAAAGTAAACTTCTCTCCAGTAATCATCTGCAAGACCCATCTATGCCTTCCATTAGCATGGCTCATGGTAACCTTCAGGAAAATGAATCGTTGTGCCTTCTCGGGTTAACGTTCTCAATTGACATGAAGTGGAAAGACAATATTGAAACCATTGTTAGGTCAACTGCTAAGAATGTCGTTTCACTGTGTCGTACGATACAAAATTTTCTCTCAAGATTCCGTCTATAAGTTTGCCATTTGTCCCTGCTTAGAATATTGATGCTACATATGATTCGGTGCCCTTGCTGCTTACCTTGATAACCTTGATAAAATCAAAAGAGCTGTTATGGGGTCCTCCCCTTTTTCATATAAGTGGACTCGACCAAAGTGTTAGTTGGACTGCTGCCGTTAAATACCCAGAGTCAATCAGAATATAGAGATTGGGAGTAAGAAGACTGAGATTGTGATTGAGTTGGAGGTAGAGTAATAGTGTGAGGTAACCGCTTGTAGAAGTCAGTTCCAAGCACGTAGACTCTAAGGAAGTCCTACTTCGAGACTGTATATATCTATATGTTATTGCTACTAACCGCGTTCCTGGATTTACTATTTGTATTATTGTGTAAATACGTTTTATTTCTTATATTTAATTCCTGCGTTTGTCATTCATTGGAGACCGAATTCATCTCGGAATCCACAACAAGAGCAATCGGCAATATTATTGGACTTGATCTGGCGGCTCGGCTTCAGTCATTTACCCAACGTCGTAAAATTGCCTGTCTATTTCTTCTTTATAAATGCATTCATAGTAATTGTTCAGAGAGCTCTTCGCTATGGTCTCTAGACTATGATCTTAAGCGCATTACTAAACTGGCGTCAAAATTTCATGAATTTACAGTTGAGCTAGTAAGATATAGCCATAAGTTGACAGTTTCTTTTCTCGCTCTTCTTGTTTGTGAAACTCACTTCCGGTTCCACGCTCTCTAACCAACTTTAATCTGCATATTAAATATCAATATAATTTGATAAAAACCTTGGAAATATGGAATACATTATGGGTAAGTTTGGATTTATGCAATTTTTTCCAGACGTAAATTTCAGGGAAAAAAAATCAAATTTCCGCCCAACATGCGAAAATTAAAACAAAACGATGAAATAATATATGGTGTGTTTTTGGATATTATTTTGAATCATATTCGAATCAATGAAATTTATGTCCGCATTTTGAACTCTGCTGAGTAGAATTTAAAAGAATTTATATTGATGAATGAAAAATAAGGCATGTCTACCCTGACGTCACAACCATTTACTCCTGGTCCAATAGTAAGGCTGATCAGTCGGACAAAGTCAAAATGACATCTGATATCCAAAAAGACCTCAAGACCGTCGTTAACTAGATGGCTTGCCAATTTGAACTCCTCTGAAAGTAAACTTCTCTCCAGTAATCATCTGCAAGACCCATCTATGCCTTCCATTAGCATGGCTCATGGTAACCTTCAGGAAAATGAATCGTTGTGCCTTCTCGGGTTAACGTTCTCAATTGACATGAAGTGGAAAGACAATATTGAAACCATTGTTAGGTCAACTGCTAAGAATGTCGTTTCACTGTGTCGTGCGATACAAATTTTCTCTCTCCGGAATTTGTCTTGTATATTTATAAGTCTACCAATCGTCCATGCTTAGAATATTGCTGACATATATGGTCCAGTGCGCCTGCTATTGACCTGTAAATCCTTGATAAGATCCAAAGAAGAATCAGCAATATTATTGGTCTTGACTTGGCTGCTCGGCTGCAGTCACTTGCCCACTGCCGTAATGTTGCCTCTCTGTGCCTTTTTTTATAAATGCTTTCATGGTAATTGTTCGGATGAGCTCTTCCTTAAGGCACTTAGACTGTATGAATTTAAGTACTGTACTGGATTGGCGGCGAGATCTGATCAATTTAGTTGAGTTAGTTAGATGTAGCCGTAAGTTCTATGCTAACAGTTTGTTTTCTCGCACTTTCCGCTTCCGGCTCTATTCTTTCCCGTCAACTTTAAACTGCAAATAATTTAAATGCAATGTCAATCGCTATTTACTCTCCTCCTGATTGCTCTTTTCTCTTTCTACTCATTGATAACGGTTCTGTTCCTAATTCCTTCACATCCCGTAACCTCTTGCGAGCTAGTGGTTGTACTGCCATTCTTACAACGATACCAATAAAAAAAAACATGAAAATTTTCGGATATTTCTTTTCAGCTTTTCTTTCGTAATCTGAAAACTGTTCAGTGTGCCTCTATTTGTTAGTCCGATACAAAAAATAAAATTCATCAGCCACGACTATATATTGTCATCATGATTTCTTCTTAAACTAGCCATCTACTTTGTGTACAAGCGCGTAAAAACGATGACTTCTGGTTCAGGTTTATGAGGAGTGAAAGTTTAAGTCCGATGGTTAAAGTTTTATACATTTCAGAATCTATTTCTAATAAAACAATATAAATTAGTTTTATTGTGTACCCTTTACGCAGAATTTATTTCCCTTTCTAATGATAAAATTGTATATTTTTCTACAACTTGAAATATTTTAATGCTGGATTAATTTGAATTATCCAACTTCACCGGCAAAATAAGTTTATGACCGCATGGTTATTATTATATTTAAAGCAAAAAGTTATAGTAAAAATGAGAAAAAACGAACAATATTTATTAATATTTAGTGCCGTAGCCTTTATTATTAATTACAACTTCACATCACCTAGGCATTGAGCTTGATAAGTGAACAGAAAAATCATTTGGAAATCTTTACCATATTTGCTTAATATAATCGTATAATTGGGCTGAATTTATCGTTTATTCTTTCTTTTAGAAATATAATTCCATAAATTTTCAATCGGATTAAGATCCAGACTCTTTGGCGGCCACTCAATGACATCCATATTATGGTGATCAAAAAATTGCATTACTTTTTTGTCTTTGTGAATGGGGCTATTATCTTGTTGATAAATTCATCCAGGTTACATTTAGTCAATCAAATATGGCAGAACATTTTCCTTAACTAGCTGCATATAGCAACTGGTGGAACACCACAAATAGATGACCTTCAAACAACCATCATTTTCAAGAAGGTTGCGCATCACCACATTGGTGATTTCATGTCCGTGGGTTCCTAAATCAAAGATTTCCAGACTGGTGGATTGGAAGTGATGACCCGTTTCCCTGGCCACCTCGTTCAATAGATGTCACTCCCTTGGATTTCATTCTACAGGGTTATGTTAAAGACATAGGGAACATCACTGATCAAAAGCAAAAGATTGATGCCATTGCCACCATTGATGAGCATATGCTACAGCGAACATGTCAAGAAATCCAGTACCATTTGATGTGCTCCATTCAACTAATGGCGTCCATATAAATGCGTATTAAATTACTTAAAAAAAACTTCAATATTTACAAATCGTTTTTTTAACAATTTCTTCGTGTTTGTCAAACGGAGAAAAATGGCGTGCAAGACCATCATTCAAATTATTGTTGAAAGTGGACGTAGGAGATGAAGCCAACGCAAAAACAGTTTGGACAATGTCAAACAATGGACAAATATCACTATACCAGAATTGCTAATGGCTGCTGTTGATAGACCATTGTAGAGGAGATTCAGGGTGGGTTCTGCATTCAGCTCCCCACCTCTCATAACATTAGACAAAGTGTTGATGAATATATATATATATATATATATATATATATATATATATATATATATAGACATCTGGATAATATAGACGTAGTAAAGCTTTCTTCATATTTTTATTTAAAGTAAATAGACCAATGCATTTAGCAAAGAATCATGCAAATTCTTTGGTTTGTTACTGACTTAGCACACATCATTGTATAAATAAACGAAAGGCCTGTTTATCTATTAAGTGGCCGGGGTGTTTAATAACGTGTGATATGTTTAACAAAACTCTAATGCGTATGTCTGTTTGAGGTAATTAGAAATATTTGAATTTCAGCGCAAAGGGAGAAAGATATAAAAGGTAAGAAGAAAAAAAAAGTTTAATGAAGGAAATGACTTTGAATGGTGGAAGAGGAAAAACGGGTAAGACTTTAAAGAAAATGAATGAGTGATGTAGGTAGGGATGGATTGAAAAAGTAATTTCGATCGAAGAAAATAAAAATCGCAAATGAGGAAATCAGATATAGAATCAACATTGCGATTTTGCTGGTGGGGACACCTGAATGATGTTTGGAAAATAGAATGGAATGGAGAAAATTGATGGAAATCAAAGGATCTTTGAAATCCTGATTCAGTGAATCGAAACAGGTTAAAGGTGTAGAAAGCAGCATGTCATTAATGATTATATTTTCCAGGCGGAAAATTAACGCTTAGCTTTGTATATTGGCAAGCAAATTCAGTGAAGCTTGAATTTTTATCTTCCAAACCTTATCGCGAGGGTAAATTGTACAGAAAAAACTGCGTAGTTAAATGGTTCTATTTGGAATTACATACATCTAAACATTATTCTTCAAATATTTACATATTTGCGTTTACCTCAATAAGAGCAGATGGGTTTTCCTATCGTCCGGTTTACACTCCTCAACAGTCTTTTGAACAGGAGTAGAGGGTTATCACTTGTTCCCTGTCTAGGATTGTATTTCCGGTTCCTTCATCTCTGTACTTCTGACATTTTCGACAGAAATCAGAATTTTTATTTAGCAATTATTATTTTTTCCTCTCCCAATAAGAGGAGATAGGTTTGCCTATCGTCCAGTTCACACTACTCCACTGTCTTCTGAACAGGAGTAGAGGTTTATCATTTGTTCTGCATTTAGGATTGGGTTTCCGATTCCTTTCTAATGTTCTTTTTTTTCAATCTCTTTCACTCCTAGTAGGCTCTTGCCTCTTAGTGGCATTATCGCCTTGCTTGGATTGAAATGATAAAAAAAAAACAAAGCATTCTTTTGATTAAATTAAGCTGGGCGAAATATTAGTTTTACTGTCTTCTATATTCCTTTTCTTCTAGTCAGTATATGGAAACAAAATTAGCCGAGACGATATAGTGACAATCCTAATTTACATATACCTCTATAAAAGATCTATAGAGATCATTCAATTTGAGGATATTTCGGATGAAATTTTGACTAAATATTATCAATACTAATTTCATATTTCTCCACAGAATTGAGTGTTTTATAACATTATATAGAATTCATTTGTCACTATACATTTATAGCTAATTAATAACTATAGAATTTTCCATATTGTTTCATAAACATAAAATAATTTTTATATTCATCGATAAATTTGATTATTTTATTAAGTATCAGTTGATTAAATATTAAAATTATTAATTACCATATTCCTCTAAAATGGCGGATTTTTATGAAAGCAATAGCCCCATAAGAAATCTGTAAAAATATTACTTCGGACATTTGACATTTATTTGATATTTTTTTTCTTATATCGCCAAAAGACTAAATATTAGAAATACTATTTTCCTTATGTCATCATTAATTGTGTGTGTAACGTCAGTCGTCATATGTCTTTTTTAATCATGCTTATTTATTGACCTCTCTCCCCAATAACGTTTACACAATTTCTTTCACTCCCAGCAAGCAATTGTGTCTTCGTAATTTTATCACTTTGCTTAGGGCAGACATATTAACAGAATTTGTTGCTCTGTAGTAAATAAATATGAATTTTCACATTCATCCATGAAGATATCCATATTCTTCAATAAATACGAATGTTTATTTTATAAAATATTCCTTGAGTAAATTGTGAATATACCAATTCCCTTATTCCTCTACAAAATCGATTATTTTCATGAAGGTATCGATTCCTGGTCCAAATCGAAAAGCAAATATTATTTTCCATATTTTTTTTATAAAATCGAGTAATTTTGCGAGAGTAATTTGCCAAGAAAAAAATGAGTAATGCTAATTTCTACGTTTTATATTTTTCTATTATATTCAGCATTGCCCAGGAATAATAGTAAACGCATTATGGTCAGCATTGCCCAGGAATAATAGTAAACGTATTATGTTCAGCATTGCCCAGGAATAATAGTAAACGCATTATGGCCAGCATTGCTCAGGAATAATAGTAAACGTATCCATTTCCATCTGACTTCAATAACACGAATGTTTTCCATAGATCACCAAGTTTTTATGTTAGAAAAAATAAACCTTTTTCTATTTTGTTTCATTAAATTGAGTATTTTATGAGGATTAGTGACATAGTAAGATTACAAATATTTCTATTAGTAACATCTTTTCGTTTTTTGATAATATTTATTATTTCTTCCATTATTTACATCGTTCGGGCGGTTGTCCTCATCTTCATTGCCATATTCATGATCCGGTCTTCTTTAGGTGATATTCGTTGGAACTTCGAACCGAAACCTTTGTTTTGTCTACGGAGTCGGAGTGATTATTCTAATTCCACGTGCCATGTCATTTCTTTTGTGGAGGGTATGTAAGTTTTAGTTAATTTTCTTTAGTAGCTCAACTCCCCAAGACTTTGTAACCTCTGCTGTTGAACTCACAGCATTTTGAGTTCAAGTCATTTTTAATTCACTCAACCAACGCTTTAATTCACTGGGCCATGTATCCTTGGGAACATCAGTGAGCGAATTATGGAGGTTTATAAACCTAATGCCTTTTTACCAGAGCTCATATTACAATTTTTTGGTATTGTTGTTTTTCTCTAGTTCTCTGTATTCCTGGTTCGCATATTGCATTCATGTCTCTTCTTGGCTAGTTTAGATTTTTGTGGCTTAGCATATGCACTCATTCGTTAAGTATTCGTATTTTCCAGTGATATTCTCTATTATTTCAATTTAATCCCACAGAGGGTGGTATTCCTCCTTTTTTTCTCTATATATAATCAGTCACGCCTGATTTTTTCTACAATCTTACCGTGTTCCTGCCGATGTATCTAAGGGTGTGTCCTGTTTCACCTTTATATTTCTTGCCACAGATTCAAGGCATGACATACATAGAGGCTTTAATAATATTCCCCTCGATGGAGAATCTTACTCTGAAGAGATGTCAGCATTCTGTTGAAACACTTCTGAAGTTTGTCCCGATGTTATATGGACCACATACATTTTGTAATATTTCAGCTATGCCTTATATATGCCCAATAGTGTATCCCCTATAGGGTATGTGGAACGAGACCTTTTCTATGGGTGGCGGTGAAAACAATAATTTATACAATAGTCCATAAAATCGATCCTGGGTAAGACGATAAACAACATCCAACAGCAAGACCTTTGGTCAGGAGGTTTTGAGGAGCGTGGAATCACCTCTTATTTGTTGGTGTTCCCGGGTCCACTCTGACCCGGGATGGTAGCACCTGTCAATGTCCCAGTTATGGGCAAATAGTTAACCCCGCAACAGGGGTCAAAATACTATAAAAGTATAAAAATAGGTTTTAATACCAGCAGTACTTTTTGGAAAAAATTATTACCTGCAGTAAATTTTGAAAAAGTAAAATATTATCAGCAATACATTTTTGAAAAGAAATATTACCAACAATATATTTTTTAAAAAAATTATTACCAGCAATACATTTTTGGGATAAAAAATATTACCAGCAATACATTTTGGGGGAAAAAATTATTACCAGCAATACATTTGTGGATAAAAAAATACCAGCAATACATTTGTGGGAAAAATATTGCTAGCAATACAGTTTTGAAAAAATATTACCAACAATACATATTTTGAAAAAAAAATACCAGCAATAAAAATCTTGTCGGTATTGAATAATCCATGAGGTTGCTATACCGTGAAACAAATCAAACCAAACAATAAAATCTATATTATACGAAAATAATTATATCATGAGTAAATAAAACAAATATTAATACCCTTTTACTAAAATTTGAATTTTTTAATCGATTTATTCGGATTAAATGTTAAATATATTAATTTCCATATTTTTCTATTAAATGGAATATGTTACGAAAAATTGTGGCCTTTGAATAAATATTAATAAAAGAAAACATAAACTTGCACACGTTTTTTTATTATATAAAATATCCGAGGAAAATAAATGGCTACTTGATTATACTAGTTTCCATATTATGAAAACAACTGACCGAGAATCAAGAACATATATATATATATATATTGCTCTATTTAATCGAATATTTTTAAATAAAATAAAACATCTTGGTTAAAAATTAAAAATAATAGTTACCCTGCTTTTTCTTTACTCAAGTATCTATGAAGATATGTCGCCCTGAAAAAAATAAAATAAATCCCTTTTTGAATATACTTCAAAGAAATCGGGCACGATGGAGTGCTGGAAAATTTTCATCCTAACTCAGCACCCACATTCTAATCAAATGACCGATTGTTTTCAAGGATTTCTTTTTCGTCCTTAGAAAGTGACACACATTTTTCTAAAATATGAACCGGAATGATCCTATATTCTTCTATTAAATCGATTTTTTCATCAGATATTTCGCTAAGTTCCTGCTCAGAAATTTGATCGAACCTATGACAATTTCTAGAAATATCAAAAAAGCAGAAACATTTTCTTTAATTTGAATTATTTAGGTGATTTTCTTTTTCAAAAGTAGGCTTACGGCCATATCACGTAGAAATATCGGTTCTCATCCGATCACTGGAGGTAAGCAAAGTTGAACCTGGTCAATCCTTAGCTGGGTGACTTCTCTCGAAGATCAGGTACTTTAAGTTTGGATGTGCGGTTTGTGTAATGGATAATAGTTCGGAATACGAAATCAGAGAGCCAAGTTCAAATTCCAGTCGGATTCGTTACATTCACTTACGCACCAATACTCTTACAAAAGGCATGAATCCACCTCTTCTTCACCCAACTAATAAGATTTGTGTTTTCTGTCAAGTATCATTACACCATTTCGCAGGGAAGGGGGACTTCATTTTTTTCTTCTAAACATGTCTTATTGTAATTTCTCAACTGTAATTATGCCTTTTCGATATTCGCCTTGCTTTATTTTCAGGTGTCAATTTGTCTTCCCCTTTATAATTTTTGCAACTACAAAAGGCAGAATTCACATTTGTCTTGGTCATCATGTGTTACTTTTGATTTGGCAGGAATTTCATTGCACGGTCGAGCAGTTCCTGATCTTGTACAGATCACAGAACTTGTGATTTTTTTATGACAAGCCTTTGACAGTTTTCTGACCTTCATTTTATCCGTCTTTCCAAACTCCAGGAACTGATGTTATGTTCGTAGTGTTATTAGATAAATGTGGATTGTCTGTAACTTTATTTTTTAATCTCGGATACGGAAAACATCAGCAGGATAAAACTGGTAAAACCTTTATCACAAAGAGAAATCATCATCATTATATATATATATATATTATATATATATATATATATATATATATATATATATATATATATATATTAGAATGAATCATTGATACAAAAAGTAGATTATTAAAGTTAAAAACAAGGATCATAATATTCATCGAGTGATACGTAGGTTAATGGAACTTTAAAATTTTGTTTGTGAAAGAATTTCGCCATTTTATATCATTAATATTAATAATCTACTTTTTGTATGAATGATTCATTGTAATATAAATTGAACTGCACCACATATTTGATACATATATATATATATATATATATATATATATATATTATATATATATATAATCAAAATATGATTTTAGTGGGTAGCCGCAAGTGAGTAGACGCACCGTTTTATTTTAATAGGGACATTTATTAAATTTCAAAAGAAAATAACAGTCTGCTCGCTCAATGAATGCCGAGCTTATCCTAATAAGGAACCATCAAATATTACTGTACAAACACACAAATACACACGTACACACACACACACACACACACACACACACACTCGCACGCTCGTACACACCTCCATACACGCACGCACACAACAGTCCTCTACACACACTCACACGCAACGACCACTTCCCCCACACTCTCACACACAACCACACCTCCGCACACACACACGCGCACTAACACACACATGCACGTACACTAATACTTATACATACATCTCCTTTCCTCATGCACACACAACTACCTCTGACACTACTATATATATATATATGTTTGTGTGTGTTTGTGCGTGTGTGTGGGTGTGTGTGGGTGTGTGTGAGTGACAGAGAGATAACAATAGATAAATTTTCATATATGAAGAACAATACTGGGAAAAATGTATGACAAAGTAAAAAAAAATGTTTTCTCGTGACGCGTTTCCTCTATTAGAACTTTATCGGAATAAATTTGTTATGTAGGTACGACAACGCATGTGCACGAACGAGGGATGCTGGGAATTTTAGCTTTAAATATTTTTTCATCTCTTTTGCGGATATGATCTAGTTGATTTCATTTACCTTCTTTTTCTTTAGTTATTATATTTTATATTTAATTTTTTTGAGACTAACCGTTTCATCAGTGTGGAATTATACACTCAAAATAAATGTAATTTGATATATGGGAGCATGTTCAAACTAATGAGATATATACTTATAAGAGTAGAAGTTGAAAAGGGAAAGCGAAAAACTAAAATGAATGGAAAGCTCAATGAGTGGGAAAGAGAAAATTAATAAATATAAAAAAAATGGATTCAAATAACTCATAGCTGTTAATTCTAGTCAGTTTTTAATTTCTCGGCGCTCAAAGTTAAAACTAACAATCACACAATAATGACTATATTTTATATATATTTCCTTGAGAGCAAGAACGAAAGATAATCCATTTTTTCTCTGTGTACATACACCCTTGTGCAAATTAATTCAAACCACTCCTTTACTTTCCTTTCTTTCAAAATACGGTCAATTTTAGACCCACTGGAATGACAGGGTATAATCGATTTCTATGTTTTCCATAAGATTATGTCATTTGCAATGGTGTGCAATAATAGGGATCTATTTTCGGTTTGTATGATGAAATTTGTTTGATCTTGAAAAATATTGCGTCATCCGTGATTGTATCAGATTTTTATCACGCCCAGACACAATTGTCTTGTCTGTCGATTAGTTGTCCTTTGCCATTGTCTGCTATGGACGTTACTCCAAGGAAGCTTACGAAAATCGTAACGCTGCATGAACCCACTGGCAAGCCTTACCATCAAATCAAAGTACTATAGGCTGGTCGGGAAACTCGCCTGGTTTAAATCCAATCGAAAATCTTTAGTCAATCTGCAAGGAAGTACATTGCGGAATCACAGGTTTAAAAATGACCTTGTGAAACTACCACCATTATTTTTCTAGGGGCGATTCCAGGCATGGAAAGTTTTATCTCAGAGAAAAATACCAAAACTGAAGAGTCAGCCTTGATTCATGCCAGAATTTGCTGCTGACATGGATCAAACAAGGCACAACTTCCATTATAAATAAGTACTATATAGGAGAAACCTTGTTGAATTCAGAACGCTTCTCAATTAAACGTCGTAAGGATGACTGCGTCTATGTGTCAGGATCATGATATTATGATTCACGTCTCAAGCAATGTTAAGGTTGATACCACACTAAATGCATCCCTTCATGTCATTTCATAGAAGAATCATTCGCTGCAAAAAACTAAGAGAATTAGATTCAGATCTTACATTGCAGAATCTCAGCATTAAAAAATGAACTTGTTAAACTACCACCATTATTTTTGTGTGGACGATTCCTGGCACGGAAAGTTTTATTTCACAGGAAAATAACAAAACTGAATAGTTAGCCTTGATTCACACCAGAATTTGCTTCTCACATGGCTCAACGTAGCCACAAAGAGTACCAATAGTACGGTGTAGGAGAACCCTTGTTGAATTCAGAACTACTTTCAATCATTGACGGATAATTATAGAAAATGCAAGGAACAGCTATTCATAGTTCAAGCCAGGGTTGAAAACAAAAGGATTACTAAGAGTTCGGGAAAATCTCAAAAAAATTACTCAATAAGTACCAGTTAAAGGATGGATTTTGTAATAAAATTTGCCTTTAATTCCATGTTAGACAATAAGGATCACCCCCTAGTCAACTTCCCCCCTCTCATAAAATTTGTAATATATCTATCACGACAAAGAAAGTTTCCGAGATTTATCAAAAGCTTTGACTCTAAGAAGGCTGCCCGTCCGGATAAAACCCCGTTGGTTGTTATTAAGAACATTAGAATAGTGTTAACTCAAATCTTGGAAAAGTTGTTTAATCTCAGACTTAAAGAGAAATGCTTCATGTGTCAATGGAATATATCAGCTGTACGCGCCATTTTAAGAATACAGATGAGGATTCTTACTAGACTCAATATCGACGCGTCAATCTTCTTAGTGTCATCAGCAAATCATTTTTACAGTATAGACAAACTGGTAATAAGCCAAATAAGAATATGAGCAATTTTTTAATCATTCAAGTTAAGTCTTAAATAAGGGCACGCTAATAAAATGAAAAAGAGAAAGAATGAAAAATGTAGAAATATTTAAGGTAATGATGAGAGAAATGAAAAAAGAGAATTATTAATATAGGAAGTACCTGACATCTCATCTACGCTCATAAGAGCCAGGTTAGGCCGAAAAGTGTGTACTATTACCATATTTGGGTGTAATTTTACCAGTATAGGACCCGCCCTTTCACTTACAGATTATCAAATCATTTACATTTCCTCAAAGAATCGTTGGAAAGTGTAAAAGAAAGATTATGAAAATATTTTCACAAAACGGTAAAGCAGGAAGCAGAAAATATGTGTCTCGTTGTTTTGCGATACAAGAGTTGCGCAGTTCTTACTTTCCAGTCTTGATAGAGTTCTTGTTGGAGAATAATTATCTATGGAAAGTGCTAGGAAGAACAACATTCCTTGGTTCTTCCAGGTGTAACCTTCATGCTTAGAAGCCGCCATGCCACTTACGTAATAGAAAACCATTCACATTTCTTCCGCATTTTATCAGCGAGAATTAAGTTCTACTCAAGCTGCTTCTTTCCGTGAACCACTGCCCTGTGGAAAATATATAACATTTTTACGGTATAACATTTTTACAGGTAATAAGTTACATCAAAATGAGAAAAAAATAAGGGCAAACGAATAAGACAAGAAACAGAAGGGAAGAAAGAAAAATGTAAAAATAATTAAGATAATGATGAGAGAAATAAAAAAATAGAATTATTAAAATTAAAAAAACCTGACAACTCGTGCTATCCTCTACGTTTATAAAAGCCAGTTTAGGCCAGAAATGGAGTAATGTTGCCATATTTGGGTGCTATCATCATGGTATAGGACCCGCCATGCCACTTACAGCAAATCACATGGAGCAAACCACTTACATTCCCTCCGTATTCCATCGCTGAGAAGTATGTTCCACTCAAACAGATTCTAATCAAGAACCACTGACATTTGGAAAAGACTCCCAAAAGTATGTTTCCCTGATCACTACAAGGGTACCTCGATTGGTCCCCGGAGTTCAGGGTGAAACTTATTCTAAAAAACAAAAACAAAAAAACAAAGAAATTGAAAGAGGATGCTTCATAAGTATCTTGATTCAAAATAACAACTGGTAGGAACATCCTGAATATAAAACTTGGATTCTTAAATCTATACTTCTTTATCCTGCCTGTCTGCAGCTGAATCTGCTGCTTCTACTATCAAATTTGGTTGAACCTACCACCGTTTCTCTCTTTTTTTTTTTACTGCTGCTGTTGTTGCTCCTACTTCTGCTGCGACCTTTGAACGATTTTTGTTATTTCCATTTCTTCATTTATTAATGTATCCAATATTAATCTATTAATAATTCAGTTTTCTGTATTTTTTTGCTAGGCTTCCTGAAAAGACGCCCTCATAGCCTAAGAATCCTTTAGACATCTGATGCCCCAGTGTTCTTCTCTGTCAAGTATTTTTTACTTTATACCGCAAGAAATAGTGATCACGCTTACAAAGAACAAAGAAATACTGAAAGGGAGAGCAAGGAGGGCAATCAAGAAGAGGGTGTAGCGGACTTCACCACATTAAATTAACTATGTTTATAAAAGCCAGTTTAGGCCAGAAATAGAGTATTGTTGCCATATTTGGGTGCACTCTTCACAGACTCCCAAGAGGATGTTTCCGCGATCACTACGATGTTAACCGTTATCTTCCACTTCTATCCATATAATCTACCCTTTAAGGTAACCCTCTGCCTTGATTGACCCCCGGGCTTGTACATGGTGAAACTTACTGTAAAAATAGAAGGAAACTGCAAGCGGATGCTTCATAATTATCTCGAGTTAAAATAACAACAAGTAGAAAAATCCTGAACATAGAAGTTGGAGCATTAAATCTCTTGTTCTTCATGCTGCCTGCCTGCTGTTGAATCTGTTGCTGCTTCTGTCAAATTTGACTGAATTTACCTCTGTTGCTTTCTTTGTTACTGCTGTTGTTGTTACTCCTACTGCTGCTGCTATTATTTAAGTAATGTTGTATTTCTCTTTCTTCATTTATTACTGTATCCAAAATGCTATGTATTTCTTTGTTAGGCTTACTGAAGAGGCGTCCTTATAGTCTAGTATATTCATTGAATCCTTCAGACATCAGACTATCCAGTACTCTTCTATGTCGAGTATTTTTTTACTTTATAACAAAAGGATAAGTGAGCAGACTTGCAAACGAATTGACAAATACTGAAAGAGAGACTAAGAAGGACAGAAAAGAAGTTCGGAAAAGATTACAAGAAAAATAACGATAACAGAAAGAAAGTAGAAATGAGGATAACAAATAGTAAAAAAAAACAACTAGAATAGTATTAATGAAAATAATAGCAACGATAACACTAGCGACAGAAGAAAGAGTGTTTAACCAAAGTACAGTTTGGCAATAACTTATTTGTCCTGAAGCAAACAGGATATAAAAAATAGGAAATAAATACAAAGAACGCTGACCGTGCAAAAAAGAACTTGTGACAATTTTATGCCTTTGCACTCGACACAGAAAAGTAGTATTCACACCTGGTAAACAAGGTTTTATACCCTAACATAAGCATATATATATATATATATATATATATATATATATATATATATATATATATATATATATAATATATATATATTGAGGACCAACAAATGATTTTTTGTAAGGATTGAGTGTTTTTTTCTATATTTCGGATCATTTTATGTATAGTTTAAAATGAATAGATGCTTGAAAAATATATATACGCACATCCAAATACACACGTACAATAAGATTGGTAAAAATATTTGCAATATATATAGACAAAGGGTGATTAATTATGGATAGAACGTTTCCAGATATAAACACCAAATAATAATAAAGCCATTGTGACGTTGCCAATTTAAGAGTTCGAAAAACATAGTCCGATCACATGTTGTTCCAGCGATTATGCGCTGTTGATTTTTTCTCTCTCTCTCTCTCTCTCTCTCTATATATATATATATATATATATATATATATATATATATGAAATCGAAAATTAGCTCTTATGGGGCTTATCACCTCTATTGTAGTTAATACCTCATCTCAGAAATATAGACAGATATTAATTTTACTATTTAAAAACAAACAAACAAGGATATGAACTCAAAGTCACTAAATTACCAATAAAATACTAAGATACTAAAATTAA
>CAHIKZ030005639.1:2410000-2452500 GCA_903632075.3 Acanthosepion pharaonis
ATCGTCAACCTCAGGAGTAATGAACCTTTTGTCGCTTATATAAAGGTTAAATATTATTCGGTTTATAGGGAGTTGCTTACAATATCGGGCGTTCCAACACGTTCCCCCACTTCCGCCATTTAAGCACTAACCGGTTTCGACACTGCTTAACTTCAGAAGGAAAAACACAGAAAGCATAATAAAAGATAAAAAAAATATCACGAAGAACATGAAAAAACAGGAACAGGCGAGAAATGAAAAATAAAAGCAGACAAGAAATGTTTAACTGAATGCAGAAATGGAATGTATGAAGGGTAAAAATTGTATTGATTTATGTTGTTATAATTTTAACTATAATGTCGGATGACATAATAAGTGTATTTCTATTTTTTATGAAAAAGCGCATCATTTGAAATGATGAACAGCTTGAACAAAGCCAGTACACTCAAAACCTCAGTCACGATGGCTTCTAACTTTGTGCTAGCAAAACAATTGACAAACAATTCCGTTTACCGATATTCAATCATAAGGATTCAGACAACGCGTAGAATAATTTTCAGACAAATTCAAAACAATCCAGACATTAAGATCGCTTCCACAGTCCAATAACATTAAGAAATCTCCTTCCTGACAAATCAACCATGGCGTCATTTGAATCAGTGTCTTATAGGCGGAAAGCGAAAGATTCATAAACTCGATGCTGCGCTTTTTTTATTATTAGATACTATAAGCAATATTACACTTTCTGAATGTTCTCTTAAGTTGGTAAAACTTTTTATGGCCTTCTACAACTCATCAGTAAAGATCTATACAGATGATATCATAGGTTATAGGAGTACTTTGAGATACCAAGATGATTGTAGCCTGGCAGCTGAACTCATTTCAGATCAAGTTTTAACAGTTCAGAAGCCGGAGGCTTGGGTGTGGCTTGCAATATCACAAAAATGAAGCAAGTTATAAAAAATTGTTGCACACTCTATAAACCGACAGTGTTTCATGTTTGACAGCAAACCTCAGGATATATATATATATATATATATATATATATATATATATATATAATGATTGGCTTACTAAAATTTCGCGGTTGGACATATCAAAATCGGAAAAATGGTATATATATATATATATATATATATATATATATATATATATATATATATATATTTCTATGGGATAACCAACAAACTTCGTATTGAACTCACCAGTAGTTATAGTACTATAGAAAATTGTCCAGTAGAGGGCAAATGCAAATCTATCAGTTTATAAATATAGTGTAAAGAGGTGATAGAGGTGGGGAATAATGTATAGAAATTAGAATTAGTTTTACTGTCGTCATTTTTCTTTATGTCGGCATTTTATCCCTAATTCATTCCTCTGATTCAATAGTTGGCTTTAATTATTGTATTAATTATTCTAATCTTTTCTTCTTAATATTACTCACACCTATCTCTAAGACTATTATGGATACGTGCGGAAACTATCATTTTCCAAACTATTTGTGGGCTCAAACCATTCTCATTTATTTCCCAAAATGTTTTGAAAGATCTGTCTGGTGTTTTAGCTTAGGGTAATAAAATGAGTGCTTATGGGTATAAAATTTCTCTTTCCATCTCCTCGCGGATGTTCCAATGTAAACATTATAATTTTGCATATTTTCTTTGTGAGAAATGATCGCTTGATACATAAATCTTTTTGTGGAACAGTTTTAATATTTTATATCACTAGTATTCACTTGGATTATATACCAACGGATTTGTTATTACTATATATATATATATATATATATATATATATATATATATATATATATATATATATTATTGTGGAAAAAAAGTACGACAATGTTTTTTGACTTTTTTCGTCCTACAGTAAATTTGCGCCCTGGCTCTTACAATATTTCACCATTCATAGTGAAACTCTTGTTATCACATTGTTGGATATCTACTAAAGTGATAGAAACAACAACAACAAAAAAAAAAAACATAATCTAAATAAAATAGGCTCGATTAAAAACATATATTTTAAATTCTCAAGTATTACTATGTACCAGCCAAACGCAGAATTTCACCATCCAAAAATACTTCCTTGATAATGGCTAGAGAAGTAGGAAAATGTTCACGGAAAAATTATATCTATGGACAATTCCTATATTCTTTAACATCTGAAAAACGGAAAAATGTTAGATTGCTGGAAAAGCTCAAAATAACATCAATTAATCCTCCTTGTTTTCCGTTTTCCGTGAACGATGCATGAAAGAATGGTTGCTTCCTAAATACACATCAATATATATATATATATATATATATATATATATATATATATATATATAATTATAATTTATCTAAATATTATAACATAAATATAAATAATTATATTCGCTCTACTCTGTATTGAGCACTCTTTTAAGAATAGTAATTGTTGGTTATTGGAATTTATTCCGTATATACCAATCATATACCTGGAGATATATATATATATATATATATATATATATATATATATATATATAGAGGGGGAGAGAGAGAATAAGAAAGAAAGAGATGTGTTTCATTGAGGAAGGATAAGAATATATATATATATTTATATATATATATATATATATATATATATATATATATATAAGCATTACGCCCCAAGCAAGGTGTGAAGCCACTAGGATGCAGGGGGTTGCGGAAGATTTGGAGTGAGAGCAGATAGGAGTGATAGAAGAAAGGATGAGGAGAAGGATAGTGGGTAGATCAAGGTAACTGGAGATGTCGATTGACATTACATTTGAATAGTTGGAGTTTATAGCTTTCAGGGAAACAGTAATTGGGGAGGGTGTTCCACTGGCGAGAGGTGCGATGTATGAAGCTATTGGAGTAGAAGAGACGGCTACATTTGAAAGTTTCTACGGTGTAAGGGTGGGAGCGGAATGCCAGCCTCGTAGGGCGCTTGAATTCATGGAGTCTGGGAACCAGTGAAAGCAGCTCATCAGAGCAATTACCATGGAGGTATTTGTAGAAAAGACAGAGAGAGGCGACGGCGCGTCTGTGAGAGAGTGACTGCAGACGAGACGCTAGATCAGGGCCAATTAGATTACATATCCGTCTCTGGATCTTGTCAAGAACTCCGAGGTAAGCAGAAGGTGCTCCAGCCCATCTATGACAGCAATACTCCATGCAAGGGCGAATGGTTGTTTTGTATATTTGGAGTATCGATTCAGGGGAGAAAAATTTCCTGGCGCGGCACAGAGAGCCAACTTTCCTCGCGGTGGAAGAGGCAATTGACTCAATGTATTTGTTCCATCTCAGGTCAGCAGTCAGCGTGAGACCGAGCAGACGCAGGGAGTTGCTCTCAGGATGTTGACTATCAGACATTTTAATGGGGAGCAGGGAAGGATCTCTGTGGTGGTTAATGGAGAGTAATTTAGTTTTTGAGGCGTTGAAGTTGACCAGCCAATTCTTACCCCAGTTAACAACCGATTGGAGGTCCATTTCAAGACGCACGGCCAGGACACTAGATTTGTTTTTGAGGCAGGATTAAATTGTAGTGTCGTCTGCGTAGATGCCAACTTGGAAATCTATGGCGTCAGGAAGGTCATTGATGAAAATAAGGAAAAGAGTTGGGCCAAGGATGGAGCCTTGGGGAACACCTCCGTTCGTGGAATAGGAACTGGAGGAGAATCCGTTGAGAACGACCTTCAATTCTCGGTTTGACAGGAATGATTGTATTAGATCAAACAGTCGACCAGTAACACCATACCCATGGAGCTTACGAAGAAGGCCGGCGTGCCAAACCCTATCGAATGCTTTGGAGATGTCGAGGGCCACGGCACGAGCCTCACCGTAAGCACATCAGCTGTAGATCGGGCGTAGCGGAAACCATATTGCTTGTCTGAGAACAGATTATGGGATGTAAGGTGATTAACCACTTCGGCATTGATTAGGGCTTCGAAGACTTTGCCGAAGAGGAGTAGGAGACTAATAGGACGGTAATTAGAGGGGTCAGAGGGGTCTCCAGAGTTCTTAAACACAGGAACAATGGATGAGGACTTCCAGCAGTCTGGAAAACAGGATTCCTTGAGGCAGTAATTATACAGTTTAGAGAGGGTGGGCGCTAGTTCAGGCGCGCATTTCTTCAAGACAATGGCTGGTATGCCATCTCCACACATAGCCTTTTTGGGGTATAAGTTGGAGATGATGCCCAGTACCAATGACCGGGTTATGTGTAAGCGGCTCAATAAGGCCTTAGTTCTTGGGGGGAAGTCTGGTATGGGTACACTGGTGGAGTCGAGCATTGAATTAAATGAGAATTTCCGAACAAAGCATTCAGCCTTGTCGGTAGAGGAGGTCAAGACCTCGAACTGGTTGAATAAAGGAGGTATGGAGGGTTTTCTATTGTTCAGCACACTCTTGCAGACACGCCAATAATCTTTGGCGACAAATTTGCGAGATGCAATACGTTCCTTCATCCGAGCAGCAAATATTGACTTAGCTTCGTTGAGCTTCTTTGCGGGATGTGGAGTTGAAGGAAATGTTGTATATATATATATATATATATATATATCAGGTCATCCCATAAGTTCTGTCCGAATTTTGAATAAAGAAAGCTAGTGACCAAATGTTACATTTAATTACAGATTCAATCAACAATGTATTTTCTCTGATTATCTATGAATTCCTTCCATCGATTTTTTATGACTAGCCTAATTGAAGGACAATGCTAGAAGATCAAATAAGTGAAAAGTGAAACTTATCATTGTGAGATACAATAGTGTTCTCGATTTTTCGATTATCTGAATAAGTGGATATTATAAGTATATCTCTTTGTTTCTATTTTTGTCTCTCTACATGCACACAATTTATATATTATATATATATAAATACATACATACATATATATATATATATATATATATATATATATATATATATATATATATATATATCAGGTCATCCCATAAGTTCTGTCCGAATTTTGAATAAAGAAAACAAGTGATCAAATGTTACATTTAATTACAGATTCAATCAACAATGTATTTTCCTAATTATCTATGACTTCCGGTCCATCTATTAACAAGCTTACTAATTTCATTACTGTAAAATTCTTTTTGCTTTCATTCGAAGAACTCACAAATGGAGTTTTAACCTCTTCCTGTGTTACAAAAGCTGTTTCTTCCAAATGATCTTGAGAAGATGGAAACAAATGGTAGTCTGAAGGCGGAAGATTGAAGAGAGAATAAGGTGGATGAGGAATTTTCTCCGAATCAAGTTCTTCAATCTTTTGTGACGTGATTCTTGCTGTGTGCGGTCGCGCATTGTCCTGATGAAACATCACCGCTTTTCGATTCACTAGAGCAGGTCTACTTTTCCTCAAAGCTTAGTTCAAACACTCTAATTGCTGACAGTATATTTGAGCATTAATTGTTGCATTAGGTGGTAAGAATTCAAAGTGGATTATTCCTTGGCAATCCCACCAGATTGAAAGAAGAACATTTGCCCATGAAGTTCCCTTCTCGACTGTGGCTGGAGTTCTTCCTCTTTACCAAGCCACTGTCTACGACGCTTAAAATTTCGATAAAAAGATCCATTGTTCGTCGCCAGTCACAAGTCTATCCAAAAAAAGGTGAAACAAGTTGGCGAGAATGGAGAAAAGAGCAGATGTCAACTCGGGATTTGAGGTTGTTTTCAGACAATTCATGAGGCACCCATTTTCCAAGTTTACGAACTTTTCCAAGTTGTTGAAGATGACGATGAACAGTTGTATGGTTTGAACTGAGAACCACTGCCAATTCTTCAACTGATAAAGCAGGATTTTCTTCAAGGGCTGCTTCAAAAAGCTTTTCATCAAACTCAACTGGACGTCCGGTTGAACCTTCATCTTCCGGGATGAAATCTTCACCTCTAAATTTTGCAAACCATCTTCTGCAAGTTCTTTCATTCACACATTTCCCTCCATAAAATGAGTGAATGTTTCTTGCCACTTCGGCTGCTGAGTTTCTTTTCTTGAACTCATAAAGCATTGTGTCTCAAATGATTCTTGGGTACTTCCATGTTTGCAGGGTTTTAATCAAACAAAATTTAATTTTATTGTTCTCTGAAATAAGATTTTATCAGTTTCAATGCATCTAAACATAAAAATAATGTTCATCTCCATTAGACATTATAAAATACCCTTTAAATTTCGTTCATTTTAACAAAAAGTTAAAATTGGACAGAACTTTATGGGATGACCTGATATATATATATATATATATATATATATATATATATATATATATATATATATATGAAGGCTGATAAAGAAAAAAGAGATGTGTTTCATTGAGGAAGAAAAAGAAAAGATAATGGAAAAACTGTATACTTAGTGGAAACCAGCTTCAATTCAATCACTTTCTCCAACGAGCAAATTAACAATTCTGATGACTGTTTTTTTCTTTTCATATATTATCAAGACTCACGATATGATGAGCTCTATCCAATTAATCCTTGAATTGTAAGAAACTTTGGATGACTTTTTTAATAAATTCTCACCGTTAAATAAACAGGTGTAGCATGTAGTCTTCGATTTCTGTCGTCTCGTTCGCTTAGTGATGTGTTTCAATCGAAATCACACTATTCTTTCGACTGGATTCCTTGTTTATAATACATTCAGTTGTTGCCTTCTCTTACCTGATACTGGCTTGTCTTGTAGGATATACTCATACATTCAAGACCTCTTTCTATTCCGTCATTGAATTTTTCCTACGACAATAAAACAACAGTTATTTCAAATATTCATGAGATTGTTTCCAGCCTACCTATTAGTTTCCCTGTGGGAAGAAACTAACCTAAGGTAGAACAAGGACGTGGCAAAAGAAAACTAACCATCTATATTAAGAAAACAGAATCTATGGTTGTTAGCAAGAGCCCGAACGAAGAATCTGAGGCGTAAAAATCCCGCAATTATAAAATTGTCAATATTTGAGAACATTTTAAAAGATGACGGAAGATGTAACACAGAAATCCGAACACGCAATGGAATAGTGCCTTCCAAAACCAAAGCAATATATAAATGAATAAGAAAATCTCCTTAGAAACAAAGAAAAGGATAGTGAACTATTATATAATATGAAATTTCTTATATTTGCATGCAAATTTCTTAAAAAATTAAGAGACTTGCAGCAACAGAGATGTGGATCTATAAAAGGAGGCTACGGTCACCGTAGATATTCCATGTGAACAATGCGGAAGTTGGAAGAAAAATAGAGACAATAACGACCCTTTTATTTAGGATTAAAAAGATATTGCAGAAATTTCTCGGAAACATGATAAGGGAAGAAGGCTTGGGAACTTTGACACACACACTGACCATATAGAAATAAAAAGACATAGGAAAGCAGCGAGTAAATGACATGAAAAGTTTGCGCGAATGGATGTTCGAAAGTATAGATGGAGCTGGAACATTTCTATGCTCTCGTAACATATACGCATATGAGGGATAGTAAAATTATAAACATTGCTGAAAGCTACAAATATAGGATGCCGTGGAGAGCTATGATCACCCACGTCCTAAAGGAATACGCTGCATAAAAGAAGAATAAATCTAAAGTTTATAATTTTTCTGCTGGCATATTTGACCATCATTTTTCATTGACATGATCTCGACGTACGGTGACAAATACGCAGTCAAAATTAATTGATAAACAATTCAATACACATGACTTATTAGTCACATTCAATAAAATAATTTTACTGTCTGCTCTAATATACGCATTGGTTACCCATTTTACTTCGCGCCTTTTCCATATTTCTTTCGAATAGAACATCGCCTGCAATTATTTAATTTTTGAGGCAGAAATTAATGCTTTCTTCCAGAGATGTAGTTTGCAATCTACTTAAACAAAATCATTTCATGATAGTAAAAGCCGATTGCTAATAAATCCTTGGTAGCTGAGAAGTACGGATGGAGCTGGAACATTCCTATGCTCTCGTAACATATACGCATATGGTCACCATTTTAAACTTGCGCCACGTTCGCTTCGAATAGCGTGCACATATATACAATGATCGCACACCAAATTTGTGACTTTCGACTTATAAATTAAAGTTCATTTTTCAGAGTTCGTTAGCCAAGTCAACACATCTCACGTAGTTATTTTAAAAGACAGATTAGAGGCAGGCTAAATTCTGATTTTTTTTCGGTCGAGTTTCGATCCCTGCTTGAACAATCTGGATGTTTATCCACACTAAAGTGCTGTGATAATGTCAAAACAGTATGTCTGTGTTTGACATTATATATATATATATATATATATATATATATATATATAGTTTTTCATATATATATATATATATATATATATATATATATGCTTGTGTTTTGCCGAAAATTCTTCACTTCGGAAACAAAAGGAACTAAAAATTACGAGGTTTGTTCATTTTCCGATTTCGATATGTCCAGTCGCGAAATTTTAGTAACCCAATTATATATATATATATATATATATATATGTGTGTGTGTGTGTGTGTGTGTGTGTGTGTGGTCTGGGTGTTGCGTTCAAACATGGAACAGACTTATAGAGTGTGAAGTACCTAAACACAGCCTTCGCTCGCTCCTCGCTGCTTCGTTCGGGTGTCGCCGCTACAAACGTGACGTCCGCCTGTCGCGTCAGTCGTGTTGTCTCGTCCTGTGACGACCAACTGGCTTGGTATCGGTCGCGGCACCCAAATGTGACGTTCTAACCTTTTGGTGATTCGGATGGGAATCTGGTTAGATTCGATATCAGCCTCGTCGTTCCCAAATCGCTTCCAACGCCTGGTTACCAAAGTAACTGCATTGATCTCCAGTCTGCCTACCACGTTGTGAATTGATCTTAGGCAGACGGGATCAATCAGTAGTTGGGGCAAATCGGGTTCAAACGGGGGTGACACCGCACAAATATGCATAAAAAAAATAAAATGATAACTCAAAAGTTCAAGGTATCAAAAAAAGGATAACAAACTTTATGTCTAGTTGTTGGATACATAAGACTGCGTCTATCTCCCGACCCGTTCTATAGATTGTGACACGTTGTTTTCCGTTAGGCGAGTTTTAACACTTCAAGGTGTTTGCTCTTTAAGAAATTTGTTTTTCGGTGTGTCTTCGGGCGAAAGTCGAAAAAACTTATTTTGGTGGTCTGGATCTAAGTCGCTCTTCAAAATAATTGTTCTTGGATTGAAGAGGAGTCCGGAATTTGCGCGAATCTTGGTCAGCCAATGCGAGGCTGGAACTCTCTGCTGGAACTCGAACTGGGACTGAACTGATTTCTGCTCGCTGCGACCTTGCTTATATGGACGCCGACCAAAACCGGGGTGGGTTTGTCGGCGCCGGGGGTTCCTCGATAATTCTAAATACCTATCCACTTCTCTTATTTTTGGTTAGGAATTTTCCACTTCTTTCCATTTATGGGGGCTCTCTTACTCCCACCTTCTCACCATACATCAGAGGGGCGTGAACTGCCCTCCCCACTTCTTCGTAGCAACCTCTCATACTATCCTCTAAATGGGCGGTGACAGCTTCCTCCTTGCGTCACGTGATCACCACTCGACCAATGATGTCTAGTCGGGCGTGTACGATCCCGCGGGCTTTGTTTCAGGAAAAAAATATATTGTTTAATAAAAAAAAATTATCTTTTTCTTTTCCTTTTCTTTCTTTTAATCGCAGCTCTCATTTTCTCTGGCCGCAATTAGAACAATGCGATCGGTGGTGGTCGTAACTCTTGTTCTCTTGGGTGGTCTATTTGACACAACACAATCGTCCGTCGCATCGGAAAAAAAACATTTCCATGGTTCCATTCATTCTTTGGTGCACATTTCTGATAACATAGTTTTATTATCGCAGACTAAAGATGTTCTGTAGAAAGAAAACGGTCAGTCGCCACCTCGTGTGCGGCTTTGACACAATTAATTTTTCATATCTATCCAAAGCCCTGTAGTTCACCTGTTTTATGTCAATTATCAAAATAACATTTTCAATTGGATTTTTCTTTGGCTAGTCGGTCTGTGGTTTGCTTAATCAGATGCTTTCCTGCATTAGCGGTTTGTTTATGTATGCCCGATAACACCAGCCCGTCGCCAGAACACACCCGATTCCTTTATCCACTCAGAATTTCCCTGACATTGTAATGACACTCTTCGCCATTTGTTACTTATCAAAATATCCTTTATCCATAGCCGTGGGTGTCCTACTTATCATCCACGCTTTGGGTCTCGCCTCTCTTTTCCTTTCTTTCCTCCCTCTCTTTCTTTTCTTTTCTTTTTTTGCCTCGGTAAATGGTGCCACAGAGTGTGCAACAATTCATGAAATTCCTGGTACAATTCATATAACTCAGAATTTTGCTATATTCATCTTGAAGGCAGAAATGTTTTTTTTAATACTGTTCCAGAAGGCCGTCACACTAGGCATCATCTTTCTGAAGGATCTAGATTAATTCCTGACGAATCTGACGTCCAACCGTTTAGCTTCTGACAGGAATGGAAAATGTGTGTTTCGTGACATATGTTCTCATGGATGATCGATTCTCCCATTTAAATTCGGTCTTTTTCCATATTCCTTTTGAGTTTTACTGATAAAAACCATTTCATTAACAAAGGATAATTCCGTACATTTCAAAGATGCCTCCACAACCACAGATAACTGCACACAAATCCATCTTTATCTTTCTTAAACTACTCAAAAAATGAATTTACTCATAAAAGAATTTTAAAAAAATCGTTTATGTTCCCTACCAAAGAAGATGTTTTTCAAGTTCACTTAGTTTTCTTAATTTATCCGACTCTAAACTTACCAAATATAGCATTCTATCGGCGAATTTTGACAACAATAAAAAATATTGAAAATGAAATATTCTATAGTTGCATAGACACATCCTAATTCTTGCAGGGTGAAGCGTCTAGCTAAGATGGAAAGCAAAAATTGTAGACCAAAATACAGAAAGGTGAAGCAACTCGTAACTAAAGAGTTAATGCACACTTCCAAAATATTAAAACTAAAGATGATAACATTTATGAAGTGTACTTTCTTTTGTATTTTCTAACTCCAGTGCTAGTCACTTATCCCGCATACCAAGAGCTTGATTTTTTGTGCGCTCTCGTCGCTACCGAATGTGACACAAGGTCAAGTTTTAATGGATTTAAGCGACAATACGCAGAAAGATTCTGTCCTCTGACACGACTAGCGACTATCCTTTCCCCAACTCCCTTCTTCGCAACCACGAATGGGAGGCACATATATGCTGAGGAGTGTGGGATGAGACTCAACTGGGGGTTTGACCTCACCGGTCTCAGTCGATGTCATGCCCGCTATAGGCGCCGTGGAACTATCAGTATCGACCAAAGAGGATTTTTTTTGCCTGCGTCTGGAATTGCATAGGCTTTCTTCCCTGGTCAGGAAGAGGAGAGTTGACTAGTCTCTCCACACTTCCAGCAAGTTGGGTTTCTGCCGCTCACAATGATTGTCATTTTCCTGTCGCGAACACACAGGCAATTGAGAACGGGGATGAAGGCATCAAGTTTGAGCATGATGTTGAAACTCCATACGCCGTTCAAATTTTCAGAGGTTGCATCTTGGATTTGCCCATATTAGCTTAGGTCAACCGCTAGGTGTTCTTCTAAATCAATGAGGAGGGACCTTGAATATTAGAACTGGTCCTAAGCAAGTAGGCCGTTCTCTTCTTAATCGTTTGCGGCTTAGCGATTGCCGTCAGTAACGTCAGTGATTTGATCACTATGTCTTGAGGAGCGGCAAACTTCACGCGAAAGCTTGTCTATGACGAAGACTGGTACCGTTTTTTTCTAACCTTCTGCAATTCTTGGAAGTCTTCCAAAAGACCATCTTATTTTATGAGTGGGAAGTAACTTTTGGTCCGCTCCTAAACCTCCACGATGTTGATTACGGTGTAAGTTGTGACTTTCAACAAGAGGGCGATTCCCGAGTCTTAGCATCAGTTGGTTTCTCCATATTTACATGGTCATTTATATTTCGGCAACTTTTTGCCTCCATACTTTTAATTTTCGTTAAAAAAAATGTATTTACTTTATCCAGAATACTTTGAGTATCTTCAGGATTAGATGATTGAGTAGTTTTTTAAGAGAAAGTCCTGAGAAAGTATTGACCGACATTTGTCGGCCATTTTTTTTCTTGGTTCTTTCTTGACAGAAAAATATCCATTCCCAGGCCAAATATATATATATATATATATATATATATATATATATATATATATATATATATATATATATTAATAAATATAAAAAAAAAAAGGAAGAAAAGAAATGCAATAAAAAATGAACTCAAGGGACAAAAATTAAATAAATTTCGTCCACCAAGAGAATAAATGAAATAAATTTAATAATAAAAACAAAAATTAAAAAAATTGCCACGACAAATAGAAATGGAACGCAAAAAATTAAAAAGTTGGTTTTAACAGCAGAAGTGATTAAATAAAAAGACAGATATCCCGCGTACAAAAATAAAGTGAAAATTAAGCAAAATAATCTAATTTGATTGCATAATTATCCAAGTAAACATAAATAAGTTATTAAATCAAAACGTTATGACACAAAAATAAAAAAAAATTGAAACAAGTAAAAATATCAGGTCATCCCATAAGTTCTGTCCAAATTTTACCTTTTTTAAAATTAACGAAATTTAAAGAGTATTTTACAATGTTTAATGGAGATGAACATTATTTTTATGTTTAGATGCATTTAAACTGATCAAATCTTATTCCAGAGAACAATAAAATTAAATTTTGATTGATTAAATCCCTGCTAACATGGAAGTACCCAAGAATCATTTGAAGCACATAATGCTTTATGAGTTCAAGAAAGGAAACTCAACAGTTGAAGCGGCTAGAAACATTCACAGTTTAAGGAGAGGAATGTGTGAATGAAAGAACTTGCAGAAGATGGTTTGCACATTTCAGAGGTGGAGATTTCACCCTTGAAGATGAAGATCGAACCGGATGTCCAGTTGAGTATGATGAAAAGCTTCTTGAAGCAGCCCTTGAAGAAAATCCTGCTTTATCAGTTGAGGAATTGGCAGTGGTTCTCAGTTCAAACCATACAACTGTCCATTTAAACTTGGAAAATGGGTGCCTCATGAATTGTCTGAAAACAACCTCAAATTCGAGTTGACATCTCCTCTTCTCTCCATTCTCGCCAACTTGTTTCACCTTTTTTGGATAGACTTTTGACTGGCGACAAAAAATGAATCTGTTATCGAAATGTTAAGCGTCGTAGACAGTGGCTTGGTAAAGGGGAAGGACCCCAGCCAGAGCCGAGAAGGGAACTTCATAGGCAAATGTTCTTCTTTCAATCTGGTGGGTTTGCTAAGGAATAATCCATTTTGAATTCTTATCACCTAATGCAACAGTTAATGCTCAAATATACTGTCAACAATTAGAGCGTTTCAACCAAGCTTTGAAGAAAAAAATACCTGCTCAAGTGAATCGAAAAGAGGTGATGTTTCATCAGGACAATGCGCGACCCCACACAGCAAGAATTACGTCACAAAAGATTGAAAAACTTGGTTGGGAGAAAATTCCTCATCCACCTTATTCTCTCGATCTTGCTCCTTCAGACTACCATTTGTTTCGTAGCTTACAGAATCATTTGAAAGAAACAGCTTCCGTAACACAGGAAGATGTTAAAACTGACATTTGTGAGTTCTTCGAATGAAAGCCAAAAGAATTTTACAGTAATGGAATTAGTAAGCTTGTTAATAGATAGAGGGAAGTCATAGATAATCAGGAAAAATACATTGTTGATTGAATCTGTAATTAAATGTAACGTTTGGTCACTTGTTTTCTTTATTCAAAATTCGGACAGATCTTATGGGATGACCTGATAGAAAGTTTGAAAAAGAAGAAATTAAAAAAGAAAAATGTAACAAGAAAAAAATAAATATTCATCGAAAAAGCGAAGTGCGAAACTAAAACATAAACGTAAACTAAACTAAATGGAAACAATAGAGGCCTCATGAAGAAACACTTTAACTTAATACAAATAATAACACCGACATCATATCGACTTATCTACGAGCAGCGTACGCGTTTATTGCCTGGTCTGCTTACACGGCAATGTAAAAATGCATAAAACTGGTTCAATTTTACTTTCTTTTATTTTACAAAAAAAATCAACTCCCCTATATCAATTACCTCAGTTTATAAACCAATTCTTCCTACTGTAGGTAAAAAGAAAAAATATTATGTTATTTTCTAATGTATTTTCTCAAATATTGCACTCGAATAAAGTTAATAATGCCATCCATGCTTCGAAAGATGACCGAAAGTCTGTTTACTTATGTCCCGGGTCAGGAAAATATCAAGATAATAATGCAATATATTTAAAAAGATTATTCGTTTGCTTTCTTAAGCAATTCTCCTTATAGTTTTGCTGTTCTGTGCTATACAATTACCTTTCTATGATCATTGTAACTTTTATGCACAGCCTGACAGCGTATCCATGGCAGAGCCAATCAACCGTACTTTATCAACGTTATATATGGCTCACGTTAAAACACAAACAAACAAAAAACAACATTTTTTAACAATTTTGCCAATCCTCTCTTATGCGTTCGACTCGTCCTTTAAACTCGGTTATATGCAATATTTTTTTTAAATATGCGAAGAAACGAGATGAAATAAATAAATACATTTCAAACAACTTTTAAGTAAAATCCTGTTCTACACGTTAGACATGATCTTAATTAAAGAATCCCTTTGTTGTTTTAGTAGAATCTTACAGAACTAATTTTACTACTATACATAAAAAGACACGGACCAAAATTAACGTTTTCTTAAACATTAAGGTGAATCTCCGCACAGATATTAAGAATTTGATCAAGCGAACTAAACGCATTCCTGTTTTACACACCATGGTTTCAAATGAATTAACACAGACATTTATAAGTAATAACTTTCCTAGCCATGTCATTGATTATTACCGTAAATACTCACGTATTATGCTACTTTTGAAGACCTAATTTTGAAGCTAATTTTAAGGGGGTCGCGTCATACACGAGATATAAAACTAGCGTATGTACAGCTGGCCATTGCTATGCCGTTGACCAAACTCTATATCCATTTGCTGTGGTCAAAAAGTACAGCTGTATTTAAAACAAACAGGATTTTGATAAAAGAGATGTTTTACTGAACTGTATCCAATAATAATGCATGTAATATTCACATATTAGTATCGTATTATAAAATGCAAACAGTGGATATGAATCTTTTTCATTGTTTACATGTATAAGATGATTAACAGTTTCTTGTTCTGTTGTTTATGGCTTCACTCATTTACGCAACGAGTATAGCCTTACTAATTATACTTTTATCATTCTCTTTTAATTTTTTAACTTATCTAACTAGAAGTTGGGATAAAGATATAGGGGAAAAGAGGTTAGTCTATTGTAAATTGTTGTCCTCAAAAAGGAACTCGCATAATATACAAGATACATGATAAAATCATTTTTTATTCGGACTATTGTCCTCATCTTTGTCGCCATATTTATTACAACGTTTCGGCCGTTGTACGCTCCGGCCTTCTTCAGGTGGTTGGAATGTCGAAATAAACCCTTTATTTCGCTCACTAGTGTAGACTGTTCTAGTTCCACGTGCCATGTTTAATGGATGTCAGTTATCGGTTATCTCCTGTTAATTCCCCTCTCCAAGTTCTCCACTGTCTTAACTTGTATTGAACTCACTCTCTTTGAGTCCTGTCACTGGATCTAACCAACGCCTTTATCCACTGAAGAAGGCCGAAGCATACAACGGCCGAAACGTTGTAATAAATATGGCGACAAAGATGAGGACAATAGTCCGAATAATGTAAATAGTGTACATAAAACCTCATCTCAGAAATATAGAGAGATAGAAAATCATTTTTTATAAGTGAAAATTTTGGAGTTGCACGATTCGCGATATCGCACGATACGATAAATAAAATTGAATTAAAACTTTGAAAAATAATGTAAAAGAAAAATTCTGATATAAAGAAAAATTAAAATATCATTACGTATTGTGTTGAGACCAGATATAACTGAGCTTTAAAGTAAAGGGGGAATACATTAAAAATACAATTGATAGAACACATAACAATTAAGAAGTATAATAAATACTTATGACATATCTTAGTAAAGAATTAATGCAACTAATCATCCCTCAAAATCAACCGTGTAAAAATGTTGCCTATTAATTCTTGTAGCCGAAAAAGTATAATGTTAAAATCTAAAACATAAAGTTCACGATATTAGTATTAATATTGTATAGCATTCGTCAGTCTCGAGAGACCATGGATCTGCGACAGAAGAGTTATGCTCCTCTCCAGAACACAGGTGTGATTAGGAATTTTTCTTTTTCTGCAGTTGTCCATGCAGCGCGTCTCCTCTCTCCACGCATTTTGGGATCTGTAGCCATGGCTAACTACCACATTAGGAGAAGGTCAACTTTGAATTCAATTCCAGAGCTGACAGTCCGATGTCATGTTTACGTTTTCTTTACCAATGTTCCTTAACATGATGAGTACGTAGCCGACTGGTTAGAACGTTCGAATCTCACCATAGTCGATTTGTCAGGAAGCAGACTTCTTGATGTTATCGAACTGGAGGGGTCGATCCCAGCGTGCGACAACTTTGGAAAGTGCCTGAAATCCATACCACGAGTTGACCCAAATATTTTGAGTGGGTAGACGGATCCCTTGGATTCCGTCGATAGCTGTGCTAGCACGAAGTCACACGTCATCGTGACCGAGGAGTTGAGCATGCTGGCCGTGTTCAGATTGTTAACCACCCAAGATAACACACACTTTCCCAGAAACTTTAACTAAGGTCTGCTCAGCATAGTTTCAGTATGAACCACAGGTGGGCTCTGTGGGTGTTAAATAAACACAAATATGCCTGACCAAGCGTCTGCAATAGGGATTGGCTAGCCGCCGTAGTAGACAGGTATCCTCAAATACGTGTGGCCAGCTATACCTACCTACCTCAACTTGACTATAAGCAACAAAAAATAAACTAAATCAAATATCACCTAAACCCTTTAAAATTACCTTCTCCGATATCCGTGGTATTGGTACCAACTTCTGTAGTGTGGAATCGTTCCTTTTTGATAAGTCTCCTGATACACTAATTCTCTGAGAGACTAACTTTACCCCGTCACCCCTTTCTCTGATTTCTCGATTTCTGGCTAACCCTCTCCTTAGAAAAGATTCTAAATTCCACATACATGACTCGGGATTTTATGACTGCGATCGACAGACCATTCGTATATGTGTCTCCATCTAACTCTCCTCACCTCAATAAGCTATTCTTTCTCTACCGTCTTTCTCTACTTTCTCAAAACTGTTGTGTCTAAACAGCATTTCTGATATTATAGACAAAGTCATCTCTACATCCGTTTGCAAACTTATTCGTGTTCGGTGACTTTAACGCCCACCATACCAAGGCTTAAACACTCTGTAACTGACCTCGCTGGCATCCAAACCATTAACTTTTCAATCACTCAGTCCCTCAGGCAAGTGGTTGACTTTCTTACGCGTTCCCCCCTAACCTGGACAGTAACACTTCCTTTCTCGATCTCTGTTTACCTGCATTACTGATTCTTGCCGCATTACGCAGCTTTACCCTCTTGACATCTCTGATCACGCGAGGATGTCCGATGAAATATCCTTCCACTCCCGACTCCAGCCAAGAACCTCTTGCTAACAGAATATCTTTCTGTTATCAACACGGAGACTGGGACTCATTCCCTGACTTCCTTCTTGTTATATAAAATCATATTTACAATTGAAAAAAATCTAACAATTTGTCTCTCATTTACTTATTAACAAGATGTCATGTTTTTCCTGACTTAGAAAAAATATATATATATATATATATATATATATATATATATATATATATATATACAGTGGGTAGCAAAAGTATTTAACACATTGGTTTTTCTTACATATCTCAAAAAAAACCCCAGATCAATTTCAACGAAACTTATAGGAAATATTTAAACGAACATTGTCGATCAAAACATAGAAAGAAAATTTAAAACCACTGTTTTGAGAAACATTTATTAACAATAAATAAAATAACCAATGCAAATATTATGCTAGAAGAGATGTGTCGTCATGATTCCTACCCATATTGATATGATGTGATATGTCGACCAATGACAGCACTGCACGACACTCAACTGGCTATTAGATAACAGCTCTGAGACACTGCAGCTATTCTGTTGCCACTACTGCAAGAAAATGGTGAAAACAAAAGAATTGTCGAACGACATGCACAAGAAGATCATAAAGAATCACAAAGATGGTAAAGGATATAGAAAAATCGCTTAAGATTTGAATTTGCTTGTGAGTACAGTTGATGCTGTTGTTTGAAAATGTAAAAAATTCGATACTATTGAAAACATTCAAAGGAGTGGTCGTCTCCGTATCTTAAATGAGGCTAATGAGCGATACATTTCCCGTACTGTGAAGAAGAATCCATTTTCAACTCGTCGAGAAATTCAGAATGATTTGAAAAATGCCAGAATTAAAGTTAGTAAAGATACAATTAAAAGATCACTGAATCGTGCAGGTCTCACTTCAAGATCACCGAGAAAGACTCAATTACTGAAACGCCGACATGTACAAGCCCGTTTGAATTTTGTAAAGAAATATGAAATTGAATCTAAGGATTTCTGGGAGAAAGTAATTTGGTCAGACGAAACGAAAATTGAGCTTTACGGACGAAACATGCGCACTCATGTATGGAGGAAAAAAGGAGCGGAATACGAGCCAGCAAATACCATGCCTACACTCAAACATGGAGTGGAAATACTATGATGTGGGGTTGTTTTTCTTCAAATGGAGTAGGAAAAATGAAAATCATCGAAGGAACAACGAATGCTGTAAAATAGACTCAAATTTTGTCAACTCAACTCTTGAACAGTGCCATATCTTTGGGACATGGTCGTGATTTTGTATTTCAGCAAGACAATGACCCGAAGCATACTGCTAAAACAACTAAGAATTGGTTTAATAATAACGACATTAATGTCCTGGAATGGCCAAGCCAGTCACCGGATTTAAATCCAATCGAAAATTTGTGGAAACTATTGAAGTTACGAGTTCATAAAAGAAATCCATTGAATTTAAACAAATTGAAGAAAATTTATGAATAAGAATGGGTCAAAATACCAACAAGTACCTGCAAGAAACTAGTTGAAGACTACGGGAATCGACTGGAGGCTGTGAAGCAGAACAGAGGCTACTGTACTAAATATTAGTAAAGTGTGTTAAATACTTTTGCATATGGGTTATTTTATTTATTGTTAATAAATGTTTCTCAAAACAGTAGTTTTAAATTTCCCTTCTATGTTTTGATCGACAATGTTCGTTTAAATATTTCCTATAAGTTTCGTTGAAATTGACCTGTTATTTTTTGAGATATGTAAGAACAACCAATGTGTTAAATACTTTTGCTACCCACTGTATATATATATATATATATATATATATATATATATATATACTTACGTAACAGTAAAATTGTCCCAATCCTGTAACAGCAAAATTGTCCTATTTTTACATTAAGTTTTCAACAGTTGTAGCTTAGAAATGATTAAATATATCTAACTGTAATTCTCCGAGGTTTTTATAACACATTTGGACATTGAGGAATGAAAATGTATAGTTACTGTCCAAGCTTAAAATAGGAATCGTTATGAAATAGACCATAATCGAAAATGACGCGTCATCATTACTTAACCATAGATAAGGATCAGAAGCTCATGTATTGAAATAGAGTTCGAATATATTATTATTCCAGGATCATTTTCCATATTATTCAAGATGATATTCGCCCTCTCTAATCTTTTAACTTTCTGTCCTTTTGTCTCACATGTTTCGCGTACGATTTCATTTTTAAGGCTTTTTAGCTCCTCTTTGGACTGTCATAACTGTCCTCTCACAATTCCTCTCTCAAGTGCCAAATGTCTTATGAATGGAGTTGGAGTTGAGTTTCTATCTACAAGTTGAAATGATGATACCTCTTCCTGTTGTGTCCTCCTGGTCCAGTTTTTTTTTCCGTAATGTTCCCTCTTTTTTAAACTTATTCACCACTCTCTTGAAAATAATTGAATGGACTCCGAAGATGGAAACAATAATATTAATATTGGTACCATTACTTAACGCCTGAATGATTTTCCTCTCACCATTGCTCAGATGAGAAGACAGTGGCTCTGACACTAAACGATTTTAACCTGTTCTCTTTCTAGCTGAATAACTCAAAATGTTTTTCAGTGATTGAAAAATGGTATCAAGATGGCGAAACATCTTATCTGAAAACCCGGAAAAAAGAAACTCAATTTAGTATTTTTTAGATAATAAATATTTTGTGGCATGGAAAATTATGCTATCACAAGATTTTGAAAATTTTGCTGTTACTCCCGGTATATATAAAATTGTGTTCGTGTCCGAGAATTGATAACATATCCACGCATTAACCAACTAAACACGATTGACTTTAGTGCAGTCGACGTCCTTGAAGGTGGTTAATAGTTTACCGAAAGCCCTCAAAAGGAACAATAAGATGAGTAATTCTACATGATTAATGCACAAAAAGAAATCTCTTGTTTTTATGGCAGAAAAATCACAGTAAATTGTAAGAGATGTATTGATATATTGAAACGCATAAAAGTGAGAAATTGTTAGCTAAATATACCTTTATCTATTTATCTCTTCTTATCCGTTGTGCCGTATTCTATCTGGGTTTTCGTGGCTCTCCACATCTTCCCATTTCTTTTAGCCCTTAGTGATATTTGTCTTTTTGCTATGTCTCCTGATCGCTGTTTTGCCAACCATTAACATAAGCGCGTTAGGTACGTTATGTGCTGCTTTCCTCTGTCCCTCTTGACATCTGTATGCCTTGTGGGGGTCAAATTTTTTGAGCTATTCGTTATATGCCCTAGAAATTTTAACTGTCACTTTCTGATGGTAAATAGAAGTGCATTCTCTGCTTCCTTCCGTCAAACCATATTTCTCTTGCCTTAATTATCGTCTTCATCAGAGATGAGGTTGTTCAGCTTTTATTGTCATAAAGGAGAATCGATATTACATAACCGTTCCGTATTCTTTCTTTTGTTTCAATGAATTTTTTGTTTCTTAATACGTTGCTTACATTTTGGAAGACATTTATTGCAATCCCAATGTATCTTCGTATTTCGATATCACATTTTCCGTCCTCTGTTTAAACACTTTCCATATATATATATTACTTTCTTCATTATGGTATCTCTAATTTGAACTTTGCATAACGGTCTCTTTTAGTGACTGCCATACATTCTATCTTCTTAAAACTGAAGTTTAACACTTTCGTCTTGCTTTCCTTTACGCCTTTCTATAGGAGTTCCTCTACTTTTCCTTCTGTGTCTGTCAGTAACACTGTGTCATCTGCGTATTTAACGTTGATTGTGGCCGCCAATAATGAATTTTGGCAGGACGTCTAATTTTCTCAAGATTACTTCACTTTAAAAATGTAAACGGCGAAGCCACTTGTATTCGTGGCTAGCTAATCCCAATTGCAGACACTTGCTCAGGCACATTTCTGTTTTTTTTTCAACACCCAGCGAACCAACCTGTGGATTATACTACATCTATGCTAAGCGAACCTTAAAGTTTCTGGGAGAGCGCGCGTCATCTAGCGGGATCAACAGTTTGAAGGAACCAGCAACCTTGTTCACGAAAACTTGTGACTCCGAGCTATCACAACCACTGACAGATCCCAACGGTACCGTCAATTTAAATTAGGTCAACCGGTGGTATGGTATTCAGGCCGCACGCTGGGATCACTTCCTCGAGATCGATAACATAAAGAATCAGCTTCCTGACAAATCGACTATGGTGAGATTCGAACCCGGGTCTCATGATCAGAAAGCAACCCACTCGGCCGCGATCTTGACTTACTTCATCATTTGTCACTGGATTCATTTTCTATCCTCAAGTAGGTAATTTGCTGCCAGTATAACTTCTGTGATGTTCTAATATCCTTCCCAAATAAATCAAACCTACCTAGAAGTGCAAACAATTCTTCCTTATGTACTTTATTAAATGCTTTTACATAATCTATAAAAAATAGGCATACATCCTTTTTCTTTTCTATTGCTCTTTCTGATATAGTTCTGAACATAAATATAGCATTCATTGTTCCAGTGTCCTTAACAAAACAACACATTCCATTTCCTACGTCCTGGGTAAGACGTTAAATTACATCCGCGTCCTGGTTAAGACGTTAAACTACATCCAGTAGCAAGGCCTCTGATCAGGAGGTATTGAGGAACGTGGAACCACCTCTTAATTGCCGGTGTTCCCAGATCCACTCTGACCCAGGGTGGTAGCACCTATTAGGGTCCCAGCTATGGGCAAATAGTTAACTATTACCAGCAATACATTTTTCAAAAAAATATTACCATCAATACAATTTTGAAAGAAAAATATTACCAGAAACAGATTTTTGGCAAAACAAATTATTAGCAGCAATAAAAAAATGTTGTCGGCATTACATAACCGATTTAGGTTGATATGCCGTAAAACAAAATAAACCAAACCAAACCAAACAGTCCTTTTCTTATTTGCGGCCTAATTCTGCAGTGCACTCTGTTTATTAGAATTTAGATAATAAATTTTATGTAGATCATTTAGCTGATTGACCGATGAAGTTCATTTTTTTTAACCTGGCTTGTTGGGCAGTTATAGTTTTCGTTAGGCCTTCCGGTGTATCACCCCTGTCGTAAATCCAATTTACGTTTGTAATTTTTTTCAGTGCCAAAATCATCTAAAAATGTCAGTGTTCTAATACAGTTCCGTCTGGCTCTGCTGTTTTGCACCTATCAATTTGGTCAGTTCTGGCTTCACTTCAGACTTTAATGTTTCTGGTGCTTCGATATTTCTCTATATTGCAAGTTGTCCTCTTTCGTCGTGAGAGATGTTTTCCGATGTATTAATTCCATGTCTGACATACTTTTTCATTCTATATTATCAGATTTTCCTCCACGGATTTTATTTCTCCTGTGATAATCTTTTGTCCCCTTAATTTTGTCCCTTAACTTTTGTCACCTTAATTTTGTCCCCTATCTTTTGTCCCCTTAATTTTCTTATTCTTCTATATGCTTTATCTGTAATATACATTCAGTCTTTTTCTACGGACCTTTCGTTGAGTCATGCCTCTTTTGCCTGTGGTTGTTCTTAATTTCTTTGTTAATGTGATATATTCTGTGCCATATTTTAGAATTGTTTGTTGTCTCTTTTGCCTCATGTCAAGAATTTCATCTGTTTTTTTTTTCATTGTTTTTTTCTTGTCTAATTTTCTTTCGTATCATCTGAAAAGTTTATTTTAATGTGACCAACTACTAATTTACATTTAGCTAATTGTATCTGCTTTTAACGCTGTCCGTATATTACTTCGTCAAAATAGGACCATTCAGGAATCAGTCGTATTGCAATTTGGGTGCTGCCTTGACCCACGTCAATTTCTGTAATTTTATTTTAAGATTACATATAACTGGAGATGGCCTCCCCTGCAGTCAGCACTTTGCAACGTTTTACAGTGTATAACTTCATTTATTAATCTTTTATTGATCGTCCTGCCATCGATTGGGTTCTTTGTTTCTTCTCCTGGGCTTCTCTATTTCAATATTCAACTGGAGAGTTCTTGAAAATAGATGTTGGCTAATATCTGATCACGAATTCTTAGTCTGAATTTGCCAATTATTTCAGGATCCCTCTTCTTCGCTACTATGACATTCAGGTCGACTATAACAATTTTCATGTCGTGAGATTTCTATTGAGCCTTACCGTCGTCTAGCGTACAGTATAACTTTTCAATTTGTCCTTCCGTACTTTGTGTTGTCGGTGCATATACAAATTATTATTATGGCTCTCCACGAGTTCCTGTCCTTTGTAGCTCTTAATAAAAAAATCTTGTTATTCTCCTAACCCTGTTACGTCATCCATTTACTTAAGTTCATCAAGTATGATATGCGCTGTTTTCCTCTTACCCTCTTGTCTTCAATCTAGCCATCCTGTATCAAAGTTTTCAAGCCCTCCGTCTTCATTATGTGACTCAGAAATTTCGACTTTCAACGTTTCTCACATGTTTGATCCATGGTACCCTCAGCATCCTTCTGTTGCTTCATGTTTCTTCTTCATCTTTGAGAATATTTTCCAGCATTCGTTGTTATATAAGATAAGTGATATCAAGTAACAGTTTAATACGCCTTTCGTTTGTTTCCAACGAATTTTTTATGTCTCTTATTTCTCTGTTTAGCTTTGGGAATACGTCTTCGGATTTTAGTGTTACACTTTCCGTCCTCTGGTAGAACACTTCCCTGATACGTACATTTTTGTACTTTTTGCTTTTGGTATCTCTGATTTGTAATTTGCCTTTTGGGTTCATACTTTTGCTAACAACCTTGCATTCTGTCTTCCGACAGTTTATGTTAATTGCTTACTGCTCATTTTCCTTCACATTCTGATGAAGCTTTACCTACTGTAGAAGCTTTTGTCGTTTATTTTTGTGTCTGCTATAAACACTGCATATGTTGTTTTGTTGGCCTCCAAAATAAATCCCGGTAGGACATCTAATTCTCTCACAATTGTTTGGTTGTATAGGTTGAATAATTCCGATGAGAAGACACAGCTTTGTCTTACACATCTTTCTATTTTTGTATATCTGCTGAACGCATTTTTCTATCCGTTTGTAGGCGGTTTGATGCTAGTGTAGGTTCTTGATTATTCTAACATCCTTCCCAAATATGTCAAAGTTGCTAAGCAATTCTAGCGCATCTTTTTTTTTTGCGTAATTTATCAAATGCTTTTGTATAATTTATAAAAACACAGGTACGCATCCTTCTGCATTTTTATTGGTCTTTCTGATAATATCCTGAGCATAAATATTGTGTTTCTTTTTTTTTTCTGTGTCTTTGACGACACGGTGCTGTTTTTGGCCTATCTTCTGTCTAATTATACAGCGCGCGCTTCTCATCAGAATTATGTTGATGTGTTTTTGTTTTATATAGCTCATAAGACTGATTCTCCTATGGAGTTCACATTCGTTTGGTTTCATAGATAGTGTATGAAAATAGATCAACGTAATCTTCCGGTTTATCGTCACTGTTGTAGATTTCATTTATTATTTCTGTAATCTTTTCTGTGACGAAATCATCTAAGGCTGCTAGCGTCTCTATTACAATTCCGACTAGTCCTGCTTCTTTTTTTTGTTCAATTCGGCCAGGGCATCCTCCACTTTTTAGCATTTTCGGCATGTCAGATATTCTTGTGGATTGCCGGTTGTTCTCTTTCGTCTTGGAAGAATTAACCGGTATATTCGTTCCATCTCTGAAGTATTTTCTTTTTCTAATATCATCGTTCCGTCTTTAGGTTTTATGCATCTTGTTCATAAACATGCCTTTTGTCCTGCTATCTCATTTTTTATACAGATCTGCTTTAACTGTGATAACCATTCGTTTTACTTCTGTACATTTTTCAGTGATCCATTCCTCTTTCGCCTGTCTGCATTTGTTCCTTAAAAATGATACCTTTCAATTTAACTAAAATAATTCTATCAGATATTTAATTGTATCCGCCCCCAATTTCATGTCTTGATCTAACAGGAATCCTACATACCTTCTCATTTTTCAATCCGCCTGTATATATGACTGTGTATTTGTCAAGGAAGAAACCCTTTTGTTTACTTACATCGTTTCGCATCGGCCTAAAATATTAACATTAAACCTATTCATTTCCTGCTTTACAGCCAATATCTGGATGCATTGGTTTGGACTCCTAACGTTTCATGTCTATTTCTGTTCGATAGATGACGGTCTGATGTCACATGCCGATCATGTTTTCTCTTACCGGTTGAGTGATCAATTCTAAAGAGTTTGACGCCATTGATACTTGTAGTTTGAATATTGATATCCTTGACCTAAAAACACGAGTCATATTCTAAAATAAACATCTCAAATTTAGACTTTCATATGGATGTCATACATGGAGCTAGACGACTTCAGAAGTATCCAAACTGTCAGTTGTATACGACCTCTTTCTCAGATGAATGAATAAAAATAGCTTAGAGACGATGAAGTCTGTAGTTCCTTTTTCAGACCCAGTGGAGAGTCCCTACAGAATCACATACAAATGACAGTACCAAATAACAGTCACCACACCACTTTCAACAGCAAAAGATATCATATATAACTCTGAAAATAGATACCGTATATAACTCTAAGAGAAAATTATATATCGGAGATTTTGATGTGCTATACTACTTCGAAGAAAAGGTTAGGAAGTACTTGAAAGTGCTATAACAGATAGCGGACATTAGAAATCTATTTTCCCGGAAAGTTGTTTAAATAGACTGATTTTATAAATTTCAACCGAAGTCACACACCCTGTTCTATCAATGAATGACGAATATTACCATTACCATTTATGCGTGTGTATTTTAACATATATGTAAGTATTTAAGACATTTTTTTTATGTTTATACGTTCTTTTTTATAGATACAAATGTTTAAGTAAATGCTCTGTTTATAATAAACAGTATTAACAACATTTACCGGCCTGAATGTCCGAGAAATTATTATAGAAAATATCGAATCTGTACCCTATACTGAACTGCCATATAGCCTGACGTGCTTTTACTAATTTTGCCACAGAGCAGCGTTTCGTTTAGCAAGGTCGATTTTACTGTTTTTAAACTACAATTTTCCATGATTCTCTCACGTACATTCACGTCTGCTCGATGCGTACCCAAATGTAAACAACGTCACGCATTATGAAATATACAAAGTCCGACAATAATTTTTTAAGACATTTTTTATGTTTATACATTTCTTTTTTATAGATATAAAATCTCTTAAAAATTATTGTCGGACTTTGTCCATTTCATATGTATGTATGTATGTACATGACTGTGTGAATCTAATTTATATATATAAGCTTCGAATATTATGTTATATCCGAATGCAATGTATAGTATGTAATTGAATATTACACTTACATTTTTTGATGATTGGATGATTATCATGACTGAAAAGAAATAAAAGTAGAATCAGTTCAAGTGTTTGCATATATATATATATATATATATATATATATATATATATATCAGTGAGGAGAAACAAAGATCGTTATTTACCACTTTAAGCCGAGCGCGTCGCAATGTTTCTTACCAGATCGAAACCTTCATTGTATTGGCTTCCTTTTTTATGAAAGAATGTAGAATGTTGGTGAACCGAAAATTACTCGTGATTGGATTAGAAATTTCCAAAAGACGTTGTAGTGTGTAATTAAAAATGAGAAAAGTTTTAGCCGACGAATGGCACACAAGATGATATCCGATCAGTATCGGCTGGGTCAGCGTGTAGAGGGGGTAAGATGTTGAAAACCTTCTATTGAACCTCGGCTAAAAACATCACTGATGATATGTGCCAAAGCATCAAACATATATTTCCCGAAAAACAGTACAAAAATATTCTTCAGCGGATGGCTGATTTTAGAAGATGAGACTTTTTTTAATCCATGATCGACTGAAACACTAATTAATTTTGCAAGGAATAAATTACGCGTAATTTTGCAGAAATATCCATACTTATTTCATATTAGTTTGGTCCAAAATAACGAGGATTAAACCTTATTGCAATGATTTGCAAATCTAATTAACTAACAAACAGTCTATGACTAAAGCACAGAAACCAATCCATGATATAATTGTCATATGATCGTATTTGAGATTGCCAAAAATGTTTTACTATATATATTAAGAAAATCATTTTAGCATATAATCACCGAGTAGCCTTATTAAATCAACGTATTTTCGTCAGTTTTTATGAGGTTAAGTCAAGCCTTCCATTAAATAAGAAATTTGCCGGTTAATATTCAATGAATTCTTGGAACTCTTAAAGCAGAAATGTTAAATGAAAAGAAACAACTGCGATGACATTATTTGCAAGCACATCACGTTTGACCCGTTTGTTGTGTTGCGTTTGCAATAGGTCAAAACCTGTCATGCGGTAAAATTGATGGTTCAAATCTTGCTTCTTATTCCAATGTATCATTCTAATAATACATTTGCTCACTATAGAATGGTGATGTTAGAGTGGCAGATAAACACCTCTTCAGTTCTTTCAAAAGGATGAGGTCTAGGTTTAATCCCTAGCCACAAAGGTTTTCCAAATGACAAGTGCCGTAAGAACTGAATAAGTTTCATCTTTGTTCCCATATAAGCATATACGATTACCACTTAAATCCCTTTCATATGCCGTGTATTCCCTGAGAAGACGTGAGGAGAAATACTACCTCATTAATCAATTGGGCTTTCTAGGAAATCATAATGAATATTTTCTTCAAAATGCCATAAAATGCAATAGTAAAACATTCCCTAATTCTATTCCCTTTAGGTAGAATTATTCAATGCTTTGAATCTAGTCACGATATATGTGCTGGATTTAGCTATGACTTTGTCTTGGATTGAAGTTCCAATTAATATAACACCAATTTCACTAACCAACGCTTTAATCCACGTGTTTGTTGGGGTTGATAAACCGTAAAACAAAACAATTAATTTTATTGGTTGCGGAAACGTTGCGAGCAATAAATGAGTAGTGGTAAATAAGAGTTAGGCGAGATATGCCGAGACATAGCGGAACGAGAAAAATCTACCCCAACCCCGTAAAATGCATTTTGAAATTATCTCAAGTTTAAACGGATCAACTCACACCTCTGGGCACAATGATTAAAACATTCTTAATAACAAGATAAGTACAATAATCTGCATGTAAATAATGAGAAAAATAATAATTCCTCATTCCAGAAATTCAGACAGAAAATGACAAATGGGAAAGCAAATATCAATATGGACAAAAGAATATATATATATATATGTATATAGTTTTTTTATATAATTTTCTTAATGTTTCATAATTTCTTCTATTGGAAGAAAGGGAATGTGACTACACCAATGCTATGGTGCGATTGATAAATTGTCGCCAATCAAAACCAAACAACGAAATTAATAATATAAAATATATTATTAATTTCGCGCATGCGCGTTGTGTGTTTTTGATTTTATCAACTGCACAGTATAGTAGGGTCAGTTGGGCACCGTCTGGGAGAAGAAGGGTAACATGACACAATTCATTCCGTCAGAAATTTGAAAAAGGCATGCAGTACTGTTTGGCAATGGAACTGGAAGCTCCAATATGAGTATTTCCGAGTGTTTGAGTGTCAATCTGACGACAGCGCAGAGGAATCAAAAAGTGTTGGTGATATAACCAATCAACATCATGGTGTTTGGAGTGATCACAATGATGGTGACGCTAGGCCTTTAATCATCTTCCCACAGACATAACGCCGAGGCCTACATTAGGTGACTCAAGGTGGTAGTACTATCTTTGGTCAAGAGTGTGGCTGCTGCAAGACCCTACATCTGGTAACAGGACTCTGCACCATCCCGCACAAGCTTGAGTACCCAGTCACGCGACCTAATCGCCCCTTATATCTGGCCACCTAACTCCACAGAGTGCAACACCCTTGATTATGTGTGGGGCACAGTTGAGTGAGAGACTAACAAAACAACTTTTGACAACAAAGATGAACTGAAGGTAAGGATTCACACAGCATCCACCAACTTAAAGACGTGACCGCCCAAAAGACATACAGATCCGAAGCCGTCTGAAGGCCGTGGTTGAAGCCAATAGCGATTTTATTGAATAAATTTACTCTTTAGTAAACATTTCCAGATATTTTTGTGTAAATATATCTGTTAAAATGAGAAGTCCGTGCTATTTTTATGTTTGCATAAATCAAACGACAATTTATCAATCGCACCATTTATGTATCTATCCGCAGTTAGGCTGAAGCATATTGACTGACTTGAATGCTAGCAATTTTGCGTGAAGGGAATGTCGATTCGGCACATTTCTGCTAGTGGGAACCAAAAGGACAAATAGGGAAGGAATCATTTAGGTGGCATGAACATTTTGAAGGAGATTCATGAGGGTGGTAGGAAGAAAAAATGATCACCAACGACTGTTACTACCTCGGACTACTTGAAAATGTGATCCGGCGGATGATTTCGTCAAGTGGGGTGCGCGTCGTCCAACAACCGCTGCGCCATGACACATTAATAGCGTCACATCACCTGCTGATTCTTAACATTGTCACTTATCACAGTATTAATCGGTGACTGGCTACTTGCAATATGGAGAGACAATAGGAATGTGTTCTTCAAATTTATTATACATACATACTTCATATATATATATATATATATATATATATATATATATATATATATATATATATATATATATTGGAGTGAGATAGGAAGTGAAAGGTGTAGGGAGGGTGTGTAGAAAAGGAAATGTGACGTTAAGGGGAAACATAAAGAAGGGGTGGTACTGAAAGAAAAGGCATGAATCGAGTTTAATGGATAATTTAAAATGTGTGATAGACTAACACAGTGACACACAGACACACGTTCTCTCTCTCTCTCTCTCTCACACACACACCGACACACGAGAGATGCTGAAAACATATCGACCCACTTCCATGAACTGATATTCTTATATGAAATCATACATTTTATATATATATATATATATATATATATATATATATATATATATATATATATAGAGAGAGAGAGAGAGAGAGAGAGAGAGATAAGATGGTCACAAGTACTTCATTTTGCGGTGTTGAATGTCGTAATTATCAGAAAAATTATGATCTGCTTGATAAAAGCTAAACTGACTAGTCTAGTTAAGAGTTTTCCCAAACACAACTTGATTGAATGAGGTGGGGGAATTAGGATAATTATTACAAATACCTACATGAAACGTTCCGAGGTGGGAAAAGTCACTCATCTCTTTCACTCTATTTCGGGAATGGTAAAGTGAACCAACTACTTTTCCAGCATCTTTAGCAATATATATATATATATGTTCAACTTGAGATCTGGTGTAAGTTTGAGTTCCAATAGACTTTTATGACAAGGATCCTCCTTGAGAGAATGCCCATTTAATATGATAGGCGAGAGTTCAAGGTTGCTTGGCGATGGTGGAACGTTGCTATATTCGTTTATGCCATATTAAATTTTAAAGTCAGTCCTTCCCCAATCCATCTACTTGGACTAGGTCAGAAGGCAGATGAGGTGATAGGTTCTGATCATCCAGATTTGTAGAGGTGAGCCCATAAACTACTGCATTATCCGAATAGATGCTAAGAATCGGAGTATGCTCTTCAGTACATCATTCTTCGACAGAAGAAAGGTTTACAGAAGCTAAAGAAAGGAATATGGATATGGATCCCTGGTGTGCTTTGTTCATATAACCCGGTTTGGGGTGAATGTTGTTTTGGACCTGACATCTCCTTACTGAATATGAAGAATTTTATCATTAGCTTTTAACACCTTGCAGTTTTTGTGGGGTTCATACTGGCTCCGTTCGTAGAATGAAACACTGTAAAAATTTGAGAAACTAAAACCAGCAATGATAAAAATAACGACAAAATTAAAAGTTTAAGTTTACACACTTTATATGATTGAATACGTCTCTTTTATTCGAAGATTTGTTGCTTCATATTTTACAACAAAAGAGAATATATAGATATTGTAGTTTTTTTTTTTGTTTTTTTTTTAACTTGTCTCCTGAAGATATTGAACTACAGCTTGATTCTTTAATCCAGATCAGTGGTTCACAACCGATTTGGAGCCATACCCCACTTTGGTATTTCTAAAATTCTACCGACCCCCAATGTAACATTTTGCATATTCAAAATATTACTGCAATTCAATTAAGGAACCTTAAAAGGCCATTAACTTAGTCTTTACATAGCCTCGAAAGACTATGACGTCCATGAAATAGAAAAATTAGAAAAAACAAAAATATATATAGTTACAAAACATATAACAGAGAACAGAGAGGCAGAAATATAAAATATTTGAATGAAAACTTATTCTCTAATATACTTTGGTCATTTTAATCAATAAATAATAAAATTTGAGCAAAAATTAAATTTGAGCTCACGTTGTTATAGTAAGTCGAAGGGTGGACATCCTATGCTTGCCCCACCAAAATATTACCCCGCCCCACCGGTGGGGTATGCGTCCCACGTTGGAAATCATTGACATAGATACTAAGAATCCGAGTCATGTGCGCGGATAGCTCAGGGGTAGAAACTCCAACTGATACCACATCGGTCGAGTTTCGATCCCGGCTTGACGTAATCGGATGTCTAGCCGCACAGTGCCGAGATGTGTTAAATAAAACATGTAGACATTGTTTATATCTACGAATGCTTTTGGGCATCTCGACGTGGTGTAATGGTTAGCAAGCTTATCTCGCTAGAACATTTACGACTGAGTAATGAGTTCGATCCTCACTAGGTGCCTCACACTTTCGGCCTTGTGCCACATCTAAGCTACGCTTAGAAAATCTTTGGGCACCTCGACGTGGTGTAATAGTTAGAAAGCTTGCCTTGCTAGATCAATTACGACTGAGTAGTGTGTTTCTCACTGCGTGGCCCATACATTTAGCCTTGTGCCACAACTAAGCCGGGATTAGAAAATTACTATATAGGGCACTTCGATGTGGTGTAATGGTTAGCAAGCTTGTCTTGCTAGATCAATTACGACTGAGTAGTAAGTTCGATCCTCACTGGGTGCCCATTACATTTAGCCTTGTGCCACATCTAAGCTGTGCTTAAAAAATCACTACTAAGAATCGGAGTATCCTCTTTGGTAGAACATTCTCTAGCATAAACTAAAGAAATGTTTACAGAACTTAAAGAAAAGAAGATGTATATGGATTCGTGTTGCGTACCCAACGGTACCATCTTAATCTTTCCAATTAAGTCTCAATTGTTACATATCCGTAATATTCTCATAATCGTCACTTCCAACTTCCTCTTTTTGCGTCCATATCACCGACCTCATTCAGTATAACATTAACTTGAGTGGCTCGCAAGCTTTGTATTTAGAGGACATTAAGAATAAAAATAAATAACTCACTAGATGCATCGTAGTAAATGCCTAATCCGAAGCAGGAGTATTTTTCAGTTGAAGTTTAAAGTAGGGTTTACCGGGAATACCGCGTAAAAATTGCCTACCCCCACCTCAACACTTCCCCCTTTTGAGGACGCCTAGCAATAAACCCAGACCCCTCCACAAGGAGAGGTACTGCCAGGTAGAGAAACCCCTAAAATGGAATTACTTTACATACAGTAATTTACTGAGTGTTGCTTACATGAGGCAGAATGCCGAAAGCATGGAGCTAAGAGAGAGGAGCTAAGTGTCCCGGCTAATCAGAAGCATGTTATCTCGATAGCAATGTTCTGTTTTTTTAAGCATTGTTCTTTATTGAAATGTGCTTAGTTTGTGCATATTATAAAAGAAAAATATATCAATTGTTTTCTCTAAACATATAACTGTTTACAGAATCATTGCCAAATTTGAAATGCTTTTACTGATTATTTACTGGTTACGACAGCGGAATAACCTTCTAGAATTCTGAGGATTCTTATTAAATGTGAAGCTAATTACTTTTCTAACTCATAGTAGGAAAAGAATATATTTGCGGCGAAAGCCAGAATAAAACTTCACATCTCGAAAACGGTCAGTCTGATATTTATACTCAAGTGGCTTTAAAATTTATAACCATGAACAGAAAAAGTGCTTAAGCATAGCAAGGGCTGTGTCAGTAGATCTTGAAAAGTTTCACTTACCTTATCTTTCGGATAAGTTATTGAAGAGTACTCGTTCTAGAGTTCAATGTGAGTCATATGTAAGAGGTTTACACGGGGCTTTACACATTATGAAGCTTAAGTTGGAGATATAGTTCTCTATGTGGGTGGTAGGATTTCAGCTAGAAATTGAAAATACATAAAGATAAGAAAAATGTAAGACGGTAAGTAAATTTAACGTAACAAACAGATTGAAGTTTGAAAAAAATATGACTGGAGAGCACATCTCAAGAAGATTCAAATATTTTAAACAGTGGAGTAATGGATAGAGACTTGGATTGAGGAATCGGAGAGCCGAGTTCGAATTACAGCCAAATCTATTACATTCACTTACGTGCTAATACCATGGGAAAGGTGTGAATCCTCTTTCTTCTCCCTCCAGCTATGGGTAAATAGCAGGACAGACTGGGTTCTATAGCCTTGGATGGCAACTGGTCTAGGAGAAGAAAACTCTGAATTCAAAGCCTGAGAAGGATCGTTTGGGGACCATGTGGCACGTAGTGCACCATGTCTCTGTATTCGGCCCTTCAAAAAGTGTGGATGGTCCTGCACAAAACCTTCACCACTATTATGAAATATCAGGTGCTGGCGTCGGGCTGTCGGTTTCCTTTGAACTGATCTGCTTGACCACATACGTCGAATTCGACGGGAGAGTCGAGTATATATATATATATATATATATATATATAAGTGAACATTGAAATCAACATTCAGAGGCGACAGGCTGTTTCATGCTAGACGCAAACATCAGGCCGCGATATATTGATTGACTGGATTTGTTTTGGGAAAGATAGTGGAATGACTTCCTGAAGGGCGCCAAGGTTATTAAGGGGACACATATTGCTTCAAAATACAAAAGATGAGAAGTATGGGAATCATGAAAGACGTACATTAAGAAACGTTTCAATTCATGCCTGTTTATATTTAATGTTTAAGATGTTAAGAACTGCCAAATTCAAAATATATATTTTGTATCAACTTGCTGAATCCACTTTCTTAAATACTGTATATAGTTGTGTATAAATCGAATTTTAAAGATAAAAGATTTAGACAAAATATTGGCCATTGGTGCTTTCAGAACAAATTTCGGTTAAATTCTTTACGCGATGACAGAGGCAACTCTTACCTTCAGTTCGAAAATGTTCACCCGATAAAATAATATTTGTATCGTCCAGATTTGTTTAAATTGTTAAAGAGAAATATGGACTATTTTGGATAAACGATTTTTGACCAAAATTCACTTTAGAAGATTTTTCAATAAATTTTTCGCAATATTAATTTTAAATATGCAGGTAGCGTAACGATTGTGAATGTGGAATTGGAAAGTCGATTTCAAATTCTAGTCTAGAATTTTGCGATCACTTTTATTCTTGAGAAGAACACGGAACCGTCTATTCTCTTCAGGTTCAATACAACTTCAAACAAAAGATTAGGCAAGATGCTACCATTAATCCTTTAAAGACACATAACAGTGGGCTTTACGGAAAAATGATCTTAACAGAAATATTTTAAAATTTCAACCGAAAGTAGAATTGTCTGCTTGCTTAAGGAATGCCGAATGTTTCCTTATAAGGAAGCGGAAAAACTTATTATGTACACCTCCAACCACAACTCTCGTATATATATATATATATATATATATATATATATATATATATATTAGAATGAATCATTGATACAAAAGTAGATTATTAAAGTTAAAAACAAGGATCATAACATTCATCGAGTGATACGTAGGTTAATGGAACTTTAAAATTTTGTTTGTGAAAGAATTTCGCCATTTTATATCATTAATTTTAATAATCTACTTTTTAAATGAATGATTCATTGTAATATAAATTGAACTGCACCATATATTTGATACATACATATATATATATATATATATATATATATATATATATATATATATATATATATATATATTACATCAAATGTGATTTTAGTGTGTAGCCGCAAGCAAGTGAGTAGACGCACCGTTTTATTTTAATAGGGACATTTATTAAATTTCAAAAGAAAATAACACTGTCTGCTCGCTCAATGAATGCCGAGCGTATCCTAATAAGGAACCATCAAATATTACTGTACAAACACACAAATACACACGTAAACACACACACACACACACACACTCGCACGCTCGTACACACCTCCATACACGCATGCACACAACAGTCCTCTACACACACTCACACGCAACGACCACTTCCCCCACACACTCTCACACACAACCACACCTCCGCGCACACACACACGCACTAACACACACATGCACGTACACTAATACTTATACATGCACCTCCTTTCCTCATGCACACACAACTACCTCTGACACTACAGAAACCCTTCCACCCACACAAACGCAACAACTCCTCCATGCATACATTCCACAACACACACAACCACTCCTCTAAACACACCCACAAAACTTCCCCTCTATACACAAAATCCTACACACACACGCACCTCTCGAGACGCATACACACACGAACAGAAAACCACCCCTCCTCCCACACACACACACATATATATATATATATATATATATTAATTCAAACGTTATTTTTAGTAGATACACGTATTTGAGTAGATGCTTCCTTTTACTTTAAATGGTATTTAATTCGCCTACCGACCTGCACAGTCCAGAAAATTTATTAAAGTTTGCAAGCCGATGGGCAGAATAAATACCGTTTAAAATCAAACTGGGCGTCTACTCAAATACGGATATCTACTCAAAATGCCTGAAGCTGTGATAGACAACTTTTTTGATAGTGCTTTACTGGAGTAAATAAACTTTGACAAAACATCAGGTATTGAGAAGCCTTCCCTATAATACTTTGGCGATATTTACCTAACGATTTATATATCGCAATTAATGGGCACCTCGAGGTCGTCTAATGGTTAGCAAGTTTGTCTCACTAGATCAAGCTTGTCTCGTTAGAGTAGTGAGTTCAATTCTTCACTGGGTGCCCCCCCTACTTTCGGCTGTATGCCACATCTAAGCTACGCTTAGAAACTCATTATATATCACAAGAAATTAGTTATTGATTATTCAAGTGTCGATTAATAAGTGAAAATACTGAGTTCTCTTTAGGTATCTGGTCGCAAAATCGTTGGCACAAGGTCATAATTATGGAGCACGTTTGCATATCTTCTGAGCTGCACATAAATATGACGCACAAGCACATTTTTTGCACAATTCTAAGAGTTATGAAGAAATTCATTGACAAAATCGTAAATAAAAAAAAAATAATGATAGGAGAGTGATTTAATTTGCAAGTCGAATTATCTAGTTCTATGGTTTGATCGTGTATTCACTATTCATATTTAAGTACCTGCTTAATAATAAAAAATTTTGATAAAAAGTTATTCGTTGGAAAATACAAAATGTATCTGTGAGAGAAAGAAAAAATCTGTCTGTCTGTTGCTCGTTCGCGCTCTCTCACTCTCTCTTTCTGGTGAAAATGAGAAGACGTTTTTGTGTAAGAAACGCTAAACCAGATACAAAGTAAAAGACACTAAAAGTTAGAACCAAGGAGAAACTGATAACTTCACCGATAGCAGTTATGAACAAAGACCCACGAGAGACGCTAAGGAAAATAGATTTAAAGAGAATTAATGATATCATTGGAAATTGGAAAGTGAAGCCAAAAGAATAAATCAGTGAAACTTACAATAATGATTTCTTGTGAAGGAGAAAATCTGCGAGAAAATTGGTGGAAATATAAAACTATATTAAAAATGAACATGGTTAAAGATTGAAGATTCTGTGTAACTTGAATATCATATGCTTTGCCGATTACGAATAACAAGGTGAAGACGATACGTATGATTGCTTGAAACTGAATGAAAACAAGAAAAAATCACAAATACTGATGAGAAAATAACAAAAAGTCTCAAAATTCGGAGGAAAAACAAAGCACGAAAATTTTACATTACTCGGACTATGTCGCCATATTTATTACTAATTATGGCGACAAAGATGAGGACAATAGTCCGAATAATGTAAATAGTAAACATAATACCTCATCTCAGAAATATAGACAGACACGAAAACTTTAAATAAAAGGAATTGTATATGGAATGACAAAGTTATAACTGCGCAGAGGATACTTAAAAAAGGATAAAAGGAATTTATATTAATTGAAGAGTGATATAACTGCATTAATTAATATCTGTCTATATTTCTAAGATGAGCTATTATGTACACTATTTACATTATTCGGACAATCTATTTATTACAACGTTTCGGCCGTTGAACGCTCCAGCCTTCTTCAGGTGATTGGGCGGTGATCTCAATTTTCTCTCCATATGTGGTCAGCCACGCCTGATTTTTCCACTTCTTCTCGTGTTACAGCTTTCTGGTGTTCTTGAAGTCTTGCCTTCAGGGGGCGGCCTGTCTGTGGGATCAGATTGAGATCATAGACAAAGAAAATCATTGGAAAATTCGTAAACTTAAGAAGTCAGCACATATGCTAGGCCACAAAAATCTCCTGAGCCGACCAAAGCTAGAAATGAATACAATATGGGAACCCGTAATAAGAAGTGCCAGAGAAAAGCGATAATAATAACAAAAATTTCAATATGAGCTCTGGTAAAAACATAAAATGATAACAGCAAAAAAATTGCAATATGAGCACTGGTAAAAAATGGTGCTGATGACATTAGTTTTATAATACCCAGAAATTCATATACAGATGTCCTCATGTCACAGTGGATAAAGGCGTTAGTTAGATCCATTGAGAGGGCCCAAAGAGTGTGAGTTCAATATCCGGTTAAGGGAGTGGAACACTTGGAGAGGAGAATTAACAGGAGATAACTGGCATCCAACGTGGACCTAGAACAATCTACCCCAGTGAGCGAAATAAAAGGTTTCAGTTCGACATTCCAACCACCTGAAGAAGGCCGGAGCGTACAATGACCGAAACGTTGTAATAAATATGGCGACAAATATGAGGACAATAGTCCGAATAATGTAAATAGTCTGCATTAATAAGTATTATATTTTATCTGTAGGAAAATGTTCTTTACTTTGACTGAATGTACATCAGAAAATTATTTTGTAAAATAGAAAGTGTTGGAAAATTTGCACACCGCTAAAATATTAAAGCTAAGATACAAAGTCGGCAAAGAATAATTAATATCGTCTGTTAATTATATGCTGTACGCAGTGAGTATAAAAAGAGTGATGACTGTATATAAAAATGGTTGATTCTATCACATATCAACCATTGTTGGTTAATTTCATATGAAGGTCAAACTCACTAATAATTGTCATCCAAACTATTACAGAAAACATTATCCTACAGTAAGAAACGAACTGGGAATTGAAAAAACGAACTGGATTTGAAGATTTCAACTAGGAGTTTAAACAAAAGCAATAGAAAAGAAATTAAAACATAAAGGTGTTACTGATTTTCAAATTCCATTTGATCTATCAATCTAAGTCTTCTTTCTTTTTCTATGTACCGTGTCCTTTCAGGACGTAGGCGATTATGGCTCTCCACCTCCCTCAGTCCCTTGTAGCTCTCAACAAGTTCTTTCCCTCTGTCATCTCCCCCAGACCATGTTCTGTCATCCACTTGCTTAAGGCCGCTAGGTTGTTTTCCCTTGTCTCTCTTTCCCTCTATTCGGCACGTGAGTATCAGATTCCCATTATATGTCCCAGGAACTTCAGTTGCCTCTTCCTGATGTTAAGCATAAGCCTCTTCCTTGTTTGCATCATCTCTATGACCCTATCGTTGCTCAGACGTTCTGCCTATGATATCTTTAGCATCCTTCTGTAGAACCACATCTCCGTCGCTTTGAGTTTCATCTTCATCTTTGAGGAAATCGCCCAACATTCGCTGCCGTAAAGAAGGACAGATGCCATGTAACAGCTCAGTAATCTTTTCTTTGTTACCAACCTCCTGTCTGGCAATACCCTGTCCAGCTTTTGTCCAAATACATCTATGGAACTCAGTGTCGCATTTACCGTCCTCTGTCAGAACGCTTCCAAGCAGGAAGCCATATCTCCCCATCCTAAACCCAGGAAATACATTTATGTTTGGATGAATTATTATTTATGTGAATTATGAATTCAAGACACAAAAATCAAGTAAGTACAAGCATTTAAATATCAAGGAAGGATTTAAATGATGGCAGAAAATGTAACAGCAAAATATTAAGATGCATTGCAATAGCGAAAAATGCCTACGAAAACGTAAGCAAAATACTAAGAAATAGGAAGATTACGGTAGAAACAAAGAAAAGTGTACTGAACTGCTGTGTAATATGGGTTCTCCTATAAGGTAGTGAAGAAGAGATCTGACGCAACAGAAATTTGGTTCTGCAGAAGGATACTGAGAATATCATGGGCTGAGCATGTGAGTAATGATGAAGTTTTAGGGAAAATGGTATCTAAACGACATATTTAGAATGAGAAAGAGATACCTGAAATTTCTAGTGTACATAATGAGTAAAGCGAGTATAGAAAATTGAAGTCAAGTGGGACATAGGAAAAGCAAAGGTTAACCTACCTAATGTCTGGGGTCAGGGGGTAAAAGAGATTACAAAGAGACAAAGTTTATTATTATTATTATTATTATTATTATAATAAGAAGAAGAAGAAGAAGAAGAAGAAGAAGATTATCTTAAGTTTTTTATTATAATAAATGCGTAGATTAATACTATTGTACGAATATACATAATGCAAATAAAGCAAACACTATATCAGAGTTCTGGCATTACCGTTTCAATAGACTACAGATTAAAATTGTAAAACAAAAATATCTGAGAACTGGTCAGAAGCACACACAATTAAAAAAACTATATAGAAATCTAATAGGTCCATTAGGCAAATCGGTTTCACAATTATCTCCAGTCCTCAATCTTTAGTACGTAACTCCTCGTCAGAAAAGAGCCTCCTCCTGAATGAGCGTACCGTGCGTTTATGAATCTGACCCAGCCATCGCACAGCCAATGAGCGCTCAGAACCAGTCAATAAAAATGGCTACAAGCGACAACACCACTTCTGCCTACACGTAGTGTTGCCCAATTCACCTTCATTCCAAATCTCGCCAATTCGCCATCTCCACACTCCATGGCAAAACATACACGCGACTCTGGCCTTTTTTGGTCGCCGATGTAAGTCACCGCTACAAAAGGTTCCTGATTGGTTCTTGCTATTTAGAAATCTTACGGAATATGAACATACCAGTTCTGTACAGGATTACTGGGACGCAACCTCGAAGAGCCTTTCTAAAAGAGTGGAAGAAATGACACCATTACTAAGCGAAGAAATACTATTGAGAAGATAATCGTAGAACTACAATATCATTTTGTTACTTGATTTCTAAAGTGTGCCAACAGATACTAATGGCGTGAAAGCTGAAAGAGGAAGCAATAGTAATGATAATAATTTTACAGTCTACAGAACCATAATAATTTTTTCAGTTTTGTTTCTCATGGTGACCGTCCTGGGCATAACGATAAACTACATCTGGCAGCAAGGCATGTTATCTAGAGATTGGTAGCACATGTTTAGGCTCCCAGCTATAGGCAAATTGTGACCCACCAAAAAAAAAAAAAAAAAATCAACAAATCAACAGTATATTTCTATAATAGTGCGAACAACTGTACATGGTTCGAGGATAAATTCTCAATTTATTTTACTAAATCTTTACCCACTGCACACCCAAGTGTCAGTGAATGTAGATCTTTATTGAATGACATCGTTGTATGGACGTCTTGCCAAGTCAAAGGTCGGAATCATACCTATTCCCATCGTATTCCACTGTAATGAAGGTAAATCCACACAGACACCATCTTTCAGAGAACCGCTATTTTGGTGGAACAGACTCCCGAGTGGATGCTTCCAATATCACTACAGTCTGAAACTCTTCACGATTAGAGTTAACCGTTATCAAACATATCGTCATTAATTGCAGCTTCTTCCTCCTCCATAAAACAATGTCATTCAATAACTTTCTACATTCAATGAATCTTGAGTATGCGTTCGGTAAAGATTTAGTAAAATAAATTGAGAATCTATCTGCAAACCATGTACAATTGTTCACACTAAAAGCAGACCACTATTTGAAGGAACCGATTTTTTTTTGGTAAGGACTTTCAAATTCGTTTTTAATGTAGAGTCCGTCTCTGATAAAAAAAAAATCGTTTAGACTAGTTAGGCATATAGACATATAATGTTATGTTGAATTTAAGACATTAACATTAGACCATTTAGCAAGAAGATCCGTGGAATCAGTATTTTTTGGCTAATTGTTACCAACAATTAGCCTTAGATACTATATGTGAATATATGTGTAAACATATGTGAATATATGTGTAAACATATATATTCAAGGACTAATGTCAATATAAATCTAAATATTAATAAATTCAACCGCTAGTCTTTTTTCTGAATACAATATTTATAGTTAATTTCATTTGTTATATTTAAAGTTATTCAATGGCCAAGCACATTCTACACTATGCTTTTTGCATATCATTAAAACAACAATGTAATTGATGAATAATTAAATGTAATTATGGATGTCTTCCGAATGTAAATATGTAAACAGCTTGACTTGATACTCGGTCCCTATTAAGTAACCTGGTTTTGCCTTTGATTAAAATTTCATATACATACAAATAATAATAATAATAATAATAGCAATAATAATAATAATAAGCGAGCATAGTTTAAAATTCATAAAATTTTCATTTTCTTATACGTTTTGAATCCATTTATTA
>CAHIKZ030005639.1:2457500-2467500 GCA_903632075.3 Acanthosepion pharaonis
TATATATATATATATATATATATAATAAAAAGTTACATGAAATTATTTTAATGGTAGTTCATTTCATTAACATTACCAAATCACTGTCAGTAAGAAAGTGTTTATAAGCAGTCTAATCTCTTAAGCAGCGAGGTGATTTCAACTACTTTCTCATCAGATAAATATTTTGAATATAGTACTTTTTATTTCAAATGAAATATTAGATTTTATTTTATAGATAGTGCAGAATTAAAAAATACCGGAAGAATTTATATACAATATTTTATAATTTGTTGTTAATTCGGCTAATGAGCAAATGGGAATTGTCGATTTCAAGAATTTTTTTTTAATTAAATAGAATCAAAGGAAATATTTTTTCGGCATTTTCAGAATTTATCAAAAATTTGTACAATTTTTAAAATATGCAAATGAATAATTCCAGCCATAATATTTGGAATTAATACAAGAATATTTAAATAATTTTGTTTTTAAGATTTTTTATGTGATTCAGGGGTATTTTTTAAATCACATATATTTATAGCATATATTTTTTATGGAAAATTGAATACAGAAACATTTCTTTAATTTAAACAAAATATTTCCTAATCGAAGGAAATGTTTACTATACACTGAACAACTTTAATTTATTTAGTATATAAAAAATGAATCCTAACGTAATGGTTTTTGCATTTGTATCAATAGCTTATAACATAAATATATTCAAATCTGTAAGAAACTAACAAAGAATTAAAAAAAAAATAGATATTAATTCATGGAAGCTTTGGCAAATCAATTAAATAATAAATAATCAAATCTTGGACAGATGAAAAAAAATCGAATTTTTGAGTGTCGAAATGAATTTGTCACTGTGTTTGGAGTGTAATGTAGTCTCATTGAAATTTTCCAAAGTTGTTTCTCATTTTATTTTAATTAATAATATTTTTTACATTTTCAGACGTAAGCCGGAAGATATTTTTTTTAAAAATAAATAAGCTCAAATGCTGCAAACATTTCCACATTCAGTGTATAAGAGAAGCATCTCAGCCATTGATGACAGTATTTTATTTGTAATGTCATGACAGTGAGACAACAGTAAAAGTCAGAGTATTCTCCCTTTAATTTAAGAAAATTAACATGGTTGGCTATTTTATTATTTGAAAATTTGATGTATTAATTCGATAAATCATGATATTATAGAAAATAATTTTTTGTTCCTCAAAAAACTCTTTATTTTATTATTTTTTACAATTGTGAAGTACAGATTTAGTTATATTCTTGGTAAAATAAATTAAGGCCAATTTATATTCTAAATTTGTGAAATAGTTTTTGTTACTTTTGCAAAGATAAAATAACCTAGCGATGTTTATCTTGATTAAAGTAAAGAGAAATGGTATTTTTAAGGAAAATATCTGTTATTTCCTTTCTTTTCATTTATAGTTAATAATTTCAAAGACTTTATTTTTTAATAAGATCTTCATCTGAGATTAAATGTATTTATAAAGATAATGTAGATTCGATGAATAAAAAATGGCTCAAATACATTCATATATGTGTGTGTTTGTGTGTGTGTGTGTGTGTAGCTATATATGAGGGATCTCATTTACATGTATATGTTTGCATAGGTGTATATATATATGAGAAATATATATATATATATATATGCGTGTAGGTGTATGTGTGTATGTGTGTATAGATGTGTACACCTTTGCATTTATATGTACGCACAGGTAAATATGAGTGGGCATGTATGTACATATGTATACAGTATATATATATATATATATATATATATATATATATATATATATATATATATATATATAATGAGTTTTAATATATTCCTGAGTGAGTATACATGCATACGTATATACAGGCATTTATATGAAAAATGCCCACTCGTTTTGATGGACTGATTTGAAATCCAACAGACACCAAACGGCGATTTATATATATATATATTAAACAGACAGACAGACAGACATTATCTGGTGTTTGGTTATTGCATACGATAAGGTAAATTTATTTATTATCCCCACTTTTTTGTTTACCTGCATTTTTCTCTAACTTTCATTCTAAATTCGATGGGGCATTTATAGTACTTCTACTTCGTCCCATTATTTTCACATCCACATTGGTACAAATAAAATATTCTTTTAAGTGCCATAACCCCTCAGAAAATGAGCGATCATGGCTCTCCACAAGTTCCAATCTATAGTAACTCTAAATAATACTTGTCTCATAACCAGACCCCCGACACTGTTCTTCATCCATTTACGCACGGTCGTTTGGTAGGTTTCTTGCTGTTTCCCTCTGGTCTGCTTGCCTGGTCCTGTGAGAAACCATTTTACAAGCCAATGAAGACCAATATTTTAGAAAATTCATTTTATTTCAAATGTATCTTTCTTATTCTAAGTTTAAACAGTCTTTATATTTTCATTTTCTTAAACCTTCCCTGTTACTCAAATGTTCCGTCAATGTTGTTTACAGCATTCTTCCGCAGAAATATTTTTCCTCAAGTCTACTCTTCATCTGTAAGGAAATGGTTCTACATTCCCTGCTATATAGGAACACATTCTTTCTTTATAATTAAATTTAATTGTGAAAAAGAAAAAATAGCGAAATATAATTTCTGAATTTATGATTGTATCAAATTAAACTAAAAAAAAACATTGAAGGTTCTAAAAAGCAGTGAAGCCGAAAACATTAGAAGTGACTTGGGAATTGAGTTTACTAAATGAACTCTACAACAGGCAGTCGTCTTTAGTGCTTAATGAACTACAACATCTCAGAAAAAGTGAGGCCCATAAAATACTTTCTAATTTTTTAAAACTTTCCTTTCCGTATAAAGCGTTTTAAAAATAAGTGTTTTCAGATGAAAAATAAATAATTTATACTTATATCCTGATCTAATTATTTATCTGGTTCAAAATCATTCTGTACTGAAATAGTTATGAATCTGGATTTATAAATTTACTTCAGTCTCAATAATAAGTCTCTTCGATCCGATAAGGTTAAATAGACAGCTGATGTCAAAAATTACCTAAAATCTCCTGTTCACTGGGGCAAGGAAAGGCTTGTTAATTTTAACGCCTCTAAAACGAAACTCCCCTCTATTAAACATCTGAGAGTACCTTTTCAGCCTCCTGCCAGCATGACTGATGCTAACTTTCAGGAGAGGGACACATAGCGCCGTCGCAAGCTAACATTCTCTGCTGGCATGAACTGGAAAGATTATATTGAATCAATTTCTAGGTCTGCTGCGAAGAAAGTTGTTTCACTATATCATGCTAGACAACTTTTATCTCAAGCATCTATCATATTTATAAGTCTACCATTCCTCTATATTTGGAATATTGCTGACACATATGGTCCAGTGTTGCTTCTATATATTTACAGATCCTTGATAAAATTCAAATGAGGATCTGCAATATTATTGCTCCTGACCTAACATCTCGGCTTCAATGACATTCCCACCACCGCAACGTACCTTCCCTATGCCTTTTCTATTAATACTTTCATGGTAATTGTTCGGAATAACTTTCCAATATGATACCTAGACTTTATGAATTTACGCGCAGTACTAGATTAGCAGTTAGGTCCCAGTAATCGAAATGGCTGGAGGCAGCCGTAGTTTCTATGCTAACAGTTTCCTTTCTCGCACTTCCCGCTTGTGAAATTCTCTTCCGGCTTCATGATTCCAGGCAAATTTGATCTCCTGTCAGTCGTTTTCCTACCTCTTCATTTATTGTTCTCGGAACTTAATAATGTTTCTTTTTTTCTTATATTCATTCACACTCAGTAACCCCTTGTGTCTTAGTTACTTTACTGTCTTGGTTGGGGTGAAATGATTAAAAACAATAATTTCACTAAGCTTGGTATATATTGGCTAGCACAGTTAAAATGGGAAAATGAAGAAGAAAATGTGCTGCTTCAATATTTCTAAATCAGAAAAAAAGAGTATTCTGTATTTTGGCATGGGTTTCAATACTTGTCATTAATTCCTTTAGAATTCTAACAATTAAAATATATATATATATATATATATATATATATATATATATATATATATATATATATATTAAGAATTGGACAAAGTCCGACAATTTATTAAAGACATTTTTATGTTTAACATTCTTTTTATAGATACAAGTATTTAAGTAAATGCTCTGTTTATAATAAACAGTATTAAATAACATTTACCGGCCTGAATGTCCGAGAAATTTTCATAGAAAATATTCGTCCTTTGACAGGATTCGAATCTGCATCCTATCCGGAACCGTCATTTTACGCTGACGTGCCTTAACCGACTCGGCCCCAAAGGAGCGTTCGGTAGAAGTTTATAAGCAGTAAATTCGACCTTGCCTACCGAACGCTCCTTTGTGGATATTATATATCAGTAACCTTTCCGCCCTGACGTGCTTTCTTTCTGTCATTTCTCTAAATATTTTTATGGCAATTGTTCTAATGAGTTATCGTCCTTGGTAAGCTGGCCTCATTAGGCGTACTACTACATTGGCAAGGTTTCATCGTTTTAATCTTGAAATACAAATACGTAAGATCTATAATAGAAGTTTCTTTTTCTCACACATCTCATTTGTGGAACTCTCTTCCGGTTTCTTGCTTTCCAACCGCACAAAACCTTCAGCAATTTAAATGCAACGTCAATGACTATCTTCTACCTCCCTGGAACCTGTTCTTTAATTGTCGTTTCGCCTCAGTTTTTTTCTTCTTATTCTCTTTCACTCTCAGTAACAACTAGCGTTGTTGTATCATTATCACCATGCTTGGAGTGAAATGATATATTAATTTTATATTATGTCTACTTCACATATCAACATTCGAAAGAATTGCTTTTATTTCGGCTCTTAACCTGCCAAATAATGATAAGCAATAAAAAATTGATCAATCGATCAAAAATGTTACTTTGTCTCAAGCATCGATCTATGAATGTCCATGGGTCTCTCTCATTTATTTTAAAAAAGAATTCCAATCAGTGCAAAGAAAGATGAGTGACAATTCTTTTTCCCGGACAATTGTTTAAATTTTCTAAAAATAATAGCACACATTTATAGATATATTTAGGCATGCCCAGATGCATGCAATATTGATCAGATGATGTATCTGAGCAGCAATTTGATCCAATTTTGTATTTGAGCAGAAATTTGATCGTATTATATATTTGAGTAGTGATTAGATATTCATGTATGTGAACAGTAGTTTGATCCTATGTTGTATTTGAGCAGTAATTTAACCCTATGATATATTTGAATAGTAATTTGATCATATGGTGTATTTGAGCTGTAATTTGATAATATGATGTATTTGAGCAGTAACTTAATCCTATGAAGTATTTGAGAATCAATTTTTCATTTATATTGGTTTATATGAAGATCAATGAAATTACAATGGTTTTATCCTTTATTACGGACCATTTTCTGGTTTCCGGGAGGAATTTGAATGTCAGTTTTCATTGTTTTACTTTGGTCTCGTTGAGAAAGGGCAAAGGCATGCCCGAAAATTCCAATAATTAAAATCTTTCTCATAATGCTACCATTTTGTCAAAAGGCCTATTAATATACGATAAATGTTATTAGTCTTATTATCAATATATTTTCTTGAATTTCTTTTTACCAGAATATATATATATATATATATATATATATATATATATATATATATTATATATATATATATATATATATTTCAATTTTCGATTTTTAATATGAAAAAATAAAATAAAATAAATAAACAAAATGACAATAAAATAAGTAAAATAAATTAACCCAAACAAATTACCAAATCACATCCGTTAGACGAAATAGAATAAATAAATAAAAAATAGCAAAATCAATGAACCCAAATAATAAAGTAAATAATAATCAAATTATAAAAATCAAACAAAAAATCGGACGAAAAACATAGCTATAATTGTTATATAAAGATAAAAAAATACGACGTTACTTAAAAATCGAAAACCGAAAAGAGTAAATAAAAATATACAGTATAATAAATAAATAATAAAAAGCAAGTAAAATAAATTAATCTAAATTCATCCAAATAAATAAACAAACTAACGAACCGATCCCGATAAATTAACCGTAAAAAAATAAAGATGATCAATCCAAATAAATACATAAAGTAATAAACAAATTAAAAACTGTTTCCGCCAATGTAATAGTTAGAATAAACTACAACAATCAATCCAAAAATTGAATAAATAGCTTTAATTATCTTCCCAAATCAAAACAAAACTATTAAATAAGCGATATAAATAATTTTTTACTACGTTAATACAAACACTGATTAGAATAAAAATTTAAAAAAAAATAATGTATAAGATAAGAAATAAAAATAAAAAAGAAAAAAAGAAAAGAAATATTGACAGGTAACATAATTTAACCCAAATAAACAAATAAACGACTTCTGGTACAATAACCACCAAAATAGACTACCCACAGTGCACCATTGACCCGTATATATAAATAGAAAAATAACAGCGCTCGTGGCCTGATGATTGCGTATAGCATGAAACAGTCTGTCGCCTCTAAGTGTTGACTTCAGTGTTCATTTTTTCACACACGCTCTATTTCTGATATTGAGCAATTTATCCCATAAATATAGCACACTTTAAGCCTACATATATATATATATATATATATATATATATATATATATATATATATATATATATATATATATATAATATTCCGGTAAAAGAAATTCCAGAAAAATATATTGATAATAAGACTAATATAATTGAAACATTGTTTATTAAACGTCAAAACAAAATGTACAATTTTGTAGTAGTAACTTACACATTCTAATGTAACAGTGCATAATAAATACATACATGTGTGTATGTCTGTGTGTGTATATATATATACACACACACACACACACACACACACACACATATATATATATATATATATATATATATATATTTGCCAGTTTAATAACATCTTAGTTATTCGTTGTAAGAATTTAATCAAGGCACTCTTAGATCATTAAACAAATCTTTTACCTTGCATAAACAGTTCAGCGAAAGCAGAAGTTTGTTTCCAGGTGTGTATGGATAAATTAGTGGAATTAATTTATCGAGATTAAATCAACCAGTTCAATTGTTTGCAAACAGAAGGAAGCCTTCCTTAATATCATGTCATACTCATCACCACAAATTTAGCAATTATCGAACCTTTAGAACTTCCTCTTCTTCAATAAACTGAACTAGTTGATTATACACACGTACTCAAAGACATACGATTGCACACTTACAGGCATACACTCATAAAGAGTGTGAGTGTTATAAAGGAGAGAGATATAAATTAAATACATCTTTCAACAGACACGAAAAGAGAAAGGAGCTGACATCTGGTGCGTTTAATGCACTTTTCTTAGTACACTGGTCAAAGAAACGTGTCGTCTCTCAGAGCTGCTCTGATAAACCAAAACCACTGAAGCATTATATTTGCTGCCTTTTGTAAACTCTAGACATTTCCTCCTGGTTAAATGCAAGCATTAAGCATCAATATTCAGCCTATTTGAGCTTACATTAAAAATGGCGATAACGTTCTTCATTCCAAGACACAAATCCAGGTTATTGCCCTTCGCATTGAAAGAGTTGTATAAACCTATTATTTTATTTGACATTGTACATGATTGTAAACATTTGGAGCAGGCAAGATATCGAAAAATTAAATAGTACCCAATGACACTTTGTGCCTCGTTAAGATAAAACAATAACAAAATGCTACTAAAACTTCATATTTACCGAAATGAAACAGTAATAGAATGATTAAAAACGAGATCCATGACTGATCTTGAAAGCTACGTGGCCTAAACTGGTTAAAGTATCGTAAGCATGAGACTAACTTTCGAGTTATGAAATAAGAATCAAATCTAGTTAAAAAGTATCCGATTGAATGGAAAAAGGTTAACCCAAATTAATGGACATTAAACTAATTCGTATCCTATATATAATCTGCAATTTATACAACTAAATACCCTTGTCTCTGTCAAAAATGAAATGGATGCAATAGATTTGTAGTTGAAGTTCGGTTCGGTTCGTCGGGAGACGATGGAGTAGAGCGTTGTGCCGATGTCATACGACGTCGCTGGAGTGTCCTCTCCAGTGTGCTACGAGCCTAGGCGGGATGTATGGAGAACTAGGGCTGCCCAGACGTCTAGTTCCCCCTCTCGGCCTTGCTAGCAGAGTTCAAAGGAGAGAATAAACCAATACAGTTTGGGACCAGCGCGGCTGCAGGAGTTGCCGGAAGGTAGTACAGAGCACCGTCCATCCGCCTTTGGGGCTCCACTCCGGATTTGTGTAGGCTTTACTCCTTGGCCTTTCCTTCTCCCGAAGATTTCCACAAGGCAGTGGAGCTATTTAACCCATAGCTGGGGTTTGGTTCATGTGCACCAGGGCATGTCCATACACCGGTGGGCCTGTATGCCGCATTTTAAGGGGGTCAAACTCTTCCCCCGTCCCCTGTAGTTTAGCCCGAGTCTGCAAGGTGCTCGGTTGTCATGTGTCGCCACGAGGAGGCACTACATAGGCCTTGCTGATGGAGAGGCTATATACTGGCAGGGGAAGACTTGCGCACTCGGCTCCCCTTTTCGCATTTCTGCTAGCCAGCGGCGGTAACTGAAAACGAGAAACGACAAGCACTACCATACTAGACGCATTACAACAGCCGTTGAGAAACACATGAAGTAATTATAGGATATTCTGATGGCCATAATTTACCCAGGTGCCATATTCTTTTTTTATTTTGCGCGAAAAAGAAGATGGCATTTCAGTCAGGAAATTTATATTAATATTCTCCCAATACAAGGCCCAAGAGCTATCAAAAGTAGAGTGTTTATGAATATAGCGAGTGATATGAACGTAAGTAGGAAGTGAATATTATGAAGATATGAAGCATGGTTAACGACTGACTCTAAACGTAAAGAGGTTAAGACAGTAGTCGTCAGGGGAGATAAGTTGTGTTTTTTGGCGGAAAACATCTCTTTTAGTAGAACATCATTCTTACCAATAGAATACGTAAGGAATCAGGTTGATTCAATCCAGTGGTTGTAGTAGGATGGGTTTTGGCTCTAAATGTCTCATCTGATTGCCCGCTTCTGTAGGTTCCCTCTAGGCTTGTAAGAAGGGAGAGGCTATAGACCTGTATTTACACATAACCCTGCAGAAAAAAAATGCAAGGTGTCAAGTTAGGTGAACGTGGTGTCATTTTAACAACATATTGTCATTATCACTGGCACGCCCTATCCATCTTCTTGCTAGATTCTCATTGAGATAATTTCGCACTGATGCTAGTGGCTTTTCCACTTGAAACCGTCAGCTTACTAAAAAAAACAGGTAACCGACCAGCTAAGCAGGTAATTCTAATGATGAGATGGTGTCCAGCGAATTGATGGACGGTGCAATTTTTTTTTCATTTTACATCTCTCAATCAACAGTAAAATTTATTCACAAAGAATTGAGTCGAATAATGTATCTGTTGGACATACGGTATCGAAAAGAGTAGGAATAAAACAATTGACAAATAGATTCTTTCTAACGACAAAAGAAAGTGATATTTATTTGCGAGGTATGTTACAGATAGACATGTTAATTATCTAAACTTTTAAATCCTTGGAAACTTACTTGCATTATTCTACATCATTCGGAATGTTATCCTCATTATTCACATTTGTACGTTGCGGCCTTCTTCAGGTGATTGGAATCCTTTTTCCTTTTAAACCGAACACTTTATTTCGTTCACCGGGGTGGATTGTTCTAGTTCTACGTGCCATGTCTCTTCGGGATATCTCAGCTATTTCCCTTTAACTTAACTCTCCAAGTTTTGTGGCTTGGTATTGAACTTACAACTGTTTGGATCTATCCATCGTATTTATCCATGGGGCCATGTGTCCTTGAGGACATCTGTGTATGAATTTTTGGGACTTATAAACCTAATGTTTCATCAACCATTTTTACCAGTGCTCATATTGCAATTTTTGTTATCATTATTGCAGT
>CAHIKZ030005639.1:2472500-2497500 GCA_903632075.3 Acanthosepion pharaonis
AAATAAATACTTATCCAATTATTTATCTGTTTCTTTTAATTAGTGGGAGGGACGAAAGTTTATTTAAATGTGGATTTTATTACTTTTATAAGAACTTTGGTAGCGATGTGGTTTTGTAGTTAGTAAATAAAGAAGATAAAAGCAGCGGGATTATTTTTATTTTGTTTTTATTAGATATGGCATTAACTGTCATTATCAGGCATTTTGACTAGTATTTACTTTCATCTTAATTTTAGATGGTACTCTGACAATGCCTGATTTAAGGGAAATAAAATAAAGATAAAACTGTTGCTATTAACAGTGAGCGTGTAAAACAATATGGCGCCGATAAAACTGGTAGAATAAATTGTTGGTTTAAAAGGTTAGAGGCATTCACAGTCGTTGGTTTGTAGTGGCTTAGTGATTAGCGCAGCTGATCGCTAATTGTTGTGAGTTCGGTTATTCTCTTGGGCTTATCCTTAAATACTCAGTTGCGTCGGCTACTAGAACGAATATAGAATAAATAATTACGCATTTGTAGCTTTAAATTCCACGTTTATCCATGTATAAGTCGAGTGTTAAGATCAAATCTACAAAATACGTTTTGTATGGGAATAGAAATAGCGAATACGTTATGAAAAGTTATTTGAGAATTTTTTTATTATTAGATGCCTGGCTATTTGCACCAAAAATGAAATTCATTTTTGTTCTGATTGATTTATTCGTTTTCTTTTACTTATCAATTCTTTGCAGGTTATTTAAAGTCAGATTTTTTTTTTTTAGATAGTAATGTTTTTTGGAGATAATGATGGCTTTTATTGATACAAATCTTAATATTTAAAGCATAGCTGAGGGTAAGAGGTGGATTCATACCTTTCCCAAATGTATTTGCGTGTAAGGGAATATAAGGAACACGATAGGTATTTAAACTCGATTCTACGATTAACAATTGTCAGACATTATCTATCCTATTATCTATTATCGATTACCTGGTGTTCTCAAGCATTCACCCATCTTTAGGTATTAACCATGCTTGACGTTGCTTAACTTCGGTGATCGGACAGAAACTGGCAGTCATTTTGGCTTTTATGCACATTGACTAGTGCCGGGGTCGGCAACCTACGGTACGGGTGCCACACTTGGCAAGCCAAGCAATTTCCAAAGGCACGCACCCGCAAATGTCATCACGAAGTTCGAATCAATTACTACTACAACGCAAAGAAGATATTTAGCTTTTTCAATTTTAATATATACAAAAGTATATATACTATATACTTTAGTATATAGTATATATAGATATATATACTATATACAGGGTGACCCTAAAAAACAGGAATTTTTGAAGTGCGTATTGCCAGACATGAGCAAGTGGCAACACTGCGAGACAGTGACCTTGAGCAAGTACACATTTCGCCATTTTAGGAACCATGGATCAGTGGAACGGACATCAGCGTGCGTTAGCAGCAGTCAATGAAGAATCTCAACAGCAGATTTCAAGAATGCATTCATACAGGAGGACGCCATCTACAGGACGTAATTTTTAAAAAATGAAAATTCCATCATTGTTTCTTAAATGGCATGTTTTAAGGTTTCAATTACTATGAATAAAATATTTTTCTTCTATCACTCTTGGTTTTATTGGATGGTTAAACTGTTCCCCTTTTTGGTGTCAGCCTGTATTACTATATAAAATGTATTGTAGAACAGGTATATTGATCTTGACTTGTATAAAAATACGTATGCTGTTGGCACACGAATAATTTGAAAATCTTAAGTCGGTACATAGTTAGCAAAAGGTTGCCGACCCCTTAAAACATTGGTTCATACATATCGTGTTTCTTGAGCGGTGTCAGTTCAATCTCGTTTTCTGGCAGTGCCGAAAAGCCCCATATTCTAAGTTAGTAGAAAAATAAGAATAAGCGACACAATGATAAATAAGATTGTTGAGGATTAATTGATATGAAATATCGTCTAAACATGGACAGAATAATATACCAATGAGTGTTAAATAAGGGCTTGTTGCAAAATTTCGAGAAGTTTACAAGACAGAAATGCTCATCAGTGATATTTATAGACGCGCTAACAGGCACCAACAAAGTCACGTTAAACTCACACACGACGCCATCATGGATCATTAACCTGATCGGTGTATTCTTAACAACAGGTTTACGGCCAGATGGTCTCTGCAACGAATTAAAATTCGGTTATCGGTCCAAAACAACTGGAGCTGCGATTGATCAGCGGAGGCTATATATTGGTATTCTTTTAAAGTTAAATTAAGAATTTTACAAACGCAGTTGAGACGGTGTCGCGGTGCAGACCAAACAAACAAATAATAAACAAAACCTGCTTTCCAGAGCACCAGAGATTCTTGTAGACATAAAAAGCCATAGGATGAGTGTTTGTGGGCTATATAAAGTTGGAAAAAAACATATCGGTTTCTAAAAGGGCGCTTATAGTTCCCAGTGTTCACAAGTTTAACTGCAGTAATCGAACGAGAATCGATGTTATTAGCATAATCTGACCGTAAGTGTCAATAAAAAAATGAAAATAATAGCAACATAGAAAATGTATTCTTCAGAAAGATGTATAAAATTTTATGAGAGAACACTTTTAATGACAAAATAAAAGCAACTGCAAAGATTCAATGAATAAATAGTTGAAATCTTCCATGATAGCAACAAAAGGAAAACATACAATGCATAAAAGCATAGCAGGACATGTAATAATAAAACCTAAGGTTAAATAAGTACTGGGTAAGATGAAAAGAAACAGATCAAACTGCATTAGAGATGCTTACAGCCTTTAATAATTTTGCCATTGAAAAAGCTATCGAAATAATAAACGAACGATAATCGATGTTATCAGCATAATTTGACCGTAATGTCAAAGAAGAGACATCAATTATAAGATCGATACTGAAACAAACAATAGAATTGTTATGAGTAATTAAGTGTGGTCTCACCTTGTTTTTCTTACTCTCCTCTTTGAAAAAGGTCTTTGAGTTTACTGGGGCTATAAAAGGACACTGCGTGAACCTTGTATTCTCAGTTGAATAAAGCTGTCTTAATACGATAGCGGTGAAGTACTGGAGGAAATCCGGAGATATATTTTCACAGTGCCTTCAAAGAATCTAAATGCAAACAAATGTTAACTCCCTCGAACTTGAATAGCCATATAAATAAATAAGGTAATAATTAATAGATGTCATAGCAGAAGGCAACATCTATGGAATATTGTAAAAAATCGCAAGAATATGAAATGAAGTATTTATGACCAAAATACCATCAGAGCTAGGATTAGAATCGAAGAAAAATATGCACCCGTATTTCATAGATTACACAAGAAAGTATTCGCTAAATAATCACATGAAGAACGTCAGGAAATATTACGAAAAACTTGATCTACACGGGGAGTTCAAAATAATGAAAATAAGCAACTTAAATATGGATAGAGAATGAGTTGATACAGAAAAAAGAGGAATATGACAAGCATGTTTTTTCTCATCATATTTATCTAACTTGTACAATGAGATTATCCTCAGAAGATTAATGGAATGGATATATTATCAGTGGATGTAAACGTATCAACGTACACTGTACTTCCAAAGACTGTATTAATAATAGATTCAGAAGAAAATTGAACTAACTACTTGATGTGGTTGTCGTATAAGAAAGAAGAGACTATTGACCGTAAGAAGACTAAATGTGTGGTCGTTAACAAAAGTGTAAATACATTGACAAGCTAAAAATAAAGCTGATACAAAAATTAACTATGTTGTATCGTAAGAGATGCTGTAAAGGTTCACATAGTAATCTGAAGATTCATAGGAATAGGGAAAGATGGGTTTCAGAAAAGGGGATATAAGTTAAACGATAAAAGAATATTCTTAGGAGCAAAGGAAACAGTGCCGGGCTGCTATGCAATGTCTAATATTCTATGGAACAACTAAATCGAATCAATAGCTGCATCTACTGCAAGGATAAATTGGTTCATTGTGCCGAGGCAGAAGGTTTTTGCCGTGATTTGACTACTGTTATCATATCTGGTCTTTCTATTCATCTCAAGATTCTTGAAAAAAATCCAAAGACGGATCTGCAATTTAATCTATCCTAACATGGCATCTCGTAGACGGGGCATGGTTTCTCTTTGTCTTTTCCACAGATAATTTCATGGCAACTGCTGTGACCAGCTTTTTTTTTTGATGCCCCAGATACATGGATTTAAGCGTGCTACTAGATTGGCATCTAGGTCCCACCCTTTTACTGTTTAAATAGCTAAATGTAACCGCCATATCTACTCCAACAGTTTCTTTCCTCGCATTTCCCACCTGTGGATCATTCTTCCGTTTAATTACTTCCTTGATAACCAATCTTCAAAAACTTAAATGCAACGTCAATCGCCATATTCTGTTGTCTTGAACCTCGATCATTTTTTGTCCTTTCTCCGGTCCCCCTGTACTCAGGCTTTTCTCTCGCTACCACTCTCTGTAACATTCTGCGCACTAGTGACATTCCCGCCTTGCTTGAGATGAAATAATAAAAAAATAACATTTAATGCTAGACAGTTTATGTTCGTCAGAGATATTATCGTACCAATTAATGTTGATAATCTGTACCCAACGAGATAATACTACGGAAAATAGGAACAAGGATATCGTTGCTAACAATCAAGAAGTGAGTGGTCATGTTGGGAGATGAATAATGAAGAAAGAAAACTTAGTAATATTAACACACGGATGTCAGGTTAAATGCTAGCGAAACAGAGGAAAATATCGAAGAACCTTCGTAACTAGTATAAGTAAATGATAGTGTTAATTTTTAGAAAAGCCGATTCATTATCATGAAAGATTCGACTATTTACATTATTTACATCAGTCGGAATGTTGTCCTCATCTTTATTGCCATATTCAGACGTTTCATTCGTTTTACGCTTTGACCTTCTTCATGTTATATACGTTGGAATTTCTAACCGAAACCTTTATTTAGTCCATGGGGATAGATTGTTCTAATTCCACGTGTCATGCCTTTTTTTAATGTCTCAGTATCAATTAATTCACTTTAGTAACTCAACTCGTCAAGTTTGTGTAACCTCTGCTGTGACCAAGAACTGAACTCATTTTTGGATTGCACAAACAAATCTTTTATCTACTGACTTTTCTATTTCTAGAATTTTTTTTCAGGAAAATAAACTTCTCAAATCTAGTGTTATCGCTGTTATTGATGGGTCTTACGTTTAATGAGAAAAGAAAACATCTTGATTATGTCATTAATTTTCTTGCTAGTTACAAGTGCTAGCTATTTTAATTGTTGTTGCAGTTGGAAGTCTTCAAGTGATATTTTTATTGGCTATTTTGTAAAATTATTTGTCGTTATATAGCGTCAGTCTATAAGTTCTGATAAAGTATCGTTTTTAAGTTCTTGAGTAATCATTCATTTGAAGTCATTTCTCATCATTGATCTGAGAAAACCGTTGTATATAACTGGTTGCTTTGACATTTCTGAAAAGAAATGAACGCTACGCACATTAAAGTATAACATTGGAAAGTAACGGGTAACCTCCATGGCAAGTCTGAGTAAATGGATGGCAGAAATACCAGAAAACAAAGAATCGTCGTATAGTAGCAAGGATTACTTAGAGAAACATAAAACAGGAGTTGGTGGAGAGGCATAATCTCTTTCTTCCTGAAGATACCAGATACAAAGACACAGTTCTTAGGGAGATAATAATTGTGTGGGATGATATTATGTTGTTAATGAAAGTTTAAATAATGTCATATAATGAAATATGAAAATCACAATACCCAGATATTGAGGATATTTTCTTGATTTCTTTTATTAAGTATTTTATTTTTTCAAAACGGACAAAAGAATTTGTTTTATTATTTTCAACTTTTTGAGATACATATCTAGAAATAAAGACTTATTTGATGCAAACAAAACAATATTCAACAATATTTTCTATCTCTCTCCAGTTAACTTAAAATGTAGAATTTATTATTGGTAATACTGTGTTTTACACATTTTATAGCTAGTATTTTCACAGATATTAATACGACAGTCATCTTAATTTTTGATTGTTTAAAGTTTTGTAATATTCTTTTTCCTTTAGAGTTTTGATTACACTGGGAATATTTGGGCGCTGAATCAGAAAATTACATTACTTTTTATTGCTTAGCTACCATTTTTGCTGTACAGAAATGCCTCATATTGGAAGAAAAAGCATCCTTTTTATTTGCTTTCTGTATATATGATATTAACCTATGACAATATTTCTCAAAATAAAATCGTAGAAACCTCTTAATTCGTGTGTAAAACAACATATATTTGTAAGTTATATCTAATTATGAAGATTTTCTTCTTAATGCAGCGATCACTATATATATATATATATATATATATATATATATATATATATATTATCGTTTCCTAATAATATCACTAATAATAATGTATTACTATCAATGTTTTTACATTTGATATTGGGCATGATAATTATGAAAAAAAAAAAGAAAACTTTAAAATCAGTCCAGATATACATTCATCTATCTATATATCTATCTATATATATACATATATAGATACATAGATAGATAGATAGTTTACTAATAATATATCTTGTTACTGTCACTGATATACTAAAATATATGTTGTGTGCGTGTTTGTCTGTGTGTGGCTATAATAGGCCGATGAAAGAAATTCAATGCGATAAAAATACCATAAAAATATAAATATTGATAATAAGACTAATAATATTTGTTGTACATTAGTGGGCTTTTTGACCCAATGTAAGCATGATGTCAAAGATGTTAAACATAGGAATTTTCGGACATGTCTGTGTTCTTTATCAACGAGACAAGAAATACAAAAAAATGAAGTGGATTTTTTTATGGAAGAATTTTTTCGCATTTGTTATATTGCTGAAGAGATCTAATAGTTTTGGGTTATGTTTTGCCACGATTAGGAGGAGGCTTTTATGTAGAATCTGTATTCGCTGATTATTAAATTCCTGTTAAAAATTAGAATTTTCTATATATATATATATATATATATATATATATATATATATATTTAATACATAAAAGGTTAATAGTCAGAGTATGAGACCAGTAATATTAAAAAGTGCTCAATACACGTGTGAAAAAATAAAAAAAGTAAAAAAAATAACATGTAGAGCTTTTAACTTTAAAAAGCAAACTATATATATATATATATATATATATATATATATATATATATATATATATATATATATATATATATACTCTAGGCTATTATACTTTCATTCAAAATATCGAGGAAAATATATACATTTATTTTTTTTAATTATATCTATTAAATAAAAAATAATTGAGCTATTATTAAGGATTATTATATCTCATGCCTGCAGATGATAATTAGTTTAAAAATGCTGTTTTATAAACATCATTTAATAACAAAGTACATATTTTTCGCAGATTTTAATATTTTATATAACAATACACTTTAAAAATATTGTACTTTGAATAAAAATGCTCCTTTTAAAATCCTTTAAAAATTCTTGAAAAAAACGAAGCCAGTAGCATTTTTCTTTTTCTTTTCTAATTTATGATAAATAAATAAGCCATAAGTTATTTTTTATATTAATTTATATAATTTTTAAATTATAAATTTTTACGAACTCCTCAAACAGTAAAAGATTTTAGTACGAGTTTACTTGTCTCCCTTTGACTGTAAAACGACAACTTTCAAATTTCTTGTCGCCTGCGTAACGTTGTTATTGTCAAGCAAGCCTTATTTTATTTTTAGATAACGGCACAAATATATACAGTTGTATAACTGCTTTACTGAACTCATGTCTATGTACTTGTCTTTACATAACCATTGCAAACGAAGAAGATTAAATCGAGTTATTACAAAATATACAGTAAAATGAACGGGTTTACCGTTTGTATAGTGTGCCTCGAGCAGATATTTAAATAGTAGTTGTGTTTGGCGTAACGGATATATTAATATTTCTTAGACGTGATTATATGTGAGTACGTGTTTGTGTGTGTGTGTGTGATAAAGTTGATTACCGAAGACTAAGGAGTTTCAAAGACTAATCAAGCATTTGGGTAGCCAGTCGTTCCTGTCAAACCAAAATGATACCTTGACAAAATTTATGTATGTATGTACGTATGTATTGAAACTTAATATACTTTCATTCTACGACAGAATTGCAGAAGAAAAACGAAACAGAATGTGCATTACTGCAAAAGATAATTGTTTACGAAATAAAAATAAACTTTCTTAATATTAGAAATAGAAATCCTTTATTGTTTTCCTATTAAGTAATAGGTGGGGTAATGGATAGCGGCTCGGATTGAGGAATCGACAGAGCCAAATTCGAATTCCATTCGAATCCATTACATTCCCTTACGTGCAAATACCCTTGGGAAAGGTAAGAATCCTCTTCTTCTCCCCACTAGCTATGGGTAAATATAGCAAGACAGAACGGGTTCTATAGCCTTGGGTGGCAAATGGTCAACCTACTACGGGAAAAAAGTCTGCCTCGAAAGATCAGATGATCGCCTTAGCGTGTATCACGTATGACACATAACTGATTGAATTGGCTAAATAAGTAATATGACTATATTCAATTGTATAACATCACAATTTGTCCCTATGGATCATTAGTAGACGTTCAAATACGATGCAAAGACAACGTACGATTAGTATCATTTTCGAATATTTACTAATTAGAAGCTGACCTATCAAAATATTTTTACTCCAGTGAAAATAACAAGACTGATAAACTTAACAAATTTATTCATAATCAGGGAATATTAAATTAAAATAGTTCCGTGATATCAGTACTTTCTAAATTTAGTAAAGAAATACTCAAAATATATTTTATCTTTTATCAAAATTACATACATTCTATACGCAATTCTAAGTTAATTAGTATTTATTATTGATTTGTTATATTTAAATATGATTAAGACTTTTATAAAACAAATAAAATCTATGAAGTAAAATTGATAAAATCCATTTCATCATTTATCTGAACTTCGAAATACATTTTAATTCTTTAAAATCGCTAATTGATTACAGGATGACATATACAACTGAAGAAAGCATACTTGACAATATCATTATATGATAACAATATCTTATCATCGAAATTAAACAATAAGCAGGCCAAAGAACGAATCGGTATAAACGTAGCCATCACGAGAATCGATAAAAGATTAATCAGAAGAATTATTCCATGTGTAACGAATTATTTAAATTTTTCAAAAAAAAATTAAAATTCTAAAACTCTTCTCATGGCTAAAATATAAAAAAAAATTATTCTGTGAAATATTGTTTCGTTTCGTTTATATCCCTGGATTGTTTCTTATAAAATATTTTCTAAGTTGTTATGTAAATATACTGTTTATAGCTTCACATGCGAGATTACTGTTGCAAAGAATATATTCAGATGAATGTGTTTGTGATCCTTTTATCATAATAAAAGCAAGGAAGATATTAATAAAATACAGTGTTTCGTTCAACATTTTAAGAATATAATATTTTGCAAAAAAAAAAAAAAAAGAAAAAAGAAAATAAAACAAATAAAATTTAGAAGATATCTTTCATTGAAAAATGGAGGAAATTGAAAATGTAAACAAATTCTTCATAAAAGAAAACAGATGATATCTATCTGAATTTCGGGGATGAGGAACTATTATTATTTATACATAAACTATAGTCCCAATCTTTGTTGCTATTATTACAGTTGTGACATCTGAACTTTATCAAATGTTAGCCGGTCCGAATAACCTTCTGGGAATTTCGAACCTTTTATTTAATCTAAATGGGTAGATTATTTTCATTCCACTGACCCATCTCTTTGGATAACACCGCGCATTCATATTCAGTACTGCTCAGTTATTGCTCGCCCCGATTCTGTGGAGTACAATGGAACATTGCTTATTAATTCGTTCTTGAAACCCGTTCGTAACCCAAAATGTTCGTAAACCGAAACTAGAAATAGAAATCAATGTAAAATAGGATAAACCGTTCATGGTCCCAAGATGATTACTTATTTAAGCTTTAACAGCAAAACTAATGAAAATCATTAAATCTAAGAAATAAATTACTAAACAGATAAAATATAAACGAAACCTTGGTTATTAATTCGTTGCTGAAACCCTTTCGTAACCCGAAATGTTCGCAAACCGAAACTAATGTAAAATGGATTAATCTGTTCATGGTCCTAATATGATTGCTTTGAGTACAAGTTTATACAAAAAAATAAAGAAAATCATTAAATCTAAGAAAGAAATTACTAAACAGATAAAATATATATATAATATATATATATATATATATATATATATATATATATATATATATATATATATATACTATTACAATTGCGTATATATATTTGCTCGAACGGATGAATGTGTATCTGCGCCTAATCTCGAATTGTTTATATGGGGATGTGGGTGTGAATACCTTTATGTATGTATGTATGTATGTATGTATGTATGTATGTATCTGTGAAAGTGCCTTCTCAAGACATAGAGAGGAGAATTCATCCCTCCCACTACCAAACATAATCAAACACAGACAAGCATAAATACATCCAATTTTAAAATCATAAACCAGTGTGTCTGATGATTTCAAAAGCGTGAAACCCAGTGTCCCAAACTCTTATCCACATTTGAATATATATATATATATATATATATATATATATATATATATATATATATATATATATATTTCATTGAATACGACAGACAAGGTGCTTTTATTTAGTTTTTTATACAATTTCTCATGCGATCTAATTTTCTTTTCTTTTCGGGTGATAAATTATATAAAACTGTCCGAATGTTCTTTTTATCCGAGCGCTTTCGGCTTTACATTTAGCCATTTTCAAGTATTAAATATTTTTACTGCTAAATAAGAAATAGTTTGTTGTATGTATGTTTTATGAAATGTTTTCATTTTTTAAAACACGGTCATATTGTCAAGATATATTGACAACACTAACATAATAGCATTATCTACATGTAAAAAAGGCAAAAAATAAAGGAAGCCTTATTAATAATAACAAAAAAAACAACACTTAATAATATTAACTTTGAACATGGACACAATATCTAGATCACATGAGAAATTCTATAAAAAATTAAATAAAAACCTTGTCTGTTGTATTCAATGAAATGTGCATGAAAGAAGGATTGCTTCCTAAATACACACACACACACACACACACACACACACACACACACATATATATATATATATATATATATATATATATATATATATATATAAATATATAAATATATATATAGTGCATAAAGGTCAGAGTAAAAGAAATGAAGAAAAAATATATATCTATTATTGATATAAATTTGTATCTCTGTTATTGTACATTGAACACTGTTTTACTAACACCAGCACTAGGCATATTACACTTTATATTAATATATATTTTGGTGAATAAAAGGGTTTGCGGAGAAATTGCAAACATTTGTAGAAACTAATATATATATATATATATATATATATATATATATATATATATATATATATATATATATATATATATATATATATATTGAAGATTTTGAAGATTGCATGAACTGTATGAAACTCCGAGTAGTGTTATCGACGTTGGATAATATATATATTCACTAATATATACTAATAACTCTGTTTCATAATATTGAGCACTGTATTTATAATACCTGAGGAACTATTATAATTACGTACGTGCAAGTATTTGTGCGTGTTGTAATTTTTTTTATACTATCCGTTTGTGTGTACATATATATATATATATATATATATATATATATATATATATATATATGAAAACTTAGGAGATCAGCCGATCACGCTACCTTGGTTTTAAAATTTCGGTATCTACAGGCGACCCGAGCTAAATAATTTCCTAAAACTTAATTACTTTAAAATAAATAAATAAACGCCCAACGTGAAGCGTAATTGAAGGGGAGGAGAAAAGCAAGGGTATATGTATTTGTATGTTTACATTTATATATTTATGCAAATACCCTGTTTGCATTTATCTATCTATCTATCTATCTATCTATCTATCTATCTATCTATCTATCTATCGATCTATCTATCTATCTATCTTGGCAGAGTTCATTTAGCTATGGGATATTGTTCGTGAACTTAACGATTGTTTATGATTCTCATACTTCTGGCTTGATACCAAAACTAACCAAAATTTTATTACTCTGTTTCTGATTTTAACTTTCCATCTCTCTCTCTCTCTCTCTCTCTCTCTCTCTCTCTCTCTCTCTCTCTCTCTCTCCACTGTCTCTCTCCCCAGCGCTCTCTCTAGGGATGCTAGAGATAAAACCAAGCAGCGAAGTGACAAACATTCTATTCGCCAAAAGTCTCTATTTTATTAATTTATATATATATATATATATATATATATATATATATATATATATATATATATATATATATATATAATTCATTTCACCTCAAGACAGGTAATAAAGGCACAAAGACGCAAAGGGGTTACTGAGAACGAAAGAGGGAGAAGAATAAAGGAACAGGAATTAAAAAGACAGAAGCCTGCCATTGAGTTAAAGTCAAATTTGAACGGAAAGACATCATTAAAAAATATAAACCCGACATAAGTAAGGCAGGATGTAATACCGGTAGAAACATCTTAAACACAGTTAATAACTAATCCCCAAATAATAAATACCAGCCCCCTCCTACCTGCTAATGAACTAATCCAACAACACGGTCTGAATACCCAAAAATATTATCTATAAAAATGAAAATAATATGCAACCTCCTTCAAACCAAAAGCTCATAGCCATGATGACGATTGACAAAACCGGAAGCGCTCAGTAAAACACCAATGACTGTGGTCTTTTTTCAACAACCTAGACCCCAAAACAAGGAAACTAGATTATTAAATGGAAAAGTTCCGTAGTCTTTAATAACACATGCCTCAGTAATATATATATATATATATATATATATATATATATATATATATATATATATATATATATATATATATATTGAGAGAGTGAGAAGCAGACAAACTCGTAGATAAAATCAGTAAATTTTTTAGTTTACCGATTTCAACGCTTTTAATTTAAACTACAAATATTTATTTTCAAACATAATATCCTTCTTTTCAAATCACTGTTTACTATTATTCCTTTAGATAAAATATTCCTGTGGAATATTTGGATATCTACTTCGCATTTTATTAAGCCAATAAGAAATTTTAAAAAATACCTTTTGTCTTAATTTTCTATCTTTGCTGAAGGCATTATCCACATTAATTTCTTCTATCACCTCTTCTATCTCGGGATTTGTTCTAACGTATAATTTTACAAAACATTATATCGACCCAAGAACTATCTTTCAAAATTATATTACATTAACATTGTTTCAAAATCCTCTTATTCCTGGTTTGTATATTACAACCTTTATTTCTTGGCCGATGCATTTTTATAAGCCTTCGGGATTTTATTGAATGAGGTGAAAACTTGCTTAAAGCAATGTAATTGAATTTGATTAAATTTGAATGATCGTAAAATGGCGGCATATAATATAAGGAAAAATATTAATTGATTCTTTTAAAAATTATCTGGTAAACAAACATAAATTCCCAAACTTTTTGAAAATCAGCGGGTATATGAGATTCATAATTTCAGCAGAAGATTTTAAATCAATAATTCTTACTATACCAACGTGAGCTCAGATTTCATTTTGAATTGTTATTTCATGATTAAAATGATCAAAGTATATTATAGAATAAGCTTTCATTCAAATATTTCTGCCTTTCATTTCTCCTATTATATGATTTCTAACTATATATATTTAACACATTTTGATTTTTTAATTGTTCTCTTTCATGGACGCCATCGTCTTTGGAGGTTTGTTTAGAGACAAAGGTAATGGCCTTTTAAGCTTCCTTTACGTGAATTGCAGAAAATTTTGAATGTGTAAGAATTAAATATTACAGTGGTGGGGGCATCAGAATTTTAGAAATACGAAAGTGGGGCATAACCCAAAATCGCTTGGAAACCACTGAATTAAAAGAAGTGTCAGTACATTTACGGGTAAACAGTGAATTTTATTAAAATTTGTAGCTATAATAGAACATTAAATAATAATGAATATGTGCAATTTCAATAGCAAGAAAGAGAAAACAAAAAGAGCGTAACAGGTAAAGTTCGAATATTAAAACCGGAAGTTATTTTTTATCCACTGGCGGAAATAAAGTGAATTTTCCATGTCAACAAATACCTTTTGTTTTTCTAAATATGACAAACGTTTTATAAAGTAATATTGAAACAAATTCATATTTCGATATGTTTTGTTTTCTTTTTTATTATTCATTTATTGGTTTTCTATGATTTATCAAGCCACTTCAGGTTATTTAAAGCCAGAAAATATTTTAGATTGTAAGAATTTATTTCGAAGTTAATAATCATTTAGTGATACATGTCTCACTAATTAGAAAATAACTGGGGAGTTGAAGAGGTTGATTCATATTTTTCCCAAGGGTATTTATGCGAAAGTGAATATAACAAACCCAAGTGGAATTGGAACCCGGCTCTCCTATTAATATTTTTTAAATCATTTCACAAAAAAGGCAAATCAAGAATACCACTAGTACACAGAGGGCTACACGGAGAAAAGACTGAGAATAGGGAGGATTGAGGAAAGGACAAAAGGTGACCGGGGATTTAAAAGCCAAAAGATGGCGATTGATGTTGCATTTAAATTTTTGAAGATAGCAGTTATCAGGGAAGCAAGTAAACGGAAGTGAATTCCACAGCCGGGAAGTGCGAGAAAAGAAAATGTTGGAGTAAAAATAGCGGTTGCATGTAGCTATTTCAGAAGTAAAATGGTAGGACCTAGATGTCAATCAAGTAACTCGCTTAAATAGATCTAGTCGATATTCAATTACACCACTGGTATATTCAAGCTTGGAACACCTGGTAATCATAAGTGACCAGGCTTGACGTTCCTTAACTTCGGTGGTCGTAAGGGAATCGATGTTTCAACGTGATATGGCCGTATGTTATGATTTCGATATTTGTTTTGAAACGAAAATAACAAAACTGAAGTAAAGAAGAAAGAATATTAGGGAACCCATTTTTTTACGAAGATGTTTAAAATTCTCGGAACAGCACAATTCCTAAAGTGAGGTTTTTTTTCAGCACCCCTCCTATATAAGTATTACTTTAAAATACCACTTCTTAGGACAACCATACGGGAATGATACTGTCACGCCATGGAAAGTGTAAATATCTATAAACTAGAATGTAGAAGAACTCGACATGTCGAGCTGATTTTAATGTGGATCAGGTTAGATTGCTTAAACTGAAAAAAAAACAAAAAAAAAACCGGCAAAAATCGACCTGGATGATACGAGCCTAATAGGGGCATTCGTCTGCAGGATCGGGTAGTCGGGTCGCTGTAATTGGTTTTGGTGACACCCCAGGTGGGAGGTCATTAGCAGAGAGAACGTCAAGTTTGTTGTGGGTTGAATGATTGACGAGATGGGAGAATAGGGTCGATTTTCAGACACACAGTAAAGGAGGGCCATTTGGGGCACACCGAAGTGTAAGTTTGCCCCCGAGAAATTAAGTGTAAAATCATTTTGGATCAGATAAACATTCACGCACATATATACACCTTATAAATGATATACGAATGTTGATACCTATTTAAAGCTATGTACGTTTGCATATACGGTGTATACAAGGCAAAAAGTAGAGTTGTCCATGCATAAAACATGAATACCATCATCCATATTAAAATATACTGAATCTATATGCATAGAGCAAGATGGTCTTTGAAAGATATGCAAACAATGAATTGAAGTTGCGTACACAGTTATGTATGTAAGTGCATGCGAATTATAACAATGCCATCATGTTTATGGATATGAATATTTGAGCGATCATACGACTATTCATAACAGAGAAAATATTTAATACGTATAGGTTACTAGGACAAAGAGTAACAATAGCGGGTATGTATTGAGTATTAAACTCACAATTTTAGAAATGTTTAAGAAGAAATGATTGACAAAAGGTGTATGTAAAGCAAGAACATAACCTGATAGATAGATAGATAGATAGATAGATAGATAGATAGATAGATAGATATGAAAGAGACTGAGATAGATAGATAGATAGATAGATAGATAGATAGATAGATAGATAGATACGGAGTGAGATATATAGAACGAGGGATAGAAATTTGTCAACATAATGTGATGGGCAGATATATGTCACATAAGGTGCCCATTTTTCTATGATCGAATGCTATGCTAGACTGATCGATATATATATATATATATATATATATATATATATATATATATATATATCAACAGAACCTTATAGAATTACATAGACTAATTGATAGATAGATACATAGAATTGGCATGCGTGAGAATTATATACTAAGTTCATTAAATACAAGGCCACCAATGTAGAGGTGTAGTGTTGTATGAATGTAAGAAAATGCAAAAACTGAAATCTGTCAGGTGGGGTGATGCAGGAAAGATAACTGTTTACCTAACTTGAAGAGGGCAGCGTTGCAGTCATTGTGAAAGAATCCTGACTGGAGTCTTTTCTACTGAATACTATAGTTAGATAGAAACGGAGAATATATATATATATATATATACATATAGAGAGAGGGGGGGAAGGAGGGAGATAGATAGATATATTTGAACGATGAACATATTCATAAGCGATGTATGGCTTCACGTTGACTTCACATTTCCTTAGTTTTATGTCATGCTTTTAATAAGGTTTGTATTTTTATCATCTCGACTCATTTTTTTGTTGTCAGTATGAATTTAATATCACTGTTTGAAAGAGAAACTAAAAACATCAATTATAAAACAAAAAATATAACTTGATTTTTAGATATATTTTTGTTAAAATTTTGATTAAATATAAATATGAAGATTACCTTATGTAACGACACTTACACACATGTAAGCATAAATATATGTATATGAAATACGATATAATGCTCTCTCTGTCTCTCTCCCATATATATATATATATATATATATATATATATATATATATATATATATATATATATATATATATATATATATATATATATATATATATATATATATATATATATATATATATATATATATATATATATATATATATATATGAGATAGATAGATAGATAGATAGATAGATAGATAGATAGATAGATAGATAGATAGATAGATAGATAGAAGCATTATGCACAAAATACAGGAGGCGACCTGTAACCTTTCGCCATTTTATATTTTTCATTTTGGAAACGATATTATGTACTGGTTGGCATTCTCGTTGGATCTCCAATGCGAACATTTCATAGTGTTTGCTTGTCAACCTGAGGACAGTGCTGATGATACGAAAAGAGTTGGACGAGTCTAATGTTGATTAGTTATGTTTGGAGTGATCCTTAATGATGGTGACGTTATGCTTTCATTGATCTTTTCACAGGGCCGCAGACTCAAAAAAGAGGTCTGCATCAAGTACCTTGAGGAGGTAGCGTTACCCTGGGACGAGAGGGTGGTTACTGGGAGACACTTTGTCTGGCAGCTGGATTCTGTATCATGCCACACAAACAGGAGAAACAATCTCTGCGACCACATCACCCCTTATATCTGGCCACTTAACTCCCCAGACTATAACCCCCTTTATTATTATGCGTGTGGCGAAAATTGAGCAAGAGATCAACAAACCTCATTATCCCACCAAAGATGAACTGAAGGCAAAGGTTATGGCAACATTGACCAAATTAAGCAAGGAGGTATTGCAGATTATTTGGTAGAGATGGTGAAGTTGTCTGGAGTCCGTGATTGAAGCCAATGGAGATTTTACTCTTTAGTATTTCAAGATATTTTCGTGTAATTTTGGTAAATATATCTGTTAAATTGATATGTCAGTGTTATTTTTATTTTTGCTTAAATCGCACGACAGTTTATCCATCGCACTTTGTAGACTGCATTTTTTCGATGGTAGTTTTATGATGCAGTAAAATACATGAATATAGCGAAATATTTTGCCTTTTGCACAAAATTAAGCCTATGTCTTAGTACATGTAATTTTGGCTTGTAAGTTCTTGAAGTGATGTTTATTTTTACCAATATATATATATATATATATATATATATATATATATATATGTAATATAATTATTTAAAAAAAAATATGATTCCTTCGCTACATAAGAGTTCTCATGTTTCAAAAACAAGAACCGAAAAACTCAATATAATTATTAAAATTAAATTGAACTAAAGTATCAAGCCCTGTTTCATCCTCAAGCGAAAATTTAGGAATAACCAATCTTGAAATTTACGCATCTTTAAAAGCATGTTCATTCGCAAAATTAATTACTGTGGAAACGGCTGGAGCGACCATTTTGATGAGGGGCATAAGAGTTAATTTGTATCTACATATCAGTCACCTTCGGAAAGAGGTGAAGTCGAGGCAGGGCCGGGGTGTCCATTTCAAAGCGAATGATGGCATTCATATACGCACATCATCGGGTCAGTCACAGCGACAGATAGCTGTTGGCACCATAATACATCGTTAAGTGCCTAAAGAATTTTTTTTTCTTATTTTTTCCCTAAAGGGCTGTTTTGTAAATAAACGCGTCTTACTGAACTACAATTTGTTTTTCTGTTGACTTCATAAAGGGTTTTTCTATCTTATGATTGGGTTAAGTTTTTAAACCTTTTATTAGATTATGAAATTTATTTAATTTTTATTCTTTTTTAATGCTAATGATTTAATACGAAAATTTATTGATGTCAGCAAAAAAACCGTTAACTCATATCTATGGTTTAATAAATTTTCATTATTTAGAAACTTAATAATGTGTAGTTTTTCATGTAGGCATAAAGGGTATGGGTCATCCCAGGTTTTACAAGTTCTTGTTCGATTTATTATTTTTCATTTTACTTTCGGTGTTTTATTCATTTCTTTTAAATGCCAAAAATATTTGGAAATGAGATGTCTGATTTCTATTTCTAATATTATTGAAGGTGCTTTTGTGTTGTCTCCATCTAATTTTTAAATTCATTATTCTTTGAACCAATGTATATCCTTTCAGTGTTAGGACTCTCAATGGATCAGATAGTGCATTGGTATATCACAGATGTTGTGTCGCATTTATTTTCGAACAGGCAGTCTTCAGGGTTTCTACAATCACATAATTTTTCATTATTTTTGTCTAATTTTAGTTTAGGATATTTATTAATATTGTTTTGGCATGCGTTTTTTTCCAGGATTTTATTATTATGTTTTTAATGATTTGTTGAAGCTTGGATAAGCATGGAATAATAATAATACAACACAAAATGTACGTAAACAAAAGGTACACAATATTTACAGTTAGTTTTGGTATATTCTTGGGAAGACTGTTCCTGTAGAATGGGTTGACTTAATCGCAGTCGGGCAGAGTCTCTGGATTGGATCTCTTCTTACTTCCTCCCCCGTCTTCCCGGTACCAACCCATATTTATATCGGTCGGTACTCCCCTTATGTAAATTAGGTGGATCGTACCACAACATGATTCTTTCTAGATTTTCAGTGCAACTGTAACTTAATTTTAAGGTGTTTTATTAAAGATCATGAAAATATATAGAACGTACACTGATTGCTAAACATCTACACTAAATTGGCTTCCAGGTTCTTACAACATTTCACCTTTGCTAACAGATTTTTCACAATGTTTGATACTTAAAATAAAATTTAATTTTTCTACATCTTCAGCGCTACTCCTCGCTACATAATTATAACAGACACCCGCGCTTTATCTACACTTCATATATAATTTCACCAATAAAACATCCCTTTAATCTGATGAAGTCTTTCTTCTAGATGACGAAACGCGTTACACAGTATTTTTAAACATTGTCGTACAGTTGTCTAATGGAATCTTCATCCGTTTTTTTTGCTTCCCTGCCACCTACGATCTTCAAAAATTTACATGCAACGTCAATTGCAATCTTTTGTCTTCGTGAAACCTGCTTTTATTGTTCTTTCTTCTCAATAATGTTTTCTCATTCTCTTTCACTCTCAGTAACCTCTGGTGTCTTAGTGGCATTATCGCCTTCCGTGGATGAAAGGATGAAATGATTCATATATATATATATATATATATATATATATATATATATGAGTGTGTGTGTTATGGAGTGGTTTCACAGTGGAGGCTTGTATTTGTAATAAGTCGGTCCTAAAATAGGTTTGACGTACAAAACGTTAGGGACTTGATATAATATGTAATGACGCAGAGTACTCTATTTGTGGTCGCTAATACTTTAGTGTCCGGCTTCGACTGACTGACCGCCTACTGAGCGACTCGTTACGCTTACTACTCCTACTTATTATAGGTGGGAGAGTCTATTAACTATAGAATAGATGTGTTCCATTATAACAATATATATATTCGTTTTGTGGACATCAGTCTTTCTCTCGTTCTCACACTTTCATTGAAAATGGCTGACAAGTTTTTCGTTAAGATTTTAATTGTATTTCTTCTACACGATCACAGAAAAAATATATGTAGGACATATTATCTATGTATAAATTTCTATGCTTTCCGTTAATCCCTCCAAGAATCACTCTTTCTAAAATACTGATACATTGACTGATCGAAACATGATTTTGGGAAGAAATGCACATAGGAAAGTGGGTATAAAGTACAGTTGATTTAAGTAGGGAGCGTAGCTTAGTACAATAAAATTTTCATTAATTTTTGGGGGCAAAAATTATCATATATTCTTTCACAGATAAACTATTCCAACTATTTTAAAAACAATTTAATGATTAAAATAACAAATAATAATTAAATAAAAATACAATATTGTTTTTTGCATGTCTTTCTTTAAGTTTTTGCAAGCAAGAATCCAAATTCCAGTTGTTCTGCATTTGCAAGAACTATAAACAAATCACAAAGAAAAACGCTTAAAAAAAATTAGAATTTGGCCCCAGAAAGAAATCTTTACGCATGGTCAGTTGTATGTCGCATTCTCAAGCGTAAGAAATCCTAAGAATTTCTTTTTTGCAGTTAAAAGTGAAAAACAGAAATTTCCTGAAAAAATATTGTTTACCATGAAATCCTATAGAATTAAATTAAGCTAAATAAATGATTAAACTGCGAAGTAGAATTTTTTCTAAGTATTACCCAAAACAAATCAGCTTACTCAAATTTCATAGATTGGTTTGCGAAATTAGTCGAAAGGTAGAGTTTGAAAATCTCGACAAAATATTAGCGATAACTTGAATAATACTTAATACTTGGAGAATTCAACACGCGTCAGCGTGTTGCAAAAATGCTGATATATAGAAAAATATTAAATGGTTGATCGTTCTGAGTGTATTACGCAGATTAGCGGATAGCGATCAAAATCATAACCATTGAAAATGTCGAACATTCGAAAGCGCTGAAAACGTCGATCTACAGCTTTTCTATATATAAAAGCTGAACCCCAAGCGGCAGCAGTCTGTTATTTGCTCGAATGCAATCTTAAGCTATATATATATATATATATATATAGGATGTAACCGGAAAATTTTCCAAATCGTGTTACATTATAATTGTTCATCCCACAAATTTTTTAATATCTAAAACACACTAAACTAATTTTTCCCAGGTTTTCATATAAGATGTTTAGCCATCACTGAAATACCCTTAATCAGCTAGAAAGCAAACAGGTTCAAATCGTTTTGTATCAACCCCACTGCCTTCTCAATTGAGTAATGGGAAAAAGAAAAAGTTCATTAAGGCCTTCAGTAATGGTAACAACATTCATCAAGAGAACGGTTAATAAGTTTATAAATGAGGAAACAGTAGACAGGAAAATTGGATCACGAAGAGGGTTCAACATTTTAACTGACAGATAAAAAGATCAATTAGAAAGGATCCAAACGTCTTATGAAAGAAACATTTGGCACGTGAGAGAGAAGTTTTAGCTATGAATGTCCCAAAAACAGTGAAAAAGGACGTGAAAATGAATCGTAAGTGAAACGTACGAAAGCAACTTGTCACTCTAGGACAGAAATTTAGAGAGTGCGAAGTTCACAAAGCCGATAGTAAGGGACAGCCAGTGAGGATTGAACTCTCTGCTCAGCCGTAATTGTTCCAGCGAGACAAGCTTGTTGACCATTACACCACCTCGAGGTGCCCAATATATCCGGAGTAGGGATTTTCCAATCGTAGCTTAGATGTGGCACAAAGCCGAAAGTATGGGGCATCCAGTAAGGATCGAACTCACATTTAAGTAGTAACTGATCTAGTAAGACAAGCTGGCTAACCATTACACCACGCTGAGGTGTCCCGTCATACACTCCCAATATAGAAGGAACGATATTACATAACAGTTCAGCACTCCTTTCTTTGTTTCTAATGAGTTTTACTGTTTGTTATTATTTTGTTTAAAGTCTTTTTTTTATTACTTCGATTCAAATTAATTGTTTTTATTCCTTAATACTTTGTTTATTTTTTGAAAATGTCTTTTCACTAATCCAATTATCCTTCGCATTTCTGCATCAAATTTTTCGTCCACTTTTAAATATCTAACTAGATATTTATTCTTTTCTGAATATAAATTGCCATAAGATATTATTAGTTATATTATGAATTAATATTAACTAACAAATGAAAGTTCATCAGAAGCTAATTATACTTACGATGTGCTAGTTATCTAATCACGGTGACTCACCAAATTAGCAAATAAATTCTAGATTTTATATAACCTTAAGGATTAGAGGAAATATGAAACTCTATCAGCCAACAAGTACACATAAGATATACCTCCCACCAACACAACTATCGCTAGTTACCACTTTAGTTGACCTGAAACCGTGTGTCAAATTTCATCACTAAAATAAACAATTACAGTGAAATAAAATTATATTAATCATCATAATAATCACTCTCATCATCATAAAAAAGCAAAGAAATGATTTATTATTACGCCACTTTTTTTCTGACAACCAACTGTATCAATTGACTAGCAGAGGCCCAAAATGTCCAGCCAGTTTGTAACCCTTTATCCAGTTGTCTGATAATTGCCGTTAGATGAGAGGACATCAACGAGTAACTAGTGAGATTATAGAGTTGGCTTTTTTTTAAATTTTATTTTTTAATTTCCCGCCATTTCTTGTTGGTAATTAATTGTATTTAATGGGTTTGGGGGAGAAATGCTAGTGCTGATCTTTGACAATATTTTTTTCTTTAGCTTTTTAAAATTGTTTAATCTGTAAAATTGTGCTTGAGATATATATTATTATAACAATTTTTTTAAACATGAATCTCTTATATATATATATATATATATATATATATACGCATTATATATATATATATATACACGCATTATATATATTTTCATATATATATATATATATATATATATATATATATATATATATATATATATATATATATATATATATATATATATTTATATATATATATATATATATATATATATATATATATATATAATGTTCTTCGCCACACGTATAAGACTAAACAGAGGCACGGTGGAGCAATGAATAGCGGCTCGGATTCAGGAATCGGAGAACCATGTTCCAATTCCAGCTGAATCCATACCATTCACTTTCGTGCAAATACGCTAGGTAAATAGCAGGACAGACCAGGTTCCATAGACTTGGATGGCAACTGGTCTACCACAGAAAGAAATGACAACCTACTGCGGGACTGCATCATCTGTCTTGTATCGAAAGATACATGATCGTCTAAGCCTGTATCACGTATGGCACATAACTGACTGAATTTTTGCTCAAACTATATACATTTCCGAAAAAACAGTCGAACCAATGGGACATAATTATAACATAAGATACTTGTATGCAAAGAAGTGTCAAATATATATACCTATCACTGTGTGGAATTAAAATATCACCGTTTGCACACATATGCATGTTTGCATGAATGTATATATATGTATATACACACACACACATATATATATATATATATATATATATATATATATATATATATATATATATATATATATATATGTGTGTGTGTGTGTGTGTGTGTGTGTGTGTGTGTATGTACATCTTGAGCCCTCTTTTAAATTTGAATGTTACGGACAGTAAAATTGCACTCCATTTGTTTTCATTTTCTATATATATATATATATATATATATATATATATATATATATATATATATATATATATATATATATATATAATGTTCTTAGTCACACGTATAAGATTAAACAAGTAAAAAAAGGCACACAGATAGAAATGTACAAGGTATTTATCAGTATGTGTGTGTGGTGCTAATTAGTGTGTGTTTTTCCACATGTGTGTTGTTTTGGGTGTGTATTTCTATGATGAAAAGTTTGCCTCCAAGGCTATCATGTTCTACTTTATATGTGTAGGGTCAATTCAGACCATTAATAGGATTTTACGAGACCCTCTTATTTTAAGAAGAATGTACCCTGGACTGGCGAACGCATAAACATTGAGAAAAATTAAAACACATGCTTTTAGCAGGGGTTCTTTGCGTCTTTTTAATGAAAGGAGACATTAAAATAAACCAAAAAAGAAATAAAAAATGTTAGAAATAAACTATTTTGCAGGGTATAATTTCTAATCAGAAGTTTGTATTGAAAACCAAAGGTTATCGTCTGTAGTTTAATTCTTTTTAGAATTTTTCTCGAATTTTCGTTAGATTATCTTGCAAAATTTTAGAAGAAATAGAAAAAAATAATGAAATATACAAGAATAGGTTTTAGGAAAAGTAAACTATTAAAAATATTCAGCTTTATTTGAACATATATAGCAAAACTCAAGCAAGTATGATTCAGCTCTGTAGTTAAACAAGAGATAGAACAATACAGTGTTCAAGTTTGCTTCAAAATGATAGTACTTGAGAGAAAAATATTCGAATTGCAAAATGAGAAACCAGTAAACACTATTAGTGAACGTGTTGAATTCAGAGAGGAATAAAAAAATATT
>CAHIKZ030005639.1:2502500-2535000 GCA_903632075.3 Acanthosepion pharaonis
GGAAGTTGAAGGCATGCTTCGATAACTGCATTTCTAAATATAATTTTTCAGTCGCATCGTGATTCCCCACCAGGTGAAACGTTAAAATTTTTCGTTTTTTTTTTTTTTAACGTTGAAACAAGTTATACAGTATTGTAGTGTGTATGTGAATGTTCTAATATGACACTGCATAATAAATAAATATTTACGGCTCTACATTAGTATTGAGCTCTGTTTTAAATTAATGTTTTAACGCTGAAAATCTTACCCTTCATTCTTTTACATTTATATATATATATATATATATATATATATATATATATATATATATATATATATACTTATGTATGTGTGTGCTTTTTGTGTGTGTGAGAGATAACGATATATCCTTTTATATATGATGAAATATTGGGAAATGCATTAGTTCCCCATCCTAAAGAGACTGGGCAATAGTTTGACAAAAAATGCTACTCTGATCAAAGATTCAAACGCTTCGGTACGATAAAAATGTTTTTTATGGTCTCTCTCTCTCTCTCTCTCTCTCTATATATATATATATATATATATATATATATATATATATATATATGTGTGAGTGCGGGACTAGATTCTAAAACATGGTCAAGATGTCAGGAAGGTGCATTAATCCTCCCGGTCTGGTGAGATACAGGGAACCATTGGGAAGTAACTAAAAAAACATGTGCGTGCGTGAGATTGGATAGATGGAACAGTTTGGAAGCCTCGGATGTTTGTGCTTGCGTTTCAGCGTAATGGCCTTTTCCAAAATACTGTTCACGCCAGATTATGCTCTCTTCCAGAAATTCTAACTATAATCCGCTCAATATAGTTGCAGTATAAACAAAGAGTGGAATCTGTGAGTGATGAACAAACACAAATATATCAGACCAGAAGCTTTCAAAAGGAATTGACTAGTCTCCATCTCCGGTGGGTTTGGTTTGAGATAAGTGCTGGTATCCTATATATATATATATATATATATATATATATATATATATATATATATATATATATTATTAATATTAGTGGTATATATATATATATATATATATATTATTATATTAGTGGTCATATATATATATATATATATATATATTGTTAATATTATATCAATATATATATATATATATATATATATATATAAAAGAGGATAAAATCCAGGTAGAACTCAATGTCCAGGACAGAGAAAGTTTATAATATAAAAGGCTCAAACACTAATATTCCATGGTTATAATTTATTACATTGGAATCGTAATCACGATCCAAATCATCAGACTTACAAATTCAAACATATATATACTCACGCAGGGTGACTGAAAACTCCCTATATTATATATGTGTGGCCAGCCAGGAGACCTGATTGTGACCTTTTTCTTTGGTGTTGGTTAAAAAGGAAAGTCTATTATACCAAGCCAAAACTTTGGAAGAAATTGAATGGCAAATACAAGAATTTATGTCTTCCAGACAACAAGAGTACCTGGTGTAATCAGTTGATGCGATTCCTGGCCAGCTCGAGAAGCTGATAGCAAAATCTGGTGCCCATATCGAATTTTACATAAAACCTCATGTTAAACGTGTTCCACCTCTATCCATTCCTTGTAAAAATATGTATACATACATATGGTACAGGTAATAGTCTGATCCACAAAAAGAGCTTATTGTGACGGTTACACACCTGGCCCAGGGTCGAATCCCTTGGTTACGGTGCCAACTGTGACGTCGCTCCTCCTGGTCGCTCCTCCTGGTTCCAAGCGTGCCGCTCCAACCCCTTGGTTGGATGATCACCAACCTCGCCTTTCCCAACTCGCTTCCAATACCTGGTTACTGAAGCAACTGTACTGATCTCCGGTCTGTCTACCCACGCTGTGTTTAGATCTTAGACAGACGGGACCAGCAGGGGATTGGGGCCGATACAAGTTGAGTCCGACGGGGTGGCAAAACACAAGTAAAAAGAAAAAAAACTCACGAGACAAAAAATTACTGATAAAAAGGTGACAACCTTTTATATCTAATGTCCGTTACATAAAGAAAAATTGTTCTTATTTCCCGACCCGCTTTGTGGACTGGCACCAAGCCTCTATCATACAACTTAAAGATTTCGAGTTGCCTACTCTTTAGAATTATGTATGTCAGTGTGGTCTAGTTCGACACTGGGGCTAATTTCTATCGATCATTCGCAGTTGATTCTTCTCTTCGACTTGAGTTGTATTTCTTCTTCTTCGTCGACTAAGATAGAACTTCTCTTGTCTTCGACTTGGCTGCCTTCTCTTGTCTTCGACTTGGCTGCAACTTCTCTGCGGTTTTTGGGAGTAATCTTCTTCTTCGTCTGCTTGGGCTGGAAGTTCTCTTGTCTTCGACTTGGGCTGGAAGGCGATTTCTTGCCGCAACTCAGCCGCAACTCTCTGTCGTCCGAGGTGATCTCTTCTCGCTGCCGTCCGGGGCTGAACTCATGTCTTCGACTTGGGCTGGAAGGATTTCTTGTCTGAGGATTCCTATGCCCGCAAAGGGGCGAGTGAATCGGGCCCGATGCCCGCGTTCAGGCTCTTTCCCTGCCCGCGGTCCAGCTGCAACTCCACTCCAACTGATTTCTGTCGACTGGGGTCCTGCTTTTTATTGACGCCCGCAACAAACCGGGGTGGGTCTGTCGGCGTCAGGGTTTTCTCAATAATTCCAATAGCTGCCTTATTTCTGTCTTCTCATTATCGCTATTGTTTTCACCCCTACTTCCTCACGGTGCCCTTGGTGGGGAGGCGCACACCCATCTTTCCCGGTCCCTCGTATGTCAGGTGACCGCTCTCGACCAATGATTCCTGATCGAGCACTTCTTTTCTTCTTTCCGCATGCCACGTGACCGTTTCCGACCAACTGTTATTGATCGAGCATCCTTTCTCCTCCTTTCGGGCGTGGTTACATCGTTCTTGTTTTAAAAAACAAAATCTAATTTTGCCTTTTTTGCACGAAAAATGACAATCTTGGCTTTTTTTCTCACCTGGGCTCTGTCAAAACAGCCTGCCGCTAATTAGATGTGACTTCAGGGAAGAATATTGGCGCTATCTGTGAACTGAGACAATCGTTTTTTTCACCTCTTGTTTTTGTGGGGACCTGACAGTCAGAAAATCTTAATTATCTACATTGAAAATGTCCCCACTTTGTTATCATGGGTTTCCAATTTTAATAGGTCAGAATCTGTATATAGTTCCACCGGTCACTCCCCTCAACCAAAAAAGACACTTTTTTTCTCCGATTAAAAAATTTCGTTTCTATTGTTCTAAAAAGAATTTCCCTTTCTCCAATTTGACAATGAGTCTTTCCACGCAAAAGTAGGCTAGGTGCTTTGACCGATTTTCTTATCAATTGCCAAAACACTGTCATCAAGCCTGGTTCTTTTTCTCCCTCTTAATGATTTTTTCATTTCAAATAACAATTCTCTATTGTCCTTTAAAATTTGGCCACACGCAGGCCAAGATATCTTTCTGACACTTATCTTCGCTTATGACTGGGTCATGCATCATCCAACTCTCTTTCCTTCTTTTTTCTTTTCTTCCTCTTTCTTTTTTCTTTTTCTTTTAGGATCGTCTAAGTACAATCTTAGTGAATTATTTTCAACTCAATTATTTTCCGTTAAAAAAAAAAATCAACAACCTGTTTAGTAAACCGAGTAAAAAAAATTAAATCATATTTCTATGAATATTTCTAATAATGCAAGGTGCCACATTATACTTATTATAACAGAGCATCTAAATTGCACAAGAAAATCAAAAATTACCTCATATGTGGCGGGGTTATAAATCTATTTCAACCGACATAAACCAAGTCAGTCTTATACCGGTGTTTTGGCTCTGTTCATGTCAGAATTAAAAAAATAACATTTAGACGGCTATCAAAGTTAAATTTCTAATTCCGACACGAACATAGTGTATACACCGGAGTTGAATAAGATTGATATGTTTGTCATCGGTTGAAATAGATCTATACCCCTGATTCATATGAGATAATTCTGGATTTTGTGGTGTAATATATATATATATATATATATATATATATATATATATATATATATATATATGGTCGTCCACTATTTACATTATTCGAACTTTTGTGCTCAACTTTGTCGCTATATTTATTACACAAGGACATATGACACAGTCGATAAAGGCGTTAGCTAGATCCAATGATAGGTCCCAAAGAGTGTTAGTTCAATACCGGGTTAAGGCAGTGGGAGACTATGAGAGGCGAATTAACAGGAGAAATCCATTAAACGTGGCACGTGGAACTAGATCAGTCTACCCCAGTGAGCGAAATAAAGGGTTCAGTTCGACATTCCCACCACCTGAAGAAGGCCGGAGCATACAACGGCCGAATCGTTGTAATAAATATGGCGACAAAGATTTGGACAATAGTCCGAATAATGTAAATAATGTATATAATGCCTCGTCTCAGAAATATAGACAGATATATATGGTTATCCATATACATGTCTGTTTTGTTATATCACAACTAATCAGTGTAGCTATACATCCGATTGCTTCAAGCCATGATCGAAACGCTACCGATTTGTCATCAGTCAGATTTCCTAAGCCATTGACGCACGGCAGAGAGAATTTTGAAATGCGGTGCGTCAATAGAGGTGAGGGTTTCTATTTTGGAAAAACGTTCCACCCAACAGTCCTCGATCGAATAGAAGAGGGCTTTTATAAAAGGACCATCTACATACAGTCCTGTTGTATATATATATATATATATATATATATATATATATATATATATATATATATATATATATATATATATACCTGCTGTCGATTAATAACTTGCTATGAGGTATTTCTAGTTTTACTTGAGAAGTATAGATAATAAAACAGTTTTGCTTGCAATTCCAATCGACACCGATATTTACTCTGCTTCACTTCTTGAGCCTTTAACAATACATCGTTAAAAAGCAGTCCTCACCAAGCAAGGCGATATTGCACTTGTATTATCACCTTTGTTGGCATGGAGGGCTGCTAGGCGGGAAAGAGAATGAGAAGAATTTATAAAGAACCATAAACCCATTCCTAAACAGGAAATAAAGGGATAAAACACTACTACTGTTCAGAAGGCGAGCTAGCAGTGTGAAGCGGACGATAGGCGAACCCATTTAGGAGCAAAATTTAAAAAAATAAATGGTAAATATTATTTCAGTAGTATCAATTTTGTAAAACATTTTTTTTGTTAATCTTACATTTTCCATTTAAATTTTCAATACTTGCTTTTCCACAAATTTTATCAAAAATTTGTTGATATTATCCTAACATTTAAAATAAGTTTTAAATTATATAATTGACGTAACATTTAATATATAATATTTTTAATTTATTTGCTAATGTTAATGTTAAAAGAGCATTTGACATCCAGAAATCAGTCAGCGTTACCAGGTTATGTTTTCTCTCAGGAGAAATTGATAAAATCTTTTATTAATGAACTTTAGCAAAAATCGAAAATCACATTTCTCAAGTTCACTCAGTTTTATCTAAATTCTTTTTGATATTATCCTAACATTTAAAATGAGTTTTAAATTATATAATTAACTTAACATTTAATATATGATATTATTTTTAATTTAATTGCTAATGTTAATGTCAGAATAGCATTTGACATCCAGAAGTCAGTCAGCGTTACCAAGTTATGGTGTCTCTCGTGTGAAATTGATAAAATCTTTTATTTACGCACTTTAGCAAAAATCGAAAGTCAGGTTTCTTAATTCCACTCAGTTTTATGATATAGACTTGAGTATACTTTTAATCTTTTCTTTTTGCTTTTTGTAAGTGGGGAAATGTAGCAGTTTGATACTTTCATAAACCTTTTTGTATTTTTTTTCTGTTGCTTCTGTTGTAATTATTCAAATAATTTTTTTGTTATTTGGTAAAAATTTCGTTCATGATTTTGTAGCGTCATACTGTACGATGTGATGTAGAATAGTTTTGTTTAAGATTGGAGAATTCATATGCAACCAGTTGAAACCATTGAAACCGATCTGCACTGAGCTGCGCATATCGATGAAAACCATTGAAACAGATGTGTACAGATCTATTGAATTCGATTGAAACCAACTGAACCATTGAAAACCGATCTGTACAGATCTGCAGAATTCAACTGAAACTAGGTGAACCATTGAAAACCGATCTATATAGATGTGTGGAATTCTTTTGAAATCAATTGAAACCATTGAAAACCTATGTGTACAGTTATGTGGACGTTGATTGAAGCCATTGAAACTAGTACATATAACCATGGAAAACGGATTGGAATTCGATTGAACCAAGTAAACCATCGAAAACGGACATCACTAAATGATTTGGACACCACATATCATATCCGTATTCATTTCGACATCTTTCGAGTTTTCAAGTCAATATTTTAGCTTTGATGGATAAAAGATGGCCATTGTGTAACTATCCTGTTTTTAATTTCCTCCTATTCTAAATTGTTATAAGTTATACAGTCACCGATGTGTTTAGAGTTTATAGAATTTTTCAATTCTACATTCTGAAGTTTTATGATGGATTCAGTGAAATTGACAAAAATACTCTCATTCCAAATTCAAATCAATTTTTCTGTTTTCGAAAAGAGACTCTGAAGTTTTAAGTTTTGGAACACTTGGCATAGAATGTGGAACTTTTGTTCAAGATATAATTTAGACCAAATACGAAAAGCTGTCATTAGCAATAGCATGTCCAAATGATGATCGATACACTGGTCTCTAGTTGGAAACATAGAGCGTTGTTTTCTGACTGTCGACTGGTTTGAGGTCAGGTTCTGGCAAATACTTATCTCTTTATAACATTTATAATTTCTTTAATAATTAATATTTCATCTGTGAAATGTAATAGATTCAAAAGGTCAAACAGATATGTTAATGCTCAAATAAAGAAATAAGACAAACATATCTACAATATTAAAAAATAGAAACGACTACTTATTTTTTCATATATCCTAAGAACTTTGTCACATGTTTACCTCCAAATATATACTTCCATTACGTCTGGTTGCTGTCAGACATGTGCAGTGGAAGCGTGCTGGGCTCATAACCAATGTTAGATATTTCGATGGTCGTTTCGAGTATAGAATCCAGAGGTTAGCAGTGAATATTTCGGAGCAAAGTAGGAAAGCGTAGTTCTTCTTTATTCATCTTCGCCGGACAAGTTGGCACTGGTCATTCGGGTAGGGTAAACAAAAATGGCCGCCTTTATACACGACGGATACAATGTTCTGCGGCTTCTGATTGGTTAATCTTCTATTGGTAGACTATAAAGGGAATTAAGTCATTTTGACTAACTCACTAGTTACATTATATACACAAAAAACTGTAACAGTTGCTTCATTTATTTCTTCATACAGCGATATCCTAGGATACGTTTTTTTGTGAGTTAATGATATTTTCTAGATTGCATTTAAATGTTACGTATAATACAGAGAAATATATACAAAATACCAAATTTACATCGAACGTTACATAGAAAGAAAACGCTCCAACAACATACTGGTTCTATAACGGTTATCGGCGCCTAAAGTGAAATCGGTGAGCCGAGTTCAAATTTAGGTTTAGTCTACTACTTTCTCGTTCGTACAAATAACCTATGATGAGGCAGGGATCACTTACTTATTGTTTTACATAGCAGAGTAGACTGAGGTCACTAGCTTTGCGTGGAAACCAGTATAATAAAATGTATGAATTACAAACTTTGGAGAAGAAAGATGGAATCTATGCCATTAGCTTTCAGAGAAAGTCATGGCAGTTCACCGATAATTAAGAAGAGGAAGCTGTGAAGACCGGCCAAGCTTCATGGTATTGAAAAGCGAAACCTACAGGAACATGTCTTCGCGATTTTAAGCAAAATTTTCTGAAACGTTATTTGAATTAGAAATAATAATCCTTTCCTCTGTTATGTTTATATGATTATGTTCAAAGGAAATTATACATAATATGGAAGATTTTTTTTTATTAATGAATTTATGACTAAAAGCTTATATTTATTCACAAACGCAGGTTTCTTTGTACAACCACGCTATACGCACATTATCTATGTCAACCTATCTATGTTTATATCATTTCACAAACTCATAAATATTGATTGCACATAGATGTATATATGCGTAGTTTATCAAGAAATAATACTGTACCTATATACATTGTGTTGATCACAGATATTAATACCATGAGAGGAAACCAGAATTTTCTCTTGTACTTAGTTCAACAGCGCCCCCTAGAGTTCACAATCTACCTCCTGTAGCTAGCAACAGCTGGCCCATAGGCAAAGCCAATCCATCAAAATTTATAGTGGCGTAATCCGAATCAAAATGTCAACAGGTACGAGTTTTAAAAGGATGTCCGACGTTAATTCTATATACCTTGCATTAGATTTATGCATCAATTCACACAGACAAACAATTTATGAGTTATTATTAAAATAATAGTGATTTATATAATACAATAATGAATATTAAAGTAAGAACTCACAAAAATCGGCAAAGGTACATTTGACTTTGCTTTCGCAATAATTTGTAACATTAATTTTTCTCTGTATAGATTTATTTTCCCGACAGAAATTTAATAAGAATTCCACAAAATTAATTAACAATGAAAACAATGAGAAGTTTTATTTTCGGGATATATTCTGTATTATAATATTAAATCATGCCGCTTGCTTACAACAAAATTTAGCCAAACATTCTAACAGATCAATTTGCGAATTCGATAGCCGCACACTTTCTTATGGTGTGAGACTAGATTAATTTTATCTTGGTGTAACAATACATTTTCTAAATATTAATCGTAACCTCATGAGTTAATGGAAGACATTGAGAAAACTGAAGAGACTCCTAGAAAAGGAAAGTGAGAAGACATACTAACTGTAAGAAGATGAATTTTAAGGTGTCCACAAAAGAGATAACCCAATATGGGAACTACACGTTGAAGACATCGAAATCAAGCAAGTACAAAACTTTAACAGGATAAATTGTGAAGTAACAGACGACAAAATGCGAAATAGAGAAGTTCAATGCAGCATGTGGATATCGAATAATGGTTTCCAGAATTTAAGTAATAAGTGGTAGCAAATGAACTCAAAAACGAAGAACTGGTTTGTAATATATATATATATATATATATATATATTTGAGGAGGAACGGTGGAGTAATGGATAGCGGCTTGGATTGAGGAATCGAAGAGCCGAATTCGAGTCCATTACATTCCTTTACGTGCTAATGGGAAAGGTGTGAATCCTCTTCTTCTCCCTCCAGCTATGGGTAAATAGAAGGAAAGACTGAGTTCTATAGCCTTGGATGGCAACTGGTTTAGGAAAAGCCAACTTTGAATTAAAAACCTGCGGAGGTCGTTTGGGGACCTTGTGGCACTTCGCTGTATTAGTGGATGTTAGAAAATATTCTCATAAATGAATCCGACACTTGAAGTTCGACCGACGAATTTTAATGTAAAAAAATGCTGAGAATACCCTACACAGAAATTGTAGGTAACATGGAAGTTTTATCGACAATAGAAAAATAATATTTAAAATCAGAAAGAGACTTTTAAAATTCTCAGTATATATAATAAAGAAAGAAGGTTTGGAGACTTTAACAATCACAAGAGAGATTGAATGCATGCAAAGCAAAGAAAACTTTTTGTGAATAAATTGCAGAACAAGAAAAAGAAATGGCATGAGACATAAAATGTGTTCTTAACTTATTGTGGCTTAAATTGGTATTTAACAGAATCGACATTTTAAAAAAAATCACTCCCCCCCATGAAGGCGATAATGTTATTAAGAATGTTTATTGGAACGAAAGAGAATGAGAAGATTTTAATGAAGAGACGACAATAAAATAACAGGTTTCAGGAAAACAGATGATGACGATTGGCATTGCATTTAAATATTTGAAGATTGTAGGTAGAAGGGTAGGACGAAATAGCAACACCGTTCTACATTTGAGAAGTACGAGAAAAGAAGCTATTAGAATAGAACTTACTGTTAGATCTAACAGTAGAGAGATGAGACCTAGTTACCAATGTCTTACTCCACTGAAATTCCCGAGGTTGAGGTACCAAAGACGAAAGCTAATTAGAATAATTACCATTAAAATATTTATAGAAGGGAAGCAACGGAATGGCGGTGGGAAAGGGAGTGAAGCCGAGATGCCAGGTCATAACCAATAACTTTACACATTCTTTCCGGATTTTGTCAAGAATCTTGAGATATGTAGCAAGAGTACCTGACTAAATGTGTCAGTAACATTAATTGCACAGACAAATAGTACATTAGTAACCGTTCAAGATGAATTCCGGCGCGAATATTTGTCTAACACGACACAGCGCAGTAAAATTCCTAGCAGTGGACATAGCAATAGAGTCGATATAATTGTTCCACTTTCCTTGGGGTTGGCATCAACCATGCTAATGAATGGCACAAATGGTTCTCTAAGACAGTTAAAATACAGCAGTTTTCTTTTGAAGACCTTAAAATTTAAAAGCCATTACTCTCCCCAGTTAACCAAAGATAGGGGATCATTTTCCAGGAACAGCACCAATAAACGAGATGAGAATTGATGACATCGAAAAGTTTGTTGATGTAAACAACAAAGTAGATCCAAGTATAGATATATTTAGAAGAAAACGTCGTATTAATAGTAAGGAAAAGTTGTCAAAGTGTATTACAAGGATTGGATTTTGCTATATGGGAACTACTTGTGTCACGAAAGATTGATTTACGAGTCCAAACTGGTGAAATTTATTTAATTAACTCCATGAGTTATAAATAATGAAAGTGAACATGTTGATGTACTGGGCTCTCGGAAGTAATAGTCTACCACACGGAGCGAGGGTTGGCCTTAGCTAAATCATAATACTAACTAGTTTATTATCATGAACACCCTAGTTCTTTTTTTAATCACTTCACCCAAAGCAAAGCGATAATTCTTCTAAGACGCAAGGGGCTATTTGGCGTGAAAAAGAATGAAAAAATTTAGAAGGAACCAGAAACACAATTCAAAAAAGCAAAACGATATAAACTTCTGCTCCTGTTGTGAAGACCGAGGAGGTGTGTGAACTGGGCGATAGATGAGTCAATCTATTGGGGAAAGATAAATAAATAAATATTAAATTAAATTTCACAGTTTAGGCGGAGATGTCAAAATTATAGAGTTAAAGTAGAATTTAGAAGGAACTAAGAACATAATACTAAACAGGAAACAAAATAGAAATGTCTACATCTGTCCCAAACACCAGGAAGGATTGAGAACCGGACGATAGGCAAAACTTATCGCAAATATAGACATTTTGTATATGTTGTAAAATATTTGTTCAATTTTCCGCAGCCAAGTTATTTAGAAATATATATTACACAGAAAAAATGCTTTTTATCTAATTTTGAATTATTTATTTAACTTCAGATTGACAAAATTTATTTCAGTAAAAAAACAAGAGGAAATTAAACAACCGTGCGGCATAAAGTCGATAAAATTAACTCCAAGGTCTAAGAAACTACAAAAAGTATGTTTCCATACAGCGAAATGGGACGATTGGGCAAAGACGTTTGGGCAGTGGCATTTTGACGCCAGATTTCTGGACGTTGATTGATTCACCATCATTCAAATGTAAAATATTAAAAAGTTTTCAAACTGTAATTTTATTGAGAATCATCATGATGAACATCCCCACCTACAATCCAACTAATTTAAAATAATTATTTATGCCAGAATTTTACAGAATATATGACTCTCAACCAAGAGTGGAAGAAAACGTTTCTCATAATTAGAAAATGAACTAAATGAAGCTACATTATTTACATTATTCGGACTATTGTCCTCATCTTTGTCGCCATATTTATTACAAGATTTTGGCCGTTGTACGCTCCGGCCTTCTTCAGGTGGTTGGAATATCGAACTGAACCCTTTATTTCGCTCACTGTTCTAGTTCCATGTGCCATGTTTAATGGATGTTAGTTATCATCTCAAGGACACATAGCAGAGGGGATAAAGGCGTTAGTTAGATCAAGTGACAGGACCCAAAAAGTATGAGTTCAATACCCGGTTAGGGCAGTGGAGAACTTGGAGAGGAGAATTAACAGGAGATAACTGATAACTGACATCCATTAAACATGGCACGTGGAACTAGAACAGTCTACCCCAGTGAGCGAAATAAAGGGTTCAGTTCGACATTCCAACCACTTGAAGAAGGCCGGAGCGTAGAACGGCCGAAACGTTGTAATAAATATGACGACAAAGATGAGGACAATTGTCCGAATAATGTAAATAATGTACATAATACTTCATCTCTAGACAGATACTAAATGAAGCTACTTTAGATTTTTTAGCGATTAGCAAATTTTTATTTTTTTAACTCTTCAATAAAGTTACCTTTTAAAGTTCTACTTTTGAATGATAATTCATCAATCACCATTCTTTCCGAGCGTCCAAATGTATGGCGCCTAATCAACTTGCGCCCTAACGGCCATGACAAAACGCCAGTGCGGAAATGGCTGCGACAAGACGTACCAGACCGTCGATATCGAGTGCATAGATCAATTACCGTTCGTGTTATATTGTTGCAGTTCTCGACACTTCACCATTGCATCATTATTGGGGAGTTGTTTCCTAGAAGTATACTCCTGAGTGGGTTATTCATTTCTCTGCGCATTTTCTAAATTTGTGGCAAAACTAAATTAAGCTTAGTAAGTATCTAGTCAAGTAGAAATCTTTCTGATGATTTCGATCTGAATCTGGCTTTACCTACTTATACTCGGATATATAAGTAAATATTTTCTTTTTCTTCGTCTTTCTTTTTAGAATAAATGTATGACAATTTTGCATTGCTATTTTTATGCTTCACACTAAATAAACCAGAAGTAAATATAGAAATAAAATTATTTGTTCGTAGTCAGCCTCCGAACGCTGTAGGATAAAATTTATTTTGTATTCACTTACAGTAGGTTCCAGTGGAGCCTCCATAGATGAATGTACAATTACGGCTTTATTCTGGCATCTGATCTAGATAGTTCTTACAACTACTGATTGTTTTTTTATGGGCATTTTTCCGTCATGTATGTTCATTTTTAGGGAGGCTTTGGAGGTATCTTTCTTTCACTTTCTATCACACACACGCATTCTCTATTTCCCATTCTTTCACTTGATATGACACCAGAAGTCTTGAAAGAAAATTCTTATTTTTGTAGTGATTTTATAACATAACGAATAAATATATATATATATATATATATATATATATATATATATATATATATATATATATATATATATATATATATATATATATATATATATATATATAAAAAATACATGCACAATGACATAAACATACCAATATATTTTACACTGGACGGAATGTGGTACGTGGCTTGTTGAAATTCCGTATCAAACATAACGTTCGAGATAATAGGAAAAGGGTTCCTAATCATATCGATGCTTAAAGCTTAAAGGACACTGCTATTTGCCTGGATCTCCAAATATTATTTGACGATATCGAATTCAACGATACCTGGGATTAGTTTTAGAACAACCTCTGCAAATACTTCTGTTGAAGTTCTTGGTTTCAGAAAGAGAAGACATCGGGATTGGTTTCATGTACGTGATCATGAGATAAGTCACTTTTGAAGGTAGACAATGACACATCATAGATTTTGAGTGATTCAGAGAAGCTCCGTTCATCACTGATCAAATAATTCAAAAACGCTAAATTATGTCTGCAATACAAAAGACATCCGATGAAAAATCAATGTTGTTTAATATTTCCTTAAAACCTGAGAGTGTTTACGCTAGGAAGAACTCCAAAACGTTATATTACCTGATTAAGAAGGCCTTTGGTTCAAAACCCTCCCCTTATCTGTGATACTACTTAAGTTAAAGGATGAGTACGTTCTTTTCAAGAATCCGGAGGATATAATGAAACGCCGATTTGAACATTTTCCTGATTTCTTTTAATAATCCCTCAGTATTTAACAAAGATATCAATAACTTTCTTCAATTGGATATCATCGATGAGATGTATGGAAGAGAGGTTAGAAAGCAATTTCTTATTTTGAAGACGAAGTTCTGCTTTATGGGAACAAAAAGCTTACTGTGGAGATGCACCATATGATTTCGGATGTTTGATCAATGATACCTGTATGTCAGTACTAGTTTGATGCGATCATTATATCCCTGTTTAACGGATATGTAGGAACTCACGGGGCGGGGGTGAGCCTACTTGAGGCATTTGCTAAGGTGTTTGAAAAGCTGCTAATTCATATGCTTACATGGTTTTTCCCTCGGTTCATACCTGAGACACAATGTGGATTTAACATTAGAAAAGATACAGCGGATATAATCTCACCAACCCGCCATCTTCGGAAGAAATATTTAGAACATCGTGTTGCATTGTATCAAGTTTTCCTTTATCAGATCAAGACATTTAGCTGCATAAATAAGTCTGCTCTCTGGACAATTGCTGGAGAGACAGGATATCCTCCAGACCTTGTAAGAATTTTTTAACAACTTTATAGAGATATGAGAGGGTGAGTTGACTTTAATGTGTCTCTATCTGAATCCATAGCCATTGACAACAGTGTTAAGCAAAGTGAGATTCCTGGCTCTCGAGTATGAGAGCCAGGAATTGTGACGTCAATGTTTACCCGCGTTTTAGGGCCACGGGTAAAGTCTTTGAATTGATTCGCTTCAATGCTAAATCAAAGACCTTCCAGTGAGTTATTCGAAATTAATTCTATGCTAACATAATTGCTCATACCGAATGCAAATGATAATGCACTATTTTACAAGAAAATATACACTTTGTTCGGAATAACCACAAGCATAAGAAGATTAAGCTAATGTACAAACGCTCTGCAGGGTAATGCTAAGACGAACCTAACATATTTTTCAAGTTCAGAGGCTGGAAGTTGTTGATGCTTTTGTAGACCTTGGGAATACTCTCTCTATAATGCTAATCTCGGAGTCAATCGAAAAAAGCAAAAATTCAGCAAAACCTTCGGTAAATTGGAAAAAACGGGTCTGGTCAAATAGAGATATCTCACTCGATACTAGGATTAGTATCTAGCAATGCTGCATCCTGATTGCTCTCCTGTAATCTTCAGTGACAGAGAACATATATCCATATAATATCGTGGCAGTCTTTCACTCCAGGACACCCAGCAAGAAACGGCTCATTCACATGACACTGCATTGAGCAGGGCATCTCAGGAAAATGGATATTGCCAAAGTTCATATTTTTGGGGTTTTTGTGCCTCAAACACAAACCCATTAAACCTTTTAACAGTGTTTTAAAGACAAATTGAAGAAACTTGAAATTAAATTAAAAAACTGGGAAAAATTTGCCAAGAATAGCTGTGAAGAAGTTAGGTTTTGACGTTTGCAATCACATTACTGTCAAAAGAGTTGAGAATCTGAAGTTGAAAAGAAAATTTAGGAAAGATGATGTGAATTCGATACAAGAAAATATTCAGTCTGAGCTTCTATGTAACTTCCACCGAAAGTTTGTTCTATTTCGTACTTGATTTGCTAGTGTTATGCCGCCTATGTGGATGTCCTTCCTGACAGACCTGCAGCTCACTTATGCTAGTTTCGTGATAAAACTTTCATGACTAAAAACCGGGCTGAAGAGGTATATGACAGTACAAGAGGAGAACATCACTTTCAAGACTCTAAAAAGTCCTTAATGTGCCACATATATAAAAAGATATGCAGAGAGGCTGGTTTGTAAAGTTATCGGCTCATTTCAATGATGAAAAAATGGCATTCTTCGGTAAAGAAGTGACAGTTAGTTATATATATATATATATATATATATATATATATATATATATATATATATATATATAGTAATTTACAGACAGACTGTTTCGTTGTATCACAGCTACTTAGTGTCGTCAAATGTCCGATTGCTTCATGCCGAGAACGAAAACTTAGTCCATCGTTGCATGGCAGAGAGAAAGGGAATTTTTACGTTTTACTTTTTAATTTTTTTTTATACGGAATGCGCCAAAGGCTCAGAAAACTCAGTTCATACTTGAAGATATATATATATATATATATATATATATATATATATATATATATATGTGTGTATGTGTGTGTCTGTGTGTGTGTGTGTGTGCGCGCGCCCGCGCTCGTGTGCGTGTGTAATTTAGAAGTAGATTTCGCTTTGAAATTAAATTCATATGGACAATTATATATCAACTCCTTTCACATGCAACCAGTGTATTTGTTTGTATATAATCTTTATTTAATCTTTGAGGGTCATCTATATATTATCTGTCATAACTAATTTCCTCTTTCATTCACAGTTTAATTTCTATGTATTTCAAGGTTTCTGGTACAAAACACACTTTATAAAGTTCGCACTCTACTCCAGTTGCAATGTGATCAAAACAATAAAAAAAATAATAGCAATACTTATACAAATTATCAATTATATAACAAAAGTATTTTTTTTCTGACAATGTTTATCGAAATCCTTGATGTCGTTTTAACAGTAAATATTGTATTAGTACCAACCTTAGAAAACAGATAGAGAAATGATTGCTTTGCGTAGTCGGAACTGTGTCGCTATAATAATGGACTGGACAGAGTAAAAACATTGGTAAAGTGGCGTCATTAGCAGGACAATTACACAGCGGCCACCTGCCAGGCGGGTATAGATTTGCTTTATGAGACAATCGCTCGATGTAGGCTCTTGATAAAACGGCCAGATGGTTGGAGGCAACGGCTTTTCACTTTATCTGGGCATCATGACGAAATACGATAGAAACGGAGAAGAAATGTTTGGAAAAGCTTTCGTTTATGAAAGAGAAAAACAAATACAGAACGATGTTAATATACGGCGTTTTAATTCTTTGCTTTGTTTCTTAAAGTGTTGTATAATTTTATGTAAATCTACAGAGAACATGAAAGGAAATGATAAGCAAATGTGGAAGAAGACGGAAATGATTCTTTGATAAGACGAGAATGAAGAAAGAAAGAAATTAAGATGAACGAACGAAAGAGGCATACAAATAGAAGGACTAAATAAAAGGACTAAAAACGAAAAGAGATAAAGAAAGTAATATGAAGATTTAAAGAAGAAACATAAAAACAAATATGTGAGGGTGAAAAAGAAGAGAAGCAAGATTATGATAATAAAGAAATAATAGGAAAAAGAAACTAGGAGATACAAAGAAAGAAAGAAAGAAAGAAAGAAAGAAAGAAAAAATATTGGATAAAAAGTTTAAAACATAAGATATGCAGAAAAATAAAAATAAACTGCAAAAGGGCAGAGACATCAGCTGGAAAAAAGACAGGAAACGTGTGTGTAAAAAGATATTAGGACCAATAAAAATAGAGGAAATACAAGGAGAAAAAAACAGAAATATGAAAGAAAGAAATAAAGCAAGAAAGATGGAAGAAAAACTTGATAAATATATAAGATCGGTTAGATTTGACAGCATTTAGCTGATGCATTTACCCTTACGCAAATCTATATTAAAAAATCATCCAGTGAGTCAAATAATTTTTAAAATATTCACACACACACACACACACACACACATATATATATATATATATATATATATATATATATATATATATATATATATATAAATATATATACACTCTTATATATAAAAAATGTCTTAAAAAATAATTGTCGGACTTTGTCCATTTCATAATGTATGACGTCATTTGTTTACAATTGGATACGCATTGAGCAGATATGAATGAATGAGAGAAAATCATGGAGATTTGTGTTTAGACACAGTAAAATCGACCTTGCTAACCGAAAGCTCCTCTGTGGCCCAATCGTTCAAGGCACGTCAGGCTATATGACGGTTCCGTATAGGATACAGGTTCGATTCCTGTCGGAGGAGGCATATATTCTGTGAAAATTTCTCGGATATTCATGTCGGTAAATGTTGTTAATACTATTTATTATAAAAGAGCATTTACTTAAATATTTGTATCTATAAAAAGAGCGTATAAACACAAAAAAATGTCTATATATATATATATATATATATATATATATATATATATATATATATATATATATATATGTTTGTATTTATGTATCAACATAATGCGGTCATCATAAGTGTGATACTGCTGCCCAAGCGAATGTCTTTCATGTTAAACTGATAAACAGATAGGGGTCAAATCAGGAGAATAGGTTGTTTGATCACCTCTGTCAAACCCACAGTCATTGATACCAATGACTAGTGTACTGGAGCACTATCATGATAAAACAAAACACCTTTGTTTTACTAGGCATTTGTCCTTGTAACTGCTTCACCAATTTGGCATAGTTCTTCCCCATCTCCTTTTAAAGACAGTCAATAAACACAATGTCTTTTGCATCCCAACGAACCTGAGATCATCACCTTACATGCAGGTGAGACGACCCTGGCTTACATTGGAGCAGAATGCATGGATCGCTTCTTTGTCTCTGGCTCAAAGTGATGAAGCCAACACTCAACCGGGCTCAAGAAATATTCAATGAAGCCATCTGGATCAGCCTCAAACAATGTCAGATTTCCCAGGAATATGATCAGGCTATTGCGCTTTTGATCAGTTTTCAGAAGAAGCAGGAGAAACAATCGACATACCAAGTTCATTATGCATAATTTTCTCACCTCTTTCCCGGGTTATATTAATAGTCTTGAGTATTTAATTTATAGTTAATTGATCCATCATTAAGTGGTGAACACAATCAATGTTTTCCTTGCTCGTGACATTTGCAGGACGGACAGACCTTACCCTCCTAAATTCAGCTGGCCATTTTTACACTTATTTACATTATTCGGACATATTTATTTCGGCCGTTGTACGCGCCGGCATTCTTCAGGTGGATGGACCATGTGTCCTTGAGGACATCTGTGTATGAATTTCTGGGTATTATAAACCTAATGTCTTCAGCAGCCATTCTTACCAGTGCTCATATTGCAATTTTTTGCTGTTATCATTAGTTATTTTTATCAGAGCTCAGTGGATAATGGTGTTAGTTAGATCCAGTGACAGAACCCAAAAGTGTGAGTTCAGTACCAGGTTAAGGTAGTGGAGAATTTTCAGGGTGAAATTAACAGGAGATAACTGATAAATGACATCCATTAAACATAGCACGCGGAACTAGAACAGTCTACTCCAGTGAGCGAAATAAAGGGTTTAGTTCGACATTCCAACCACCTGAAGAAGGCCGGAGCGTACAACGGGCGAAACGTTGTAATAAATATGGCGACAAAGATGAGGACAATACTCCGAATAATATAAATAATGTACATAATACCTCATCTCAGAAATATAGACAGATACAATTAGTTCCTTTCAGATAAACAAACACTAATAAATTAAAGGGAAATGTATAGACAGTTTAGAAATAAAATCGTTGTATACATGTTCTCCCGTAAACAAATTTAGACAAAACACACTTAAGTAAATCTGAAATGAATTTAACTCTCCTCACAGCTTCACTATGAGGCCATGTCCTTTCAATGTCTGGTCCTTTCAAGACCATGTCCTTTCAAGGTCAGGTTCTTTTCAAGGCCAGGTCCTTTCAAGGCCAGGTCCTTCCAAGACCAGGTCCTTTCAAGGCCAGGTCCTTTCTTGACGTGGGTGATCATAGTTCGCCACAGTTTCCTGCAATTTGTAGCTCTTAACAATGTTTGTTTGTTTTTGTTTTTTTTGTTTTGTTTTTTTTTTCTATCTCTCCTAATCTCCGTTCTGCTAAGCATTTGCACAAGCTCATTAGGTAGTGTATTTGTTGTTTTCATTCAGCATGTCCGGTGCGTGTTAAATATTCCACGCACTCTTTCCTCTTATGTACGCTGGGAATTTCCATTGTATCTTTCAGATTCTAAATATAATTGTCCTGAATTCTCTTTATCGATGCGTTCTGCTCTTAGCAGCGTTCAAACTTTTTATGAATTTGTAGAAAATATCCCATTTAGAAATAAATTTAGAATTCCTCTTATTTTAGATACATAGCTGACACTCTAAAATATATCCACGTGACATAATTTTATACGATCTTGTAAACAGAGGTAATAACGCAATTGATTTTACTTTTGATACCAAAAACAATTATGAATTAACATTTCTAGATATTATGCCAAACAGAACCAATGACGGCCAGCAATGAAAACATTATAGAAATCTACCAACTAGAATGAACTTATAAACACTTATTCTCACTACTATCGTGTTACAGATTCAGGGATAATTATAGCATTTTATTGAAGACCACTATGAATCTGTATCCTCCAATATTTGTCTGAAGAGGAAATATTCATTTAAAAATATTTCCCGACAATATCTAATTTAGGGCTCATTTAAACACCCAGGAAAACATATCAGACTCCATTCGAAATATACTAGTAGAAAATGCAAGTATAACAGCCTCATCAAGCTGTTAAAAAAGATTAAAAATAATGGAAGTAATAATAATAATAAAGGAAATGTAATAACATTAACTACAAACACGGCCACAATGTGCTGACTCTGTTTGGAAAGTAAAACATTCCTATAACTTCAAAAACATACATAAGAAAATCTACACATTCAGTTAAAAATAAAAAAAATAAAAATCGTCCTTGACAATGAGTAAAGAATAGTCGAAAGCGCTCGGATATGAAAAACATTTGGACAATTTTTATACACTTTGTGCTCAGAGAAGAAGACACTTGTACAAATACAAGACAAATTAAGTAAAAAGCTTAATCCGAAGTACCATGTCAGCCTTCATTAAAGTAATCTGTATAAAAGAGGCTAAAGTAAATGATTTTTTATCGAAATTCAAGAACTTAGATTTTATTTGTATATTAAATTTAAATTTTTAAATGTCGAAATTATGACATTTGTTTTGTATGACAACGTCACAAACAGGGGAAGCAAAATAGAGTTTGTTTTTTTGCAGGGGCGAAATATGTTAATCAGTTGTGAAATATATTCATAGCTACATTAACTTAGTATGTTTTCATTTCTTTATCATGTCCTTGGTTTTTATTCTCTCGTCCTCTACCTCTCACAGTATCTCTCTCTCTCTCTCTCACACACACACACACATACACATGCATACACAAACACATGCACACACGCACAAAATTTCAGCATTTGAGCGATAGTGTTTCGCCAGCGTTTTCTGTTTTTCTTGCATCCAACAATTGGTATGATACCAGTTTACCTTATTTTGTCATTCATTTACTCAAATGTTACTGCTTTTCTTTGATTTCCTTTGACATGTGAGTGTTGAATTCTCCAGGTCTTCCTTTTTCATTATGCGAATTATCAAATTTCAGCTGTCTGTTAGTAATTAATATTAACGGGTTCTTGTACTTATTATATTTACGAACTTACTGATATATACTATAATTTTACTCATCGGTATCCCAATGCAAGGCATAAGAGCCATTCACGGTAGAGTACTGCCGAATGAGGTTGCTTTATGAACGTAAGAGGAGATAAGAAGTGCAAATTATGGGAATATATGTTCAAAATAATAATAGAATATAGAAGTCAAGATTGTAGCAATCGGGAGGCATAGTCTCAAGAAATAGTTGTTCTTCGGACGGTATCGGAGAGATTTGTTTAAGTGTGAGCGGTATGACGTGTATTGGCTGTGAATGTCTGATTTGATGGATTTCCATGATATCCAATGCATTCTTTGCGGAAACAACATCGCAGTTATTTTTTAGTCGTTTCTTCATCTGTGACGAAAATGCCGCAGTCATATAGAAATTACATAGCAGTACAATCCTCTTTTCTTCGTTAATAATATTATTTTCTCGACGTTTGAGCAACTTATTAATTTTCTGAAAATATGTTTCGCTATTCATATTGGCCTATATCTTTTTGTGCAACACTTTCTATCAGAGATTAATATATCATCCAAGTATTTGAATTTCGTCATCATCGTCATCATTATACCGTGAAGGGGGCACCACATATACTACATCTGTAAGAGCAGCAGTATTCTCTGAGCAAGACAACCTGACGGATCCCATCCCTCTCCAGAAGTGATAAGGGAAAGAGAGAGAATTAAAGAAGGTTAACGAAAGAAAGAACCATATATACTGCAACAAAAGTAGCAGCAGTGTTCCCTAGACAAGACAGCCGAGCAGGTTTCATCCTTCTAAAGTTTGAATTTATTCTAGACCAGTTGACAACCAACGCTATAGAACCCAGTGTGTATTGCTATATACCCATAGGGAGAAGTAATTGATTCATACTTTTCCCAATGGTATTAGCGCGTACGTGAATGTAATGTATTCGAGTGGAGTTCGAACATAATTCCTCAACCCGATTCGCTATACATTACTCAAACGTGCCTACTTAGATGAAAATGCTTACATCGCCTGGTATTTTCCAACGATCACCCATTTAAGTACTGACGAGACTCGACATTGCTTAACTTTGATGTAGTTAACGAGATATGGCCGCAAACAATTTCATCCAAAGAGTGTGAGTTCAATACCAGGTTAAAGCAATGGAGAACTTGGAGAGGGGAATTAACAGGAGATAACTGATAACAGACATCCATTAAACATGGCACGTGGAACTAGAGCAGTCTAACTCATTGAGTGAAATAAAGGGTTCAGTTCGACATTCCAACCACCTGAAGAAATCCGGAGCATACAACGGTCGAAACTTTGTAATAAATATGGCGACAAAGATGAGGACAATAGTCCGAATAATGTAAATAGTGTGCACAATACCTCATCTAAGAAATATAGACAGATACTGAATTTTATCCTTGCTTATTTTTTTACGTCCCTGATGCACAACACACATCTTGATGTACCTCTTTTGCATATTAACATTCATTTCATCTTTTTACTATAGACAATCTTTTGTTGCTTTCAGAAACTAGTTCATCTAAAAACTCCTTCAGTTTTTCCTTTGAATCTAACAACAAAACTAGTTTAGATAGCGTCTGACGATTCAAAGGCTCACATATATGCTCACTAAAAGCTAGATAATTATTTGGTATGTTAATTCAGACATTTACTGAGTTCTTTCTTTTGAATCTCATCCCTTTTTTTCTCATATTCTGTTAAAGAACTACAACGCACACACAGAGGAACATACGATTCATGTTTTTTTTTTCTGCTTCCGTCTTTCTTTCGACCTCACTCATATCTTTCTCTTACTGTGGCCCATTTTATCTCCAGACCGACTCCTCACTCTCTTTCTCTTCCATTACGACCTCTACTATTTTTTCGCTATGTCTTAAAGTCAATAAATTTTTCCTGACAAGTTGGTATCCAAAATAACATTTTGCCAATAACAGGTGATAAGGAAAACATGTCCTGTCAGTAGGCCGCGAGATATGGACGAAAATTTATGAGCATTTTGCTGGATGCGGCAGGCCACCTATACTGAAAAAACAAGTGTGAGATGATACCGAAGGGATAAGAGAGAAAGAGAGGAAGAGAAGGGAAAAAGAAAGAAAGAAAAAAGAGAGAGAGAGAGAGAGAGAAAGAAGGATAATGAAAGAAAAAAAGAACAAGTAGAGAATGAGAAAACGAAACGTTTTTCTACAAGAGGGAGAGAAATGAAAGAAAATATCGAGATTGGACAGCAGATAAAAATAATGGAAAATGACCAGAGAGAGTGAGATTTTCAAATATTAGATTAGGACACACACACACACACACACACACACACACACACACACACACACACATATATATATATATATATATATATATATATATATATATAAAGCACAGTACAGAAATAAATATGTGTTTTATTTATATATATATATATATATATATATATATATATATATATATATATATATATATATATATATATATATATATATATATGTATACGCTGAGTGGCTAAAATGTTCTTGGCTCGACCAAGTAATTCTAACCCCAAAATTCTTGATATTTGGTCAGATTCAGGTTAGCTTAAAGCGACATTCCAACACTCCCAGGCCCAGATATATATATATATATATATATATATATATATATATATATATATATATATATATATATATATATATAATAAAAAGGCTTAAACACTAATATTCTATGGTCATAATTTATTCCATTGGAATATATATATATATATATATATATATATTTTGTGTGTGTGTGTGAATTTATTCAAATTTCATTATAAGTAAGAATATATATATATATATATATATATATATTCAAATATAACTAAGGCAAATAGATATATACGTAAATCGACGTTATGAGTGAACAGAAAAGGAAAATTAAATAAGTCAGCTCGTTTCGTCATATCAAGACAAATTTAAGGTGTTTATTTTGCAACAAGTATTTAGAAACAAAAAGAAAGATTCTTAAAAAACATTTGAAATTGAGAAGAAAACTTCATTAATTAAAATAACGTCATTTGAACAAAAGTGGCTCAATTTTGTTGTTTCCTCTCGACTGAAGGACGACAGATAACGATTCAGTATTGAAGTACGCATAGAATTAACTCCGCTGTGTTACTTAAAGTAACCGTCGTGCTTTATATAAGAAAGGCGAAGCTCAAGTTGCGGCATTAAATATCTTGAACGTATTTGACAGGCTATTGCATGCTGTTTTTCTTCACAGGAATAAAGGCTATAGTGTCTCTAGCCGAATTTTTAAATTGTTCTAATCTTTCTTAGCAAGTCGTGTTGAATGGACACAGTATTAGATACTTTCATATTAATTGGATATTTCTTTTCTTCAAAAATGACCTTCCCAATGTTATCAGTTCCTAATTCGGTGTCTGTACTGATGACACAACCATTTACTCATGTCTTGATATTAAGTTCAATATGTTTGATTAAGTAAAAGTGGAATCTGATCTCGAACTTGAGATTCAATTTCTTGTTAACTCGCCCAATAAATGGCTTGTAAATTCTAACACCTTCAAAACAAAACTGCTGTACGTTAGGCATCTTAGATTAAAAGAAAACAAAGAATGGATGATGCCAACCTCAAGGAGAGCAACTCATTGCGCCTTCCCAATCTCACGTTTTTCTCTAGACTCTTACAATGAATCTATTGCGATATCCCCTAAAAGGAATATTAGGTCACTCTATCGTGCCAGAATCGATCGTGCACATTTATAAATCTATCATTCATATGTGTATTGAATACTTTTGTCACACCTGGCCTAGTGCTATACTTTTATATCTCGAGATACTTGTTAAAATCCAAAGAAGTATCTGATAAGTTATCAGTCCTGACCTGGCATCTCAGCTTCAGTCAATGCCTCTCCGCTTTAACATGCCTTTCCGGTATCTTTTCTATATGTATTTTCGTGATAATTGTTGTAGTCAGCTTTCCTCATTGGTAAAGAGCATTACTAGATTGACAGCTAAGTCTCATCATTTTTTTTTTTGTTGTTGTTGTTGAAATAGATGAATTCAACTCTAAGACTTATTCTAATAGATTATTCTCTCGCTCTTTTCACCTGTGGAAATCTCTTACGAGTTTCTACTTTCCTGTCAACTACGATCTTCAATTTTAAATGCAACATCAATCGCCATCTTCTCTCTTTCTGACTTCTGTCCTTTTTTTGTGCATTCCCCTTGCAAAAATTTATTTCAAATTCAATGACAACTTGCATCTTTGTGACGTTACAATGCTTGCAATGAATATATATATATATATATATATATATATATATATATATATATATATATATATATATATATATATATATATATATTGCGTTAGTTTGTTTGTGATAAAAGGAGTATATATGTAGGATTAATAGGAGTAAAAGCGACTTAGCTGATTGAAGTTACCTTCAGCATCCCGACTTCACAGTTTCGTAGGTGGATGTATCCGTCCAATCTTCAGGGGGTACGAGCAATTTAGTGCATATATTTTTTCGTTGTTTTTCTTTAATGCGCCTTTAAAACTGGTGTAAATTTTCTTTTGTATTCTCTGTGTTCATGTGTGCGTTCGTTCGTGTGCACCTGTCTGCGCCGTTGTAGTACGCGTAGGGAGTCGTGATCATATTGCCATTTTTATCCATTATATATATATACACGCACATACTCACATGCAAACATACTCATATATATTCATATATGTTCACTGAGCTATTATTTCATTTTTTTATTTGGATTAGTGGTAACATAAGTATTAAATGTAGAGGGTTAGATTGATAATAACATTTATTTATTATTGTTAGAATTTATGCGTATATGTCTGTATTCATACGCTTATGTATACGCAGATGTGCACATCTATTCGCGTACATATATAGGTATACGTATGTGTACATATGTACACAAAGACGTGCGTACTCGGATACATGTATGGTCATGTCTGTGTTTTGTTATTAAAAACTAGTGCTTAAATGGTAAAGTTACTTATTTTTAAATATAATTTTTACACACACACACATACACACACACACATTAATATATATATATATATATATATATATATATATATATATATATATTACTCCTACACACTTACGCAGGCCCCGCAAGCGCACTGCACATAATGTATGTATATGTAATTGTTAAACAATTATATATTTAGGCAGCAATTTTTCATTTATGCATGCTTCATTAAGCGCCGTAGACAAGTTACTGCGATTAAGCGTTTTATTTAATTTTTCTTGTGTTCAAACAAGTGTTTTCTTTTCTGGACAGAGAGTAGAGAAAAACTGTCCAAATGTTCTGTAATTCGGAACGCTTTCGGCTATACTTTTAGCCATTATTAAGGATGATTTTAGTTTTGCTTTTTAACTGAATGTATAGGTTGTGTTTATGTTTCTAGTAATATCGGGATGTTTTATTTTCCGAACACAGCACATATCATTGAGTGTTCGTTTTTTTTTATTATTAAGGCTTCCATTATTTTTAATCTTTTTTAGATGTGGATGAGTATATTATGCTTGCATTTTCTACTAGTATATTTCAAATTGAGTCTGGTAAGTTTGTATGTGTGTTTAAATGGATTCTAATAGTGCTGTAGTCAGATAACTGTGTAACGTAAGGCGTTTGGATCGCTATGTAATAGGGTGACCAATGTAATTATTTATTCGGTTTGATCAGGAACACAATTCCTTAAGAGGCATTTGAAAATAATTTTCGTTCGTTGTAATTTTGATCTTGCTGGTGTGTTATTATTTTTAGGATAAGGTTAGTTGTTTTAAATTTTCTGTAGTGGATAATTAATTTTTTGTAGTGGATAATTAATTGTCTATTGGGGTAGTGCATTTCTTTATGTTTCTAAGTGAAGAATCATCTTGTTTCTCGTTGACGTGCATCTGGCTTTTGTAAAAATAATATTTTTTTATTTTTAATTGTGTGTTCACAAGCATTGTTATTTACTTTGGAAAGAAATAGTCTAATTTGGGGTCTGTAACGTGGTTAGGGAAGCATTGTTAAATCTTGTCTGTTTTGCATTGTTGAGTTCTCTAAGGAACAGCAGACGAGAGGATAAATTCTGGTTGCTCTTATTAGAAAGATTTTTTTATCACTACTATTTTGCATTTGAGTTGGCATTCGCTGTTAAGGTTAAGGTGGCAAGTGTTTCTGGTAGTAGGGTTGTTTTTCATACATCGAGGTGGTAAAATATTGTTACTATGTTCTACAAGAACGTCTAAGAGTTCATCATTTTTACTAAGTTTGTAGGTAAAGCTAATGACATAGTTTCTTCAAATGTGGTCCTAGCAGTATCTATTTCTTTTTATGTTATTCGCTAAAATAAAAAAAATATATCGTCTATGTAGCGGACATATATTTTATGGTGAAATTTTTAATTTTGCGCATGCCCGATGTTTGTGATTTTATCGAAAGCACTGATGATCGTTCCGATGAGAAAAGAACTACCGCATTTGTTGGTGAGTTCCTCAAACTCAAGAGGGAGATAGTGCTGCCATGGGTCAAGAAGTTGGCTGCTGGATGACCCTATATCATGCAACGGTACTCTGCATCATGACGCACAATCAGGAGGACCCAGTCACAGCTGTAAGACAATTTCTGCGACGACATCATACATTATATCTGGCCATCTAAATCCTTGATTGCAGTATCTGGACAAAAAAGTTGTTGAAATTCTGTAAGCTCCATGGTAGAACTACTGCAGAGTGAATATGTTGGTTCAAAATATTCCCTAAGTGCTCTATGGTATTGAGATCTTGGGCATTTTATTTGCTGTTGGCAATATATGGAAGCACATAAAAGAGAATATGAAACAATGCCGATATTGCAAACAATTTGTGGAAAGGAAATCGCACCTCAGTCAAAAGCAAAACTGATACAGGGAGAAAAAAAATAAGATATCAATGCTAAAAAGGCGAAAATGAAAAATGAAACCCAACAAAAGGAAAGTTATTCGTATATATTTTAAATTCTAGAAGGAGTGGTTTGTCTACTCAAATATACATGATGAAGAAAGTAAATACAGATCGTAGATAAACCTACCCGTGTTCCCGATATAGCTGTACATCATGCTAACATTTTACACACCTTCCACAACTCATCTCCTTACTAAAGTTCCGTTGAAATAGAGACTCCCGTGGTTATTTCTGTTCCCTCATTGATCTATACCAAAGTTGATGTTAAGCCAAAGACATCCTTCTATATGCCGTTTTAGTGTATATTCTACCGATATACCAATGCTGTTTGGGATATCTTTAGATGTTAAATTGCAAATAAGCCTCTCTCTGATATCGTCAAAAACATATTTTCTAGAAGAGCCGTTTTCATTTCTGAATGGATACTTTCTAAGATGAAATGATTTATCCCCACCCGCGATGAAGTGCCAACAAAGACCAAATAGCCAGACTTGTTTCAAGCCTAAATAGAGTGCGACCAGTAACCGCTGCTGCCATTTTTATCAGAGGGAAAGGTGTAGCAGAAGACTTAACTCATTTAGAACTGCCCGAAACCAGTTCAAGAGAGGTTTGAAAAATGCAAAGAGCAGCAATGCTCTGGCAGTCCAAGCCAAAGTTGGAAATAAAAATGTTTCTTCACGGAAATACTGGAATATCTCAAGCACGATTCTCATTACAATTAAATAAGTATCTTCTCCTATGAATGCCCTTTGGTTATCTCGTCCTCATCAGATATGTCTCACCTCTTCGCAATGAAGTTTGCCTTCAACTTCATATTATACAACAAAAGTCATCTCCTACCTCGATTCATTCGTCTCACATAGTAAAGGAAGATTCTTGACTCATCAAACGCTTTGATTCCCCAAAAGCTACTGGTCAGAATGAAAATTCCCGCCTTTTTCATCAATCTTGGCAAAGCTGTCCAACCGCTGCTTGAAGCAGAAATGTTTCCCAAACACATAGAATGTGTCAGTTGAATATTTTCTTTACCTAACTAGAATGCCAGTGAACGCTCATCCCCGTCAATATATTTCGCCCAATTATCGTCCTTAATGTCATCACCAAAGTTTGATGGTATCATCAACAAGAAAGCTTTTGATCATATCAACAAAAGAAACCAGTGAGCGACTGATATTATAGTTTTCCCCTCTCTAAGTCTATGGATGATGTCTTAACTATGATTACAATAGAAGCAGTGAAGTGAATCACAAGACAGATCGCTTTAAATATCTCGGGGGCTTTTGACAATGTATAGCATATGAGGTGCCACACAAATTCTCCAGCTGTGGTTTCTTTTTACGAGTCTATTTAATTGCCAAGTCCTTCGTATCAGAGAGATCCATAAGGGTCGCAGTTAATGGACAGACCTCTGAAACACCTGAGATCAATTCTGGCATCACTCAATTTGCTTTCCTTACTTCTAATATCTTTCAACTTCATATTAACGATCTGCCTAACAATATTCTAAGATCGTTCGGAAATATAGTACGAACATGATACCTCAGTTTATGGGTGCACCTCTAGATGAGTAGAGCCTGGCAGCTGATCTCACAGTTTAAGCGTGAAAGACTAAGACATAATGACTCTAAAACAAATCTCTTAGCGTTTCATCACCGCCGAGCAGACACAAAATTGACTCCTGCCTTGATTGGCGGTTTTTCTTTCAATTTTTCCCTTGTCTGGAATATATGTTGGGACAAAAGCCCAACCAGTGAAACTCGTATATTTCTAAACAAAAATGCTGGAAGAAATGGTATGTTTCGTTTACAACTTCAGATAGTACCTGGATCCTTCTGCAAATGTCGGAACAGACCAAAACTGGAGTATTTTTCGATATGCTGCATCGGTTTGCTTAATCCTCACAGCCCAGCCTTGAAAAACGTTACGTTTACGCAACCATTTGGGTGATGAATTTTTTCCAACCTACGCCCATTTCCCACAGATGAACCACAGTCAGCCTCTCGATACGCCATCACTTTTTCCATAGCTCATGTTCAGACTCGGACCCTCCATCCCACATACGCAGGAAGGAATCATCCTAATTCCTTTTGGATTCCATTGGTAAAGAAAAAGTTCCAATCAGACAAATTCTTTATCAGAACTCTTACTTAGTGGAAGAGTCTCCCTAGAGGAGGATTCATCGATCACTGCCATCTTAATTCTTCAAGTCTCTGTGCATATGCACTCATTATTTTTCGCTTTACTCTCTTGCAACAAACTCTTTTGGTAACCCTCTGCAAAAAAAAAAGAAAAAATAATTTCCAAAGTTTCTTTTGAACCCAACACTCACCCAGGGTTAAAAAATTAAAAAAAAAACGCACAAGAAAAAAAAACTGGGTTTACCTCAAATCACGTCAGATTTCCTCGTGATTTTCTCACCCTGGTGCACTTTTGATCAAAAGTGAGAAGACATGACACCCACCGAGCAGCAACCTTCGTCAGGTCAAGTTCGTTGTGCATAATATTCCAAACTTTCTCACGGTATATGCTAATAAAATCTACCATTTGATTTATAGTCAATTGACTGTCGTCTATCAATTTTTGATGGACATGATCCATGTTTACTTCGCTGGTGGCAGATGTAGGACGTCCATACTTTAAGACTTTTCCTTCCTACATTCAGCTACCCAACTTTGCACTGTTGATAAAGCTGAAGTGTCACCCACTAATGTAGCAAGCAGGTCAGTATGAATGTCCTTGGGGACTAAATTATTTTTTGTCAATTTTCGAGAGACGCCGATACTTGAAATCTTCTTTGAACAGTCAGATGTCAATTTACCTGGAAGGAAATAATGCAGTAAGAATTGAAATAAAAACGTATGCAAGATTTGCACCAGCATTCCTCTTTCATAGCTTATAAATTCTTCAATCCACTCTCGTGTTATATAATATTTAGTGGAGATTATTTTTTTCATCTTGAACGTGTATTCGCAAAAACTTAGTAGTTGAAAGGTTGAAATTAAATTAATAGTACTATTATCAAAGTGTCTGAATGTGCTTGTATTTATCTAAATCACGCTGTGTCTATCTATACAGTTATCGACACACATGCATAAACAGATAAACATTTACATAGTTATGTTTAATCTAAAGCAGCTTGCTTGCTTAGAGTTGTAGAACGTATAAGGAAACCAGCACTGCGACAAAATGGCAACAAAAATAAAATAACCAATCAATAATAATAATAATAATAATGAATTCGTTCAAAACGAAAACCTACACAGATATTTTCAGAGACCAATAAATGGTATTTCAGATTAGATGACATGGAAATTGTTAGGAAGAGGGAATTTGAAGAGAGGAAATATATCCATATTAATGACAAAAATAAATTATATTAAAAAACACATTATATTAAGATCAAATTACTAGATGGCAAAATATTAAATATCGAATACGCATAGACAGAGATAAGACTATAAATGGTGTAAGTGAAGGCAGGAATTTGTCTAGGAATGAGTGCAAATATAGACAAATAAATTGTAAAAACATATCACTGGAAAAGGAGCAAACGAATGAATAAAAATATTCAAACCAGTTGTAAATGCTGTAACGGAATCTGTCTTAGGATATAAAAGTCATTGAAAACAGAGCAAAAGACAGAGTTTTAACATTAAATATCATGGGAACCGGGAAAATCAAAATTTGTTTGAGGATATAAATTACATAAGATTTGCTGCGATTTTGAGAAGAAAATACATCATTTAATCCAATTTGTTAAACTGTAGATGTTGAGCTTCCAATGATTATATATATATATATATATATATATATATATATATATATATATATAGCAGTAGAACCCGGCGTTGCCCGGGGATGTAACATTAAGAGATAGATCAAGTATCAACCATCATAAAGACTGAAAAATAAAATTGACAAAGATTATTGTTTAAGGTTGACGGACACGCATGTGTTAATTATTTTTTTTGTTTTGTTTTGTTCTTTTTTTTTACGAATTGGTCAAACCCAAACTCAAACAAAAACATTGTTTTCAATCGTTATGAGTCGAGTCTACCGATTGAATAGATTTTTTCGATTTTATTATAAACAATTGTCTTGTAAATGGAATTTCTAAAGCATTCTGAATGTAAAATAAAGAAAAAAGTGTGCAAGACAATAAGAAATACTACCTGCCAAAAAAAAGGTGAGGTTTGTTGAAATCGGT
>CAHIKZ030005639.1:2537500-2550000 GCA_903632075.3 Acanthosepion pharaonis
TATATATAAAATTCTGTGGCTTCCGTCCACCTGTCCGTCAGACCCTGTAAAATAGCCATGCATTGACCGATAGAAACCAATTTTATGGAGAAGTGAAAGCAGGTAAGGGGGTGGGGGGTACAATGTACAGTTGGTTTTACGAGAGTGCGTAGCATAGTACAATAAATTTTCATTAAGATTTTTGGAACAATTAAAGGTTTTATTATTTAACATACAAAATACTCGAACTATTAAAAAAAAAACTATTTAATGATTAAAATAACAAATATTTATTTAATAAATGTGCATTATTTTTTTTATAAATTTTCTTTAACTTTTTTATATATAAAAGAATCCAATTTCCAGTTCGCCCTGCGTTTGCGACAACTATAAATAAGTCCAAAGTCAAAGGCTTCGAAAAGTTGGAATTTGGCTGCAGAAATAGATATTTACACATGTCCTGTTTTATGCTGCATGCTCAAAAGTAAGGAAATGTAAAGATTTATTCTTCGTTGTTAAAAAAAAAAAAAAATTTTTTTTAAATATTGTTTCCAATAAAGATTTCTGAAATAAAATTAAAGAGATTATTAAACCGTGACGTAAGATCTCTGTCAAAGTATTTTCCAAACAAATCAGCGTATTCCAATTCCATCGATTGAATGAAATGTATTTTTTGTAAATCTCGAACCAAAATTTTTGAGATAACTTCAGCAATACTAAGTGCTGTGAGGATTTCAACACGTGTTATATATATATATATATATATATATATATATATATATATATATATATATATATATATATATATATATATATATATGTATGTATATAAAACTGAACATAGAAGTCAACACAGAGGCGACAGTCTGTTTCATGCTAAACGCAATCGACAGGTCATATATATATATATATATATATATATATATATATATATAGATAGATAGATAGATAGATAGATAGATAGATAGATGAAAATTAATATCTAACGAAACTTTTTCGTGTAACGCGTTTCGGCCTTTAGGATTTCAACAAACTAATATGATATTTACGTTGATGTAACTCTATGAGCGCATAAGAAGGGGTGAGGATATTTTTAGTTTTTAAATTCCTTTTTTATTATACATTTTTGGGTATATAGATTTAGTTACTTTTTCTTTTTATTGCTTTTGTTCTTAAGTATACAATTATGATAAGAGAAAATCTGGAAAGACAAAACATATTGTAAGAACCTGAACGTTAAGTTTACTATGGATGATCAACTGATTACACCACCTTCTATAAACTCTTGTCTACTTAAATAGCTTTCTCTTTTAGTTAAAGTGGCATTTTAAAACCAAAATTATGGTTAGACTCATTACGATGAGCAATTAATACAATGAGTATAATATACTCTCTCTCTCTCTCTGCGATATTTTATTTAAATTCCTCGAGATTCCTCCTATGTATTCCTTGTAGCAAATTTTACAGGTGATAGATTAAATTCCTCCTTCAAGTTTTTCCTTATTATTTTTCCAATTTGTCATTAATTTTCCTAACGACGTTCTGGTATATAAAAACGCACAGATCATTTTCTCAAATATTTTCTTCACATATATTTTTCTTCGATTATTATTATTATTATTTTTATTTTCTTTGATTTCTGACGTTTATACATTTCTTTCCGGGTCCCGCCCAGGGACCTAAGGTTAGAAATGGCGCCATGACACTTTCCACTGACAAAAAAAAAAAAAAATTAAATTACATAGATAAAGCCCTTCGTAAGGTGTGGGATGTACTTGTCAGAACAATTTTTTGTATCTCCTTGAGGCATGGACTTCCAGGAATCCCTTCAATTAGTCTACTGCAATCTTTTCCAACCAGTCCTAGGGCTCCAACTACAACAGGGATTGTTGATGTTCCCATATGCCACATTTTCGAGATTTCTTCTTCTTCTTCTTCTTCTTCTTATTATTATTATTATTATTATTATTATTATTATTATTATTATACTCGATAAATGTCCATGATCATATTCCTGGAATGAAATCCCAATTTCGTTGCCTGTGGTCTTATATTCAGGCGGTCGCTGCAAGTTACTATTGTAACCATTGCCCGTGAAGTATGAGTATAGTTCGAGTCAAAAATACACAAAGCCCAAGCCAGAGAAAGCGAATCCGACCTAGCAAGTTTACAATTACTGATATAAAATTTACGACTTCCAGAAAAATAGTTGGCCTCTGTAAAAGCAGGAACGTCTTGACAATGTTTAACAGTGTTAGGGGGTTTGTTGTATCAATTTCAATATGCCTCCTGTCATATCAGATCAGACTTATTCTCAAGTACATCTATCTAGCTAGCTAGCTATCTATCTCATTTTTACACAGCGAGTGGATGCAAGAGACAAAGTGTGAGCGTGTGTGTCTGTGTGTGTGTGTGTGTGAGAGAGAGAGAGATAGAGTGGGTTAACTCAGAGAAAGACAGACAGAGAGAAGGAAATACAAATAGACTTTAAAATAAACCAAAAAGCGATCAATTTACAGAATGAAATGAAATATTTTAAAAAATATAGTAAAAATAAATGGAGTTTTACGGTAAAGAATCGGCATCACAGAATTGTTGGAAATAGGAAAAAAAAAAAAAAAGATTATCTAATAATTATTTTTTCCTATTTCCGTAACCCGTACGGGCACCATGTGACCTGCCGCGACAGAAGAAGTGGCGTTTCTTGGGCAATATAGCCCGAGGGAGCCCAACACTCTCTAGGCCTCTTCTGAATTCAGAGTTTTTCCTTCTCCTAGACGGGTTGCCACCCAAATTATAGAATCTAGTTTGTTCTGCTATTTACCCATAGCTGAGGAAAGAAGAAGAGGATTCATATCTTTTCGTAAGTGAATGTAATGGATTCGACTGTATTTTAATTCCTCAATTCCGAGCCACTACAATCCATTACTCCAACGTGCTTCCACTATACATATTATATTTAATATAATGTACGGAATAATATTAAACTTGTATTTACATTGCTTAGCACAAAGTGAAAACGTTGGAGCCCAGCTGTAGATCGAACTCGCATCAAAGCATTGTAACATTTTGATGAACGTAGGAATTGTAATGCATAAAAGAAAGAATAAATGAAAGAAATAAAACAAAGGAAAAGTAAATAAATAAAAAAGTATATAAACTACGAAAGAAAAAAAAAGAAGTAAAAAGGAAGAAAGAAAGAAGCAATATTTAGAGAGAAAAAATAAACAACGGAAAAATGAAAGACGGAAACAAAGAATAACAAAGGAAATCAAAGAAAAAAGAAAAAAATTCAGTGAAAACAAAATGTTGAAAATTACAAGGCAAAATGATGCAATTACAAGAACAGAAAAGAATACGACAGTTCCGACCTACGAAGATTCGTGGTTATGTGTCAATCTCTATCAATCTTGTTTCGATTTATGCCGTATGCATCGAATATATATATATATATATATATATATATATATATATATATATATATATATATATATATATATATATATATATTAAGCTTTTCACCTCAAGCAAGCGGGAAGCCACTAACACGCAAGGAGTTAAAGAGAGTTGGAGCGAGAGCAAAGAGGAGGAAAGGATGAAGAGAAGGATAGGGAATAGATCAAGGCATCTGGAGACGTCGATTGACATTACATTTGAATATTTAGAGGTTATAGCTATCAGGGAAACAGGAAAACGGGAGGGAGTTCCACAGGTGAGAAGTGCGAGACATGAAGCTATTAAAATAGAAGAGACGGGTTCATTTAACAGTTTCGACAGTGAAAGGGTGTGAGCGAGATGCCAGCCTAGTAGAACGCTTAAATTCTTGAAGTTAGAGAACCAGCGAAAGCAGCTCCGTGGAGCAGTTACCATGAAAGTATTTGTAAAAAAGACAGATGGAGGCGACGGCAAATATTTATGACCTCCGTCTGTTATTTAATTCTAATTATGCTAACATACGTCATAGAAATATGTTGCTGTATCCTAAATTATTACTTTACTATTTCCTTAGCTCAGGTAAGAGACGTAATTGCATATTCACGGAAAATTACTGGTTTCTTTCAACTTACACGGAATATCGAGTTACGAAACATTTTAGGAATGGAACTTTGATGTAAGTCGAGGACACCCTGTATTATATTACAACGGGATTATCTTGCGTCTATATGGAATTGCGATATTTCGCGTGAAAACATACGCGTACGTTAAACGATTCCCAGTTTGGGTGTGATGCAACATAAATTTAGTTTTTGAAAGTCAGTAATTTCGGAGAGACATTTTGGTCCATATAATGCATACGTTTAATCATCTTTGACATTTTCCAATATTCAGATTGGTGGTTAAATAAGTTTAACAACATATAGTAAACTTACAAAGGGAAGACAACCTGCCTTGTGAAGAGGTATATTTGACTTCTTTGAACAAACCATTCGTAAAAATGAAATGAACGTAAGTAATATATAATATATATATATATATATATATATATATATATATATATATATGTGTGTGTGTGTGTGTGTGTGTGTGTGTGTGTGTGTATATATATATATATATATATATATATATATATATATATATATATATATATATATAAACAATAAACTACGGTATTATCTGGCTTATGAGACGCAATTTTTTTTCCTTAAAATACCCTGAAAAATACGTGTGCGTCTTCCAAGACGAACGTAAGGCAATGTGAATGGTCATGTAAACTGGACGGTCGCCTAATTGGTGTGACTGATACGGACGTGAATTTGTATGTTGAGTCATTACGCTCTAATGTTAGCTATCTAATTCAGCCTTTTATACGATGTAACCTTAGCACTTAGCTGTTACAAGAATTTCAAAGACTATAAACCTTCCTGGAGCCGAGCCACATGCTTAAACATTTTCTCTTTACTAGCAGCGGCAGCAGCCTTTCTGTTCTTGACTAATAGAACGAGTGATTAATGTAAACAATACGTGACGCCATTATGTGAAGGACGCATGGTGAATGTTTTTGTTGTATATGAATGAATTTAATTTTCTTAGAAATTTCATTACAACATTAGAGTCCGTCTTCCAAGCCGCAGTCGGAAAATATGGTAATTTTTAGTCATTAAAACATTGAAATAACCAATAAAAGCATTTTAATACTAAACAAAAGCGTATATCTAGGGAAACTTTCCGTGAACCCTTCTTCAGAAAGTTCTAGGTGAACGTTTGCAAGCAAAAGGAGATCCTTAGATTTTCTCTTCTTCTTTTAGGAGATTACTAATCATTACTCTCTTGTTCTTTTCTGATGCTTATTAAGGTCAATTATCAATTTTATTCGTTTTATTTACACAAAGCAAATCGGTTTCTAAATTTGCTATAAATCGATTTTTATGTTTTATCTTGCACCTGTTTGTTCTCCTCCCTTAATAACCCCTTAATTACTGTGTGTGTGTGATGTTTGCTCAATGTGATGTATAGATTTTATGCAAATATAAAACTTCATGTACATGGTGGTCGTCATTTTTACGTCTTAACCAGCCATTAAAACAACTACAAACACGCAGAGACATGTGTGCGAGAGCTGATATTTTTTAAGGAAATTTTTCAAGAAGGAAAATATATATTACAATGTAAATATACCAATAGGTACTTATTAGGCAAGGCTGAGATTGAGGGAAAAGGGAACCTATTGAAAGAAAGAGGTAGAAGGAAAGAGTGAAGTCGGGAAATTGGAATGAATGAAGAAAAGAAAAAAAGAAAAAGAAGAAGAAGAAAGAGAAAAGGCCTATAAGAAATTAAAAATGATAGAGAGAATGAAGGAAAGAAAAAAGTAAGAGAAGAAAGTTAAGATGCCTATAAGAAATTAAAAATGACGGAAAGAATGAAAGAAAGAAAAAAGAACGAGAAGAAGAAAGAGAAGAAGCCTATAAGAAATTAAAAATGAAGGAGAGAATGAAGGAATGAAAAAGAAAGAGAAGAAGAAAGAGAAAACGTCTATAAGAAATTAAAAATGATAGAGAGAATGAAGGAAAGAAAAAAGAAAGGGAAGAAGAAAATGATGGTGCCTATAAGAAATTAAAAATGACGGAAAGAATGAAGAAAAGAAAAATATAAAGATAAGAAGAAAGAGAAGAAGCCTATAAGAAATTAAAAATGACGGAGAGAATGACCAAAAGAAAAAAAGAAACAGTAAATTTCATAAAAAAGGTAGAATTGCAAAAACTTTTTCTGCTCCTCTGCAAAAACACACTTAGCGACCGACATGTTTCCCCCAACACGTGCAACCCAAAGAGTTATACATGCTTACGAGCACCTCTATAGATATTGTATGTGTATTGTATTAACAATGCTTTTCATGCGTGTGGTTTTTTTTTTGTCGGGAAGGTAGGAGAATTAAACCACATTTTTGCTGTCTCCCTCCTTCATGATCTACGGCTTTCAGTGACCAAACGTCATTCAGTGGGGCATCAAGACAAGAACTGAATACAATCTCTGCATGATACCTTCACCAGAGAAGAAACCCAAACTGTTTGTGTCGAGTCTCCTTAAAACCAGGTAGGGTGATCTCAAATGTGAAAACCTACCATTGTTCACGCCTCCGTCTCCATTTGGCCTGGGTCATGAGTTACGACTTTAAGAAAACAGAGAACTAATAGGAGGAAGCAGTTTAAGTTATTTTTTAACTTTGATTTTAACATTGTTCAACCGTTTTTTTTTTTTTAAATAGTTTCTTTTTATACAGCTTTCCCAGTTGTTTTTAATTTTTGTGGCAGATGACAAAATCCTAATAATCTCTTATCTACACAAAAAAACATAACACCACCGATATATTTTTAGTAAATTTTAGAAAATAAAAGCATTTGAATTTTAAAATGATTATGGTTTTGGTTTTTTTATTAGTTTTTTTTTTTCATTTCATCCATTAATTATTTATTACTATAAACTTTATTTTAGCAGGGACACATGTTTGAACTTTCTATTTATCAAAACAGTGAAAGTAACGTATCCCGGACTAGATCTTCGAAAGTCTTTTTACCTAGGTTTGTAGAGGTAATTTTCACTATCTAATCAAAAATACCCACTAAAATAAGAGTTATATTAATAAGATTGGGTTTGTTTTGTTTTACGGCATATCAACCTCAATAGCTCAGTTAATGCCGACAACTTGTTTTTTTCCTGGCAATATTTTATTTTGTCAAAAAACTATTTCGGTTAATATTTTTTCCTCAAAAATGTATAGCTGGTAATATTATTTTTTCAAAAACGTACAGCTGGTAATATTATTTTTTCAAAAACGTATAGCTGGTAATATTATTTTTTCAAAAACGTACAGCTGGTAATATTATTTTTTCAAAAATGTATAGCTGGTAATATTATTTTTTCAAAAACGTACAGCTGGTAATATTATTTTTTCAAAAACGTATAGCTGGTAATTTTTTTTTTTCAAAAATGTATAGATGATAATATTTTTTCAAAAACGTACAACTGGCAACATTATTTTTTCAAAAACGTATTATCAGAGGCGTATTGGACGTAGTTTATCGTCTTACCCAGGACGCGGATGTAGTTTATCATCATACCAAGGACGCGGATGTAGTTTATCGTCATATCCTGGACGCGGATGTAGATTATCGTCATACCCAGGACGCATATTAATAAGGATACGCTCGGAATGTATGGTTGTCAGAAAAAGGGGCATCTGAATTAGTGCGAATTACAAATAGAGGACACTAAATTCAAGTAAGTACAAAAATTTAAATAAATAGGAAAGATTTGAGAAAAAAAGGATTTTTGCTGAGGAAAATAACTCCGATAGATTATGAAAAATAGTGCAACTACATATTACTGAAAAAAAACCCAGGTGAAATCGGGTTGGGAGACACGTACACATTCTGACGAAAAACTTTCATGACAATAGCTCCCTATTTAATATTTGTAGGATGTGCAAGAATCTAACAAAAGGACAACTTTGTCACGTATGATGGTATCATCAACAAAGAACGTGAAAAGTTTAGAATAAAGGAAATGACTTCAGTTATGTTCAAATGGTTAATATTCGTTCAAGGATTAACAGCTAAAATGATGCTGTAATACGAGCGAACGTTTTAACGAAAATTGAACAAAACAATGATATTAAACTTCAAGAAACAGTGTACGATTGCCAGACACTGCTTAGTCTAAAACACGACACAGAAGAAATACAGAAAAATTGTGCATTGTTAAAAGGACAGATGTACAAAAAGGAGAATAAATCCTTGTTTCAGATGTGGTAAATTACATCTTGGAAATGACTGTACATTTAAAAATGCAGAATGATACAAGTGTGGTAAAAGAGAACATATAAAGTCATACCGCAAAACCAAATCAAGAAAAAATTCTCACGGAAAGAAATTCATACACAGTATTGCGACGGAAAAATGTTCTCAGATAATAAAAAGAAATTTGTGAATGTGAAAATAAATAATGTGGTTGTGAAAATGCTACTGGACACTGGTAGTGATATTTCAATATTCAGTGAATGGAAGATGGGAGGAAATTAGAAATCCTTTATTAAAATAGACTTTCAAAATCGCGATTTCATTTTTTTGGTGAGAATTTATTTTTTGAGAAATGACTTGTAATGTCTCATTCCGTAATAAGCATGTAAAAACTAAAGATTAAAAATAATGCTACGAATTTATTCGGTACTGATTGGATGAAACTATTTGAAATTTGGAATTTGCCAATAAACGTTTATTCTAAAAATGTAAGTAGAAAAGTGACCAATTTAAAAAGTTAGAGCGAAAATCTTAAGGTAGAATTAAAAATGTTTTGCAGAGTTTCTATCAAATGAATTTGGTCGGTGTTCAAAATTCAAAGCAGGTTTTTAAGTAAAAAAAGGTTCGACGCCATTATTTAAGCTGAATAGTGTCGTACCATCTGTAGCATTGGAACAAGTCAACGAGTTGGTCAGACCCGAAAGAATTGGTGTAATAGAAAAATTTAACCATTCAAAATGGGCTGTACCAGAGGCGTGTGTAAAGAAAAAAATGATAAAATTCGTGTTTGCTTGAGAGGATTAAACAGATGTTTAGAGGCACACAACTATCTATTACCAATTCCAGAGGAAAGTTTTTCGAAGTTAAACAGTGGAAGAATATTTTCAAAGCTGAAATGTATTTATTAATTGAGACTGAAAATTAATCTTCAGAATTAACGACTATAAATATACAGAGAGGATTATATAAATTTGACTGACTTCTTTTTGGTTTGGAATTGGCAACTGCTATTTTTCAATAAGCTATGGATACCCTGCTTGCAGACTGCGATTTCGCAGTGGCGTATCTGGACGATATTTTAATCAAACGTTTTTGCATGTCCATATGAAAACAATTTTGGAAAAACTAAGAGTACGGATTCAAGCTCAGTGAAGAAAATTGCGAAAAGATTTTGACGAAAATTAAATAACTTCGTCAAATTATTGATAAAAATAGTTGTTAGTCAGATCCGTCGAGTGCAAGTGCAATTAAAAGTATGCCCCCCCCCCACCGACAAGAAATGTGGCTGCGTTACAAGCTTTTCTAGGACAAGTTAATTTGTATCAAATGCATATACATAATATACATAACTTAAGAGCGCCACGGAACAATCTACTTAAAAAAAGGAATAAAGTGTTACTGGAATGAAACTGTTAAATGCATTTGACGAAATAAAAAAAAGATTTACGTCAACTTTATCATTAGCACACTACGATCCAAACCAGAAATTGTAGTGGCGTCAGATGCTAGTAAGTGCGGAATTAGAGCGGTGATTTCACACAAATACGATATCAGTAAAATGGAAGCCTTTGCTTATGGTTTACACTCGCTTCTACCAGAAGAGAAAAATTACTGATGAAAGAAAGAGAGGTTTATTGTAAAAGAGAAAGACAGGGAATCGGTTAGCAGGCTAATAATTCCCGAAAGCAAGGATATATACCTTACCGTGTAGCAGGATGTTGCACAAGGCCGTTATAATGCGGGGTCAAAACCGAATCCGTAGATACGAGCAAAAATTCCCCGTAGACCCTGTAAAAAACGGGGTCGGGTGGCTGTCTACCACCCCAGATGAGACTCTGCCCTTCGGCATAGTCCCGTCTGGGTTCTTCCCTGCCGGAAGATAGAGAATTCGACCAGCACAACCGAAGACTATTTCCCGAAAGCAAGGATATTTACGTTACCTCCACTCGAGGCAGGATGTGGCAAAAGGCCGTGTTTTAATGCGGGGCAAAACCGAGCCCGTAGGCTCGGGCAAAAATTCCCCATGGACCCCGTATACACGGGGTCGAGTAGCTGTCTACCACCCCAGCCGATAGACTGCCTTTCGGCATAGCCTCGTCTGGGTACCTCTGTGCCCGAAGGCAAAGAGTTCGACCAGCACAGCCGGAGAAGTCCCGAAAGCAAGTCCCAGGTATATCATGTGCTCACTATGTATAGCTACTGATATAATCAATCCGCATAGATGATAAGGAGTGTGGGATATTCCATTACAAAAATTTACTAGATATTAAATTTTCGTAAACGCTTGACATTTCCAATTTAATGTAGACCGTTACATTAACAAACATTGATTTTTTTGTCAGTCGAATTAATAACTAATAGTATCTAACAAAGAATAAAAAGCCGAAATGAAAAAAGAGATTCGATGTTTTAAACAATTTTTAAGATTGTATAGCGTCAACTTCATTGTTACACCAAAGATGATACGTTGTCTTTGTAACTCACGGATAAAATTATGAGATTTGCCAAACTTCTTATTTCCCTCACCGATTAAGTTGACTTTTAACCAACCCTTTTCTTTTTTTTATTTTATGCATCATCTCGCTCCTGCTGCGAAATTGGAACGGGAGGCAAAAAAAAAAAAAAGAGCGGGAAGATACAGGAGATTTGTCCCTGGGGTTTACTAGAATCTCATCTTAAACGCTATCAGACGAAGGTAATTCCTCGTTTGGGAGCGATAAACCAGAAAATCAATGAAGAAATAAACAGAGAATGCCACTAACCAAGCAAACATTGATAGTAAATATATCAGTCTTAAACGCAAAACCGTCACAAAATAGAAGCGCATAAAAAACAAAAAAACTGTCAGAAAAAAATCCCAGAAAATGTTCCTGCTTTTTAGTGAAACGTTCGATTTCGTCTGCAAGAAAACTTTGGGACTGGTATAGATGTATCTTGGTTTTGTTGATTTTAGAAGTAGTGGCTTTATTTTGGGAAACATTTTCCAATTTCATTTCACCATGTCTTTTAAAATAAGTGCTTTAATTTACGTCAGTGTTTGCGAAAGTGGGCGATAGTGCCACCTCGTGGGTTCTGTTATACTGAAAGGGGGCACTGGTTTTTTTTTTTCATTTGGAGGCGGTGAACATACTCAGGTGGCGGTGGGCATGTATCTATTTTTTCAGATTTTCAAAAAGATATTCAATATTGGCTACAAAAGGAAATTTCTGAAAGTGCTGTGGAAAGCTATCAAACTTTTCTTCATTGCTTTTTCAAGTTCCAATATGGCTGAATGTGGTTGAAACCCAGTTACAGAGCTTCTTAGTAAACAAAGAAACCGCCTGCAAATTACAAAACAAGGTGATTTACGATTACTTCCAAGAAGCATGGAACCTAGAGTAAGATCCTTAGCGAGTAAGCACCAAAGTCAACCATCTCATTGAAAACATTGAGATAAGCTATCAAATGAACCTAGAGTAAGAGCCTTAGCCAGTAAGCACCAAAGTCAACCATTGCATTGAAAACATTGAAATAAGCTATGAAATGAACCTAGAGTAAGAGCCATAGCCAGTAAGCACCAAAGTCAACCATTGCATTGAAAACATTGAGATAAGCTATCAAATAAAAATTTGTTATAGAATTTTAATCATTAGCATTTCTGATAGAAATGAAAACAGTATTAACATTATTTTTGCATTAATGCCTAAGTGTTATCTTGCTATGAAAGATGAGTTCAGTATAATATTCGAAATTTAATTTGACAGGAGTGGGGGCGTTAACAAAAAGGCTGTACCCAAAGGGAGCGCTGGTTGAGCAAAGGTTGGGAAACGCTGATCTACGTTTGAAGATTTCCTCAACACTTATTTTCCTAATGGTCAGCAAGCTTAACTGATAGATCATTTGTACTTGGATTGTTCCTCATTGGGTGTCCTATGCTTGGAGCTTTATGCTTGAACATAATGAGGCAGCTTGAGATGAAAGTAATTTCTGCTGAATTTCCGGAATGAGGAGTCCTCATTATTTACACTATTTCCTCATATTTGTTTTTGTTATCACAAAGTTTCGGCTGTTTTGTCCTTCGGCCTTTACCTGATGTATATCAATCTGCTTAACCTACGGGGAGTTCTGAACCTAACACTTTATTTAATCTAAGTGAGTAGACTGTTCTCGTTACACTGCCCATGTCTAGTACTGCTCACATACTGCTCGCCTGTTCGCAATGAGTCCAACTACATACTGCCCCGTCCAGGAATTGAACTCACAATTACTATGTTACCAAATTCATGAGGCAAAGCTTTAATCTACTAG
>CAHIKZ030005639.1:2555000-2585000 GCA_903632075.3 Acanthosepion pharaonis
ATAACACACTCAGAGACACACACACGCACACAAATCATTTTTCGCGGGTCATAAATGGAAGACCAACTAATGTAATATTATGCGGTATACGCCAAATTTACCATTCCACTTTCTCATTCATACGTATCGAGAGCATTGACATAGAAAGCTTCCAGTCTGACACATTTTCATAGCATTACCCACTCCAGTCATAGCGACATGAAGATTCTTGAAAGCTAGGTAAACAGTAGGAACGACACACGGTTAAATTCACTGTGTTCACGTCACTGATGATGGTTGTAGGTTACTTTGGCAACAAGAACGATATCATGGAAGACTACAGACTACATTTTGCTACAGGGCCTCAACTTGAATGTCTCTGACAGAAATTAAAGTAACCCTGACAAAACCACTCCCACCTCCAATTTAAATCGAGGCCGATCTCCTTGAAAGCTTGCCTTCATTACATTGGAAGAACCCCGCCCCAACCTTGCTAGCTGACTCCAGTCTAGGACGCCCTCCATCTAGCAATGCTGTGTCTTTGTGTTAGACATGACAGGAAGGTTTATCAGCCTTTGACCGGTCTTGTTTCTAACTATGTTTGATTTTCAGACACAATTCTCACCAGAAAAGCCTGTTGTGGTAACCTGTTTGGTCCTGGATTCGTAGACAGGACTGACATAATGAAAAGGTGTACAATTATATATATATATATATATATATATATATATATATATATATATATATATATATATATATATATATATATATATGTATTAAACTCATTCAACTCTTTCCGAATCCTCTGCACTGTCCTCGGATTGACCCCTAACACTCTAAAATATTTGTATAGGTGCATCCAGAGCGAATGCCAAGCAGTACAGAAAATCATTTGCAAATTTCTGCCCGAGTGAATTGCCTCATGTTGATCTTTTTCTCACAGAGGGTAGTCAAGTGAAACTACTATACTCTTCAGTCGACATAATCAAAAACCAATGAACACGCATAATAATTTATTTCACCAGAGTATTTTATTTTTCTCTGGCTCTTCAGACTTCACATTCAAAGGTGAAAAGAAAAAATGAATTTAAAATTTACACATTTGTAGGATAGTATTAAGCTTATATAAGGTAACATAGAGGGTGCTGACGAATATTATGAGAGGGATGTCTACATACTATTCCTCACCATCCTCTATGTCATCCTATTCCTAACCACCCTCTATGTCACCTTATATAAGCTTAATACTGCCCCTCAAAAGTGTAAATTTTAAATTCATTTTTTCATTGCACCTTTGAAAGTGAAGTCCGAAGAGCCAGAGAAAATTAAAATTGGCTGGTGAAATAAATTATAACTAATGGAACCTTAAGGTTGTTTATTTTTTTTTTTTTTAAATTAAATTTTTCACTCTGACTTAACATTGAGCTCTCAGGATTTCATTCTCTTTGGGATTATCCATACGGATTACCAATATTTTCGTCATAAATATATATATATATATATATATATATATATATATATATATATATATATATGTGTGTGTGTGTGTGTGTGTGTGTGTGTGTGTGTGTGTGTGTGTGTTTGTATTTGAACACTTACACGTACATTTATTTTAATTTATCCATTTGAGTATATTTCTAGATATTTTATATACATTCTTAATATAAAAATCTATATATTTCTCGTATATTTCAACTGGAAGCTCAGTAAGCAAATAAATATAGATAAATACCCGATTCTTGATGTTCATAAATACCGCTGTGCATCAGCCATCTCCTCTTTCCCGAATACGAAAGCATGTTAGCTAAAATTCCATTTCAGAGGCTGCATCTTGATGCACATTCTATATTTAATATGGCGTGTAGTTTAAAAAGGAATATATATCTCAAAATCGTTTGAAATAATCAGAGTGACACATGAAGTTCATATTTCATAAAACGAAACAGCTTCACCCCACAGGATAAAAGATGCTAGTTTCAGACATAAAACATGTTTGTGCGTTATGCAATCAATTCGAAGAAGCACAAACTTCCGTTCTTGAGATGACAGCGAAAAAGGCACCACTCTGGATAACCTCAATGATTTATACGCTATTATTATTATTATTATTATTATTACTATTATTATTTGCATGTTCACACCAGATGTCTGCTGCTTTATGCTGAAGATAGAATGACATTCTTAGATATCATTACTTATTATTTAAAAGGAGTTGAGGCGAAGTTTGTATTCGTGCATGGACACGAGGTCTAATTTTGTCTCAACCCCTTGCCAATCTCCAATTTCGCCAAACATGCGTCTAAAATTTTTTAATCTGTTCGAAATTTGGGCATAGTCCCATCGTCTACATATTTTTCAATTCTCTGGTGAGCCCTTGCGTTTGTTTAATTTTTAAAATGTTTTTTTTTTTTCATTTTCTCGTTGTGCACTGGAAAAGCTTTGTCTGCTATCTTACAATTTTCTTTGTCCAAGTCTACAAATATATATATATATATATATATATATATATATAGAAAAATGTAAGTAAGGTGTGCGGTATAAAACACAGGTTGGTTCTGTAGGTGTTGAACAAACACAAATATGTTTCAGTGTGAGACTGAAATAGGGATTGGCTAGCCACCCTAATAGACAGGCATTCACGATTGGCCAGCTATATATATATATATATATATATATATATATATATATAAATAAAATAAAAACAGACCACTTTAAGGTTCCATGTAATAAATTATTTCACCACAGCCCTTTTAAAGGACTGCGGATCATCAGGCTTTACGTCTAAGGTTGAAACGATTTTTTATTACATGGAACTTTAAAAGTGGTCTGTTTTTATTTAAATTATTTGCTCTGGATTTACATTGAGCTCTTTGGATTTTATCCTCTTTGGGTCTACCCATACGGATTACCTAATTTTCCATAAACTATATATATATATATATATATATATATATATATATATATATATATAATCTAGCAAATCCTTTTACTTCTCATGGGGAATAGGCTATTTCGGCAGACGCCGAAAGTGGTCGTCTGTCTTTTTAACCCCGGTCTGGAATAAATTGAAATTTATGTCTGCAAGTTTAGAGGAAATGGGATGTAGCAGTTAGTTGTAAGAAATTGAGAATGGCACCTAAATGGTCAGCTTAAATCATAACTTCCCGAAAACACCTAATATAGAGTTTATATTTTCACTGTTTCTGTCCGATGCTTGGCACAAGACTGAGGTCGACGTGGGTGGTCAGTATTTATCTTAAAGAGAATAAGTTTTATTTAAAAAAAAAGAATATTAACCTTAATTCTAATACTCTTAATTTTCGTCATATATTTCATTTGGATAGCAATATTTTGATTCTATTTTAGGGTTTTTTGAAGAACATGTCTTGAGACAGTCACTATTTCAAATTTAAATGCTCCAAGAATGTTTTCATAGAACCATCTTTATTTGCGTCTTTGTTGTCCCTTTGTCATTTGTTTTATCTTAACGTGTCGTTGTCATCATTATTTCTTTATTCTGTTTCGAAGAGTTGTACAGCTTGAGGAGGCATCGTGGAGTAATGGATAGCGGCTTGGATTGAGGAATCGGAGAACCGAATTCGAATTCCAGTCGAATCCATTACATTCACTTACTTGGGAAAAGTGTGAATCCTCTTCTTCTCCCTGCAGCTATGGGTAAATAGCAGGACAGACTGGGTTCTAGAGCCTTAGATGGCAACTGGTCTAGGAGAAGGACAACACTGAATTCAAACCCGGATTGGAGCCCCTAAGGCGGATAGACTGCACTTTGTTCTATTTTCCGGCAACTCCTGCAGCGGTGCTGGTACCAAACTGTATTGGTTTGTCCTCTTCTTTGGATTCTGTTAGCAAGGCCGAGAGAGGGAACTAGACGCCCTAGTTCTCCATATATCCTGCCCAGGCTCGTAGCGCACAGCGCTACTCCATCGTCTCTCGAGACGGATGCCGACGATGACGACTATTTACAGCCAAACTGATCTCTATCTTCTATACTGATGCGATTACAACTACTTTAATGAGTTTTGACATCAATATGAAATGAATGAATGAATGTATCACCTAACAGATATTAGTGCAAAAAAGTAAAATCGGCTAAGCGAGCTCAAATCCTCGCCTAAAGTGTGTCGTTCACTTTCGCACAATTTCTCGTGAAAATTCCATGAAACCTTCTCTTCTGCTCCAAGATATGGGTTAAAAAACAGCATATACTGAGATCACTAGATTCGCCTCGAACTTTTCTTTTCAGCAGTGATGGGAGATTCAGGATATTTATAGGCTTGGGTATCTATTACATATAAAGCGTTTCAAATTTCATGGCTTTGTTTAATGATAGAAGGAATTATCCTTAGCACTCCCATGCTTGAGTGTAGCCTTCAGATACTTATCTGGTATCTTTTCTAAGTATTTACTAGGCCTGTGATTGATGTCTTAAAAGATATTTCTAACTGAACGAGACGTTGTCCACCAGCTTTTCTAGAAAAGTATATTCTATCAACACCAGCCTTAGGCTAGCGCATGCGTAGTTTAGTTATTATTATTATTTCATTTCCTTTGATTTCTTTCCAGTTCCAGACCAGAGACCTAAGGTCACAAATGGCATCATGACACTCATGACATTTTTCTCTGAGCAATTTAAAAAAAAAACACATATTTTACATAGATAAAGCCCTTCCTATGGTGTGGGTTGCGCTCGTGATAAGAATTTTTTGTTTTTCTTTAAGGCATGGGTTACCAAGAATCCCTTCAATTCGTCTATTGGAATATAATCCAAGTCCGAGGGCTACTAGTATGACAGGGGAATGTTGATGTTCTCATGTACCACATTTTTGAGATTTCGATTTCATCATCATTATTATTATTATTATTTATAAATTCACTCCGGTTTTGTTAAACCTAATGCAAATCAAGTATCTGAAAGATACAATCGTTAAAGTTTTCGATTTTTTCACTAAAAGTATGGTCCATTTTTTCTAATCTGCTACATATATTAATACGTTATTTCTTTCTTTCTTACAAAGGCTATCATGGGTGCTTTCTCCAGTTCTTATACTTACTATTCCTAAGTATATATTTCACACTAGCAGTAGAGCCCGGCGTTGCCCGGGGATATAACAGTAAGAGATAGATCAAGTATCCACCATCATAAAGATTGAAAAATAAAATTGAAAAAGATTATTGTTTAAGGTTGACGGACACGCATGTCTTAATTAGTTCTTTTTTTTTTTTTTTTTTTTACGAATTGGTCAAACCCAAACTCAAACAAAAATTTATTATAAACAATTGTCTTGTAAATGGAATTTTTAAAGCATTCTGAATGTAAAAATAAAGAAAAATGTGTGCAAGACAATAAGAAACACTACATGCCAAAAAAAAAGTTTTGTTGAAATCGGTTGAAAAATGTAGGTAGCCTTTCTGTAATCTTTTAGTTTTAAAATTTATGATTTTTACTTATTGAATACAGTAAAAAAATTGCATATTTTGCTTGCGGTGATTCATAATTAGAATTCTGATTTGGATATATTTTCCACTCATTGTTTCTAATACAAAAAATATTAACTTTATTTGGGTTTATTAATTATGATCTAACAAATCATATTCATTTAGTAGCCTTTCTGTAATAATAATCTTTTACAATTTATGATTTCTACTTATTGAATACAGTAAAAAAATAAGACGCTATGTGTATTTAAAGTAGTTTCCGGTTATTATTTTTAGTCAGGAGGACTTGTGTATGTTTAGATTTCATTATCTTTCCCTAAAGATAAAGAATTATCCGATGTTTAGATTCGTACAATCAGTAGAGATCGTTAGATTATTGTTTAAGGTTGACGAACATGCATGTCTTAATTATTTTTTTTTTTTTTACGAATTGGTCAAACTCAAACAAAATCATTGTTTTCAATCGTTATGAGTCTCCCGATTGAATAGAATTTTATTATAAACAATTGTCTTGTAAATGGAATTTTTAAAGCATTCTGAATATTAAAAATAAAGAAAAAAGTGTGCAAGAGAATAAGAAACACTAGCTGCCAAAAAAAAAAAAAATGAATTTTTGTTTTATCGGCTGAAAAATGTAGGAAATCCGATCCCATATATGAAGGAATACACACTCACAAACAACCTGGGTTTTTAACCCGATGTGAGTTGTCCCCCTTTCATTCACACGATGTCTCTTAATCGTGTTTTAAAATTGATTTTGTGCAAAAACAATTGTATTTTTCCCATTTTTGGCGCTGTTAGAACCACCGCAAGGTAATTTTATGTAGTCCTGTGAAGTTTTGTTGAAATCGGTTGAAAAATGTAGGAAATCCGATTCAATATATAAACGTTACAGACACACACACACACACACACACACACACACACACACACACACACACACACACACACACAGAATCTGCGTTTTATAATAAGTAAGATTTTTGAGGACTTCTTTCAAAAAAGTCTTATAGAACATTCCCAAGTTTCAAATGTTATATAAGTATGATCACTTACTTAATAGTTCTCTATTTTTAGAGTTTGTAGTCAAAATCTTTAAACCTCATTTTTTCTTTTGCCATTTTTCACCTATTACACAGCACGAGAGTCCCTCAAGTTACAGGGTTACCAAATGAAGTCGCGTACAGGGAGGAAGAAAGAGATGTATATTATGATGATTAGGCCTAAGGTTAAAAATAGCATCATGACACTTTCCACTGACAAAAAAAAATATTACATAGATAAAGCTCTTCGTAAAGTGTGGGCTGTACTTTTCAAAACAATTTTTTGTATCTCCTTGAGGCATGGACTTCCAGGAATCCCTTCAATTAGTCTACTGCAATCTTTTCTAACCAGACCTAGGGCTCCAACTACAACAGGGATTGATGATGTTCCCATATGCCACATTTTAGAGATTTCTATTTCAAGGTCCTTGTAATTTGACAGCATTTTGAATATCTCCAAAGATATCATTGCAGTCAGCAGGGACTGCCATGTCAATAAGGAGGCACTTTTTTTGTTTGTGGTCTTTAATAACAAAATCTGGGCGGTTGGCTTTGATTGTTCTGTCAGTGTTTATTGTGTAGTCCCATAGAATTGTAACAGGTCCAGGTCCTATATCCGTAACCGGGTCTGGGTGGTGTTCATACCAGTTTCTTTTAGTTTCCTTCCCGTAGAAGTTGCAGATTTTCCAGTGCAGATATTGGCCCGCTCTGTCATGCTGGGTTTTATATTCAGTGGGTGCCACTATCGTGCAACCTGATACAAGATGATCAATCGTTTCTGGATATTTATCACAGAATCTGCATTTTGGGCTGACACAATATTTTAATATATGTGCTTGATAATTCCTAGTTAGCAAGCATTGGTCCTGTGCAGCAAGGATAAAACCTTCAGTTTTAGCTTTCAACCCTGCACTACGTAGCCACTAATGGGTACGGGTTTTGTCTACGTCAGCTTGTTTGGTACGGGCAGAGTATTGGCCATGAAGCGGATTATCTTGCCATCGCTTCTGTATCTGGTCGGTTGCATTCGTCTTTGCTGTCTTTTTTGAGTATTTATTGTGCTGTACTTGCATCTCTACGTCCAATTTTGAATTTGTTGGCTTCTTTTATTACGGAGTAAAGACGTTTACTACTTTCATGTTCCTTGACGCATACCATCATCCAGTCTTCTGTAGTTTCCAAGTATCTTTGGGGGCCAATTGTTATTATAGTTGCTGTTGTTGTAGTTTTATTTCCTTTAGTTTCTGGCGTATACTGATTCCTTTCTGGGTTCCAACCAGAGACCTAAGGTCAGAAATGGCATCATGACATTTTCCATTAAGCAGTTTAAAAAAATCGCACATGTTTTACATAGACAAAGCCCTTCGTAAGGTGCGGGCTGTAATTGTGAGTACAATTTTTGTATCTCCCAAGGCATGGCTACCACGGATTCTTTCAATTAGTCCATTGGAATCATTTCCAATCAATCCGAGGGATCCAACTACAACTGGAATTATTAATGTCCTCATGCTCCGCATTTTTGAGATTTCGATTTCAAGATCCTTGCACTTTGATAGCTTTTTGAAGATCTTCAATTATACCTTCCTGTCTGCAGGGACTGCAATATCAATAAGCAGGCACATTTTGTCTTTGCGGTTTCTAATCACGATGTCAGGGGGATTAGCTTTGATTGTTCTGTGTGTATTGTAAAGTTCCATAAAATTGTTACAGATCTTTTCTCCGTAACTGGGATTGGGTAGTGTTTATCACAATTTCTTGCAGTTTCCTTTCCGTCAGTGTTTCAGATTTTCCAATATATAGTCTTCAGTTTCAGCATTTAACCCTGCACTACGTAGCCACTGATGGGTGCAGTTATTATTAATCTTATTATTATTATTGTTGTTGTTGTTGTTGTTACTTAATTCCTTAGTTACATCATTAGGCCTTGTATTTGCCTCATATAAACAATGGACCATTCCTATCTGATTGTAATAATAGACGGAAGAATGGATATATCAAAGTCGCTTTTTGGTTGTAAGGTAACAAAAAAGAAAGAAAGAAAGGGAAGACAGAGGAGGTGATCAATATGTCTAACGTCTCCTTCTGTGAAATGAAAAACCTTGTCAGCTTTTAATATATTAATTTGTACCACCCTACTTCGTTAAAAAATAACTTTTATATTCATATTTATGATTGTTATTGTAATATTTTTTTAAGGTTGTTAAGCTCAAATATTTTACTATGCATTAGGGGAATTTCGACGGGTATTTGCCAAAAGCAATGAGTTTAATCATGAACTCAAGATTTGTGATTCATCAGAAAATATAAATAGATCTAGAAATTTTCACGTTTCTTCAAGTTATTATTATTATCATTATTATTGTATCATATAAAATCTTAATATCGGGTAATTAATGCAAGGGTATCGGTCTACAATCAGCAATCTTAGATGTCATGCAAAATTCTTTTGACATTCACATTGCGGATTATTCCTGCTATTACCAAGATCCTTATTTTCTGTAATAGTTCCAGTGGGCAATTAATTTCCATTTTCTTTGTCCATTCTTTATTTTTTCAGTCACCATACCAAGTGCACAATTTACAACAGATATGATTTTAACTTTCTTCAATTTCCAAAATATTACGAGTTCAACTTTAAACTTTCTTTTTTACATTTTTATCTTGCATTATTATTTATTTCCAAGAATCATTGCATGTCTGTGCACATACCACTATGCAAGTTGCTGCAAAATTATTTGAGAATTACCCACCCTGGACAACCTGTCTTATATGATTCATATTTGTTTTGTGCTCGCTGTCTGCATTTTTATTATCCGGTTTTTAGTTTCATATTCTGCTCCATAAAGCTGACATTTGCTACTTGGACGCTTTCGACTATCCACCACCATCATTATTCTCAAAGATGTCAGACTCAGACTTAGTTAATCATTTCTAGAACATGTATTTCCTCTAATCTTGCATTTAGGTATTTTGCCAACGGAGCCAGTTATTATGGACAATAATATAATCCCATATAGCACCATACCAGTCCCCGAGAGTAATTTCGGTTTTTTGAAATGTTTCTTTCTTTTTTGTTTTTATTTTCATCTTTAACTTATGTTGCGTTTTGAAGTGTCATGGATATAGGCCCGGAATGAGAAACTGGAGAGACGAGTTCGAAATCCAGTCGAGTTAGTTGCATTCACTTATGCGAAAATACATAAGGTATGAGTGCATCTCTTCTCCCTCCAGCTATGGGTTGAATAGCAGGACAGCCCGGGTTCTGTAGTTTTATAGACAACTAGTTATGGGTTGACAACCAATCAGAAAAAAATGGCAATCTACTGCCACGGATCGAAAGCGATATGATCGCCGAAACGTGTATTATGCATGGTACTTAACTGACTGAACCTATGAACAACAGATACGGTACTGCCTCATCATAATAAACACATCTATCTAGGATTACTTACAGGTAAGCATGTGACCATCGCCCTCCACATGTCTCCGTTGCATTCCAACAGCTGAGCCTTTGAGAAGGATCTTCCAGATCACACTCTCTCAGCCCATTTTCTCCACTATCTACCTCTTCTTCTTTTGCTTAAAGTGGTGGATTGTAGGGTAGACTGTTCTCTCTTATGACGTAGGCATTCCATTTCAATTTTCACTTGATTTTTAATTCGAGAAAAAGGCCTGTTTCTTGTTTGATGGTCTCGTAATATGTCATATTTTATGCGGTCAACATAGAAGATAATCAGATAAATGTCTTATCCATGTTTTCAAGAAAAAGCTGAGATTTCTTCCTTCGGGAGGACGAGTTTATGCACAAAATTTTATTTTGTTCTTTATTTTAAACATCAGCTTTCGGTTCATACCATTATTTTCCATAGTCGAACTAAAGAATTTTGCATAATTCTCAGTGATTTACTAACATTTCCCATTATGAAATGGACAAAGTCCGACAATTATTTTAAGAAATTTCTACATTGTCGTATTTGCTTTACATTCCTTTGTGGCAGTAGAGTTAACGCGCTTGGTATTGCTTATAATATAAGTAATGCTTCGGCTACTTAACGTGACACCTGTATTAATTGGTCTGAAGACTGACTGCAAACGGCTCCTTTCTCTTACCTCTGACCTGGAGTTCTTTATTTATAGTCATTGAGGGTGTACCATTTACTCCACAACATTCCCACTTTTGACATTAATACTTTTTATAAATATTTATTTATTATTAGTAGTAGTAGTAGTAATATCCCCCCTGCTCTTTGTAGCGTTTCCATCTCGGATTCACTTCTTCAGTACGTTCTCTTTCTTTGAAACTTGTTCGTATAGGTTCCACGACGAGGTGTGGTGCTGGCACATCGAAAACATCATATAGCAATTTTAACAGTTCTTCCAATGTTTCAGGTCTTTTATCGTTGAAGATTTTTCAGTTGATTATGTTGCCTTTTATGTTCAAATCTTTTTGCTTTTACTATGTAAATAAACTTCACAATTCTTGATGGTAATATGACATCTTCTCACGTTTCTTCACAATCTTGATATGCTCACAAGAAAACTTTATCTCCGACGTTGAAACTTTTGGTGTCGTTTTTGCCATCTGGTCGGGTTTTTTGTCTTGGTAATAACTTGTCGAACACCGATTTTATATATATATATATATATATATATTTAGTGTATTAGTATATTTTTTCGTACTTGTTCACTCAGTGTAAGTTTCCAAAATCATTGTAAATCCAGCTACAACTCGTGTGAGATTTTGAATCCTCGTTACTATTATAAGTTGTAAGAGTTTCGATTGCTAGTCACAACGTTTATAAATCGCCTGAGTTTCGATTCCCTCATCGCCATTTTTATAATGCTCTTCATATTTTCCATAGTCGGACTAAAGAATTTTGCATAATTCCCAGTGATTTACTCACCTTACATTGTCGCATTTGCTTTAAATTCTTTTGGGCTAGCATAGTTAACACACTTGCTATTGCGTATAATATAAGTATTGCTTCAGTACCATACCGTGATGTCTATATTACTTAGTTTAAAGACTGACTCCAAACGGCTTCCATTTCTTATCTCTCGAGCTCTTTATTTATAGTTATGGACTAGTTCATGCAGACACTGGTGGTGTATTGTTTATTCCACAACTGTTAATTTGATAATAATGATGTTTTCCGATTCGTCACTTTCGCCTCTAATATGACACCTGTTCTTTTTTTTTTTTCATTTTCATTGCGTACATATTAGCGTATAAACTGAATATAAACCGAATCCCTATTTTATGTCTGAGAAATGGGCAAAATCTTAAAACTCATGCATAAACCGAGACAGCTAATCAACACATTAAAACACAGCTTTCATTTTCAATGATAACACTCTGCCTGACCATCGTCGGCATCCATCCGTCTCGAGAGACGATGGATGAGCGCGATGCGCTACCAGCCTAGGCGGGATATATGGAGAACTAGGGCTGCCTAGACGTCTAGTTCCCCCTCTCGGCCTTGCTAGCAGAATCCAAAGGAAAGGATAAACCATAGCTGGAGGGCGAAGAAGAGGATTCACACCTTTCCCAAGCAAAGGAATGTAATTGATTCGACTGGAATTAAAACTCGGCTCTCCGATTCCTCAATCCAAGCCGCTATCCATTACTCCACCGTGTCTGACTATCACTAACAGTAATATCAATGTACTGGTAGTTAATGAAATCAATAAATCGGTATCAAGTTTCGACACATCACATCACCCTGTCCGCGTAATTATTTTTATATAATTCTGTTCAAATTCCAGGCCAAACCAACCATATAGTGAGAAAAAGGAAAACATAAATAAAGACCGTTTGACTGATTGATATATTTTTATGGCTTATCAACCTTTTTAGTTTATTTAAAGTTAAAAAAGTTTTAGATCATAAAAATATTTTTTGGGTAGTTAATATCAATAACAAGGGATTCATACATTTCCTAAAGATATTTACTATAATTAGAACTCGGTTCTTCGATTTTCAATTCTGAGCCGTTATCCATGAGAATAACCGCACATCTAATCTTACAGCACATGGTAGTCTCATGTGGTCCCCCATGTAGCTGTTAACCAGGTTCGACGTTGCTTAACTTGGGTGATCGTACGAGAATCGATGTTTCAACCTGATATGCACGTAAACCGAATAAAGGCTGTAAGCAATACAAGTATACAGTAAAATGCTTCTAAAATCTTGTAAAACTGCGTTCCATTGTAAAACAATCACTCCAGATGTTTTGGCGCTTTTTTTTTTACACAGATATTGAAATTGTTGAAAAATCAGTAATATATTGATCTCAAATATATATCAACGGGCTATTTTTCATCAATTTTTTTCAAATATTATTCGTCTTATACACGTATATATACGGTAAATTTGGATGTCTCATTTCTTGTCACTTTTCTTGTCACATGTCCTCCAAGTGAATGATTACAGGTCGACTTTGTCGCCATGCCAGAATCTAACATTTTCTCCAATTTCTATCATAACTGTGTCGACAACTTGAAATTCTCTTTTTCTCTCATCAATCTCTCTCTCTCTCTCTCTCTCTATATATATATATATATATATATATATATATATATATATATATATATATATATATAAAGTACAAATAACAACATCGTTTATTCGCAGAATTTGGCTTCATTAAAGGCTACGCTGAGATCCTCCTCACATCTTGGGCGAGCTGCTTCTGATTTTGAAGTGTCGCCATCAAATAACAGATTATATCAGGTAATGGCCGCCATCTTTGTGAGGTTATGAAAGCGGCCAAGTAATCTTCTCTATCGGGTGATGTACATCAAACTCACCTGACAGTAAACTGATTTCCCACAGGAGTTAACTGCTTGCGGAAATTTCGTGGGAATTGATCTGGAGAGAAATCGTCAGCAAATAATTATGGCTTCTTTTGGCGACATATTCTGTCTTCAGAGCTTCTCATAAGTTTCTTGCTTCTCCAATTTCTTCCAGTTCTTTTCTATTCCTTAACCGAAAATTATTTGCATTCTCTCTGTTACGCATTCATTTCATTTATTCTTTCTTTTATTTCGATTTTATTTTTCATTAAAACTTCCTAATTATCTGCCGTTATTTTCCTTTCAGCTCTCCTTTTCTATACATTAATCTGTATTTATTTCTATTTTCTTCATTTTCGTTTAATTCAGTTTACTTTTATTTTAATAATATCTTTCTTTTTCTTTGAAGCAACACACATCCTTTCCTTAGCTATCTCTCATCTACTATCCTTTAGATTGTACCTTTGTCTTTCTCTTTTTTCTGCTTCCCGCCTGTCCTTTCTTTTCGAGGGAGTTACATCGATTTTCTCGTCGTTCTTTCTTTCTTTTTGAAAGGGGTGCATCGGCGTTCGCTATCTTCTTATGTGTTTGCTTGTTTGCTTCGTTCTTTCTTTCTTTTCAAGGCTGGCATTTATCAGTTTTCGCTTTTGACTTTCTTTCTTTCTCTCTTAATTTCCTTATTTCCAGATTGGGGGATTATTGATACCTTCTTTCTTTCTTTCTTTCTTTCTTTCTTAGAAACTTCATTTTCTAACCATCTCTACCTTTTCCCCGAAACATTTTATTAAAATTGTGATCACAGTTGGATCAACAACATTATTATAGCAAAAAAAAAAAAAAAAAAAAAAAAAATTGCTAGATTATCAATTATGTCATTTATTTAATAATTCTTTATATTTAGTATTGTGAGAAGAAGTAGGTTATTTTCGTTCAGTTAAATGTTTTCTTCATCGTACGAAGAATATTAATCATTTTATTTGATTCAGGTGCGCTGAAGACAGCGTTCATATCAATATTTATAGGTATAGATTCAATATCAATACACGCACGCATACACGCATCTATACATATCCAACTGTCAGATCTATCACAAAACTGAGAGGTGAAAAGACCAACAACTTCGAAGAGAAGGTTATATCAGTAAGTGTAATATATATATATATATATATATATATATATATATATATATATATATATATATATATATCATAAATTAATTGATTTAAAATGTTTTTTCGCTACTCATTTCTAACCATGTTTCAAAAATGGAAGCTAAAAGCCACAATTTAATTTTGCAATTAAATTAAAGACATTAGTTCCATTTCATCCTCAAGCAAATTTTGGAGTAACTTTTAAAATTACTGGGTTTTAAAGACACAGCTAAAATCACGTTTCCATGGTTACAGATAAATCTACTTCAACTGGACAAGGGGTGTCTGGGTTCACACATAGCTACATTTTGGCATTGAAAATACATCCCTACCCCTTACCAAAATGTAGCTAATAACCGATACAATGATACAGACATAAGGAAAACCCAGACAACCCTTTGTCCAATTGAAGTAGATTTATCTGTAATATTGAATTGAGTTATTAGCTACATTTTGCATTGAAAAATACATCCCTACCCCTTACCAAAATGTAGCTAATAACCGATACAATGATACAGACATAAGGAAAACCCAGACAACCCTTGTCCAATTGAAGTAGATTTATCTGTAACAATGGAAACGTGATTTTAGAACCCAGTAAACCCAGTAATTTTAAAAGTTACTCCAAAATTCGCTTGAGGATGAAATGGAACTAATGTCTTTAATTTAATTGCAAAATTAAATTCGTGGCTTTTAGCTTCCATTTTTGAAACATGGTTAGAACTGTGTAGCGGAAAAAAAACATATTTTAAATCAATTAATTTATAATATTAATGCTCTGTAAATTTACATTGAGCACAATTTTGTAAAAATAAAAATATCTATAAGAACACCGGATTATATATCTTACTATATTATTTCATATATATATATATATATATATATATATATATATATATATATATAGAGAGAGAGAGAGAGAGAGAAAGATAGATAGAGATAGATAGATAGATAGATAGATAGATAGATATGGCTATGATAAGAATATATATATATATATATATATATATATATATATACACGCACATATACTTGCATGTACATATAATTTTTTCCTCTGATATGATAAAAACAGTCTTTAATGTTATATAAGAAGGCTATTAAGTGTATATTAATGAATATAGATATCATCCTACGTAGATAACACGACGCGGTGTGTGTATATGTGTGAAGCGTAGTGAAAACTTAAATATTTCTTGATACTCAATTTTCTAAAATCCGTTTAAATGACAAAACAATCGGATATCACCGGGTTTGGCCTGGGAATTACCTCTTGGTCGATTGAAAACATTTTAGTAAATTACTAATACATACATATATATGGCCGAGTGGTTAGGATGTCCGCATTCGGACAATGAGATCCGGGTTCGAATCTCAGGAAGGAGACTTCCTGATATTATTGGATCCCAGCCTTCGGCACCTTGGAAAATCAAACCACGGATTGACCCAAGCCTTGTCAGTGATGGAATCTAGTCATCCTGGCCGAGGGCTTGAACAGGCTGTTTAAATTGTTGATCACGCTAGATAACACGCTCTTTCCCAGAAATTGAATCTGTAGTTTGCTCAGCATAGTTGCAGTATAAACTACAGATACCTCTGTATGTGTTGAATAAACACAGATGCGCCTCAGCAATAGTAGAGTCGAATACTATATATATATATATATATATATATATATATATATATAGAGAGAGAGAGAGAGAGAGAGAGCTTGATTTGGAATTGGTCCAAATTTGAAATTTATTTATGGATGCACAAACACACACACACACACATATATATATATATATATGTACACACAGACATATATATATATGTCTGTGTATACATAAATAAATTTCAAATTTGCCCCAGTTCAAAATCAAGCACTGACAAAGGCTGCAGGAGCTGTCGAAAATTCTGTGCTTTCGAAAAAAACGTTATTCAGCTAAATAAACCAAAATGTACAAAAAAAATTTCTTTATCATATTACGGCACACGGAGATAGCTAGGTAGATATATATACAGTGTAACCCGGATATAAGAGAGTTGTCGGGACCGGAGAAGTCTCTTATATCCGGGTTTATCTTATATCCGGGTTTGGTCTATTTTATATACATTAACACAGGCTCTAATTTGGGACCAGAGAAAATCTCTCTTATATCCGGGTCTCTTATATCCGTGTTACACTGTATAGGGTAGATAGACATGTAATTACTTAGATATAATATTATAAACATGATGTTTACCCTTGCCGCAAATAATGTTTCCTTCATTACTATTTTTCGTACATATATCTATAGATTTAAATTTCGAACGCATAGATATTTGTGTGCCATATATTATTACAGTAGGAAATGCAGATTGCAGAAAGTAGAAACGTTTTGTTTGCACACCTGTGTATATCGCAGGTGGTCGCAAGGGGCTGCCTGAGGCTCAAAAAAGATCCTTATATAAACGAGAGTCTTTCATTAAGAAAATTTATGTCCAAAAGGAATGTACTTGTCATAAAACAACTTAGCGTGTGGGCAGATATTATTCTATTCTCCAGAGTCAGTTTTCTCAGTCGTCGGCGTCATGTGATATCGACTTCGCTGCTCGGGTCACCTCTGTTGCCTCACTTTCAATTGTCTGAAATCATGTTTTGTCCTATATGTCTTTACTTATCTATCTATCTATCTATCTATCTATCTATCTATCTATCTGTTTTTATCCTTTCACCTTCGGTAAGGCAATAAATCCACTAAGATGCAAGGTGTTATGGTAGTGAAAGAAATGGAGTAAAATAAAAGAATAGCGTTCAAGAAGACGGCAGATAACGATTGGCGTAGAATTTAATTTTTTGAAGATAGAACTCAGCAAATTCAACAGTGAAATTTATTAGACCTAACTGCCAGTCTAGTAATGCACTCATTTTCCTGAAGTCGAGGTACACACAAGCATAGCAATCTATCTATCTATCTATCTATCTATCTATCTATCTATCTATCTCTGTTGAGATATATCTATCAGATTTTGTTTTCTTTCTAGCACAGATTTTTCCTATCTGTCAATCTGAATTTTTAAATATCTATCTACTTCAGTTAGCTCAACTCTCTTTATCTCTGTATCTGTTTCTCTTTCTGTGTCTCTCACGCTCTTCCCGTATATATATATATATATATATATATATATATATATATATATATATATATATATATATATATTAAACTGTACCTTACTGGGTATGGTAGAATTAGAAAACAGAAACACCAGAAGGAGCGAGTACAGGAGAATTGTAATCAGGAGAACAGTAAATAACGATTGATATTGCATTTAAGTTTTTGAAGATTAAAGTTAACTGGAAAGCATGGATCCGGAGAGAATAAACTTTAACCATAGAACGGTTTCAATTAGCCAACTGAACTATGTGACTCTCTGTCAATCTAGTACGGCGCTTGTATTTATAAAGTCTAAGTACCCTAGCGGAGAGCTCATCTGAACAATTATGTATAGAAAATGTAAGGGATGTGAATTTTACAGCAGTGGGAAGCTGACTGAAACAGAGACGCGAGATCAGGACCAAAGATATTGCTGCTTGTTTTTAGGATTTCATCAGAATCTCTAAATATATAACAGAAGCACCGGAATATGTGACAGTAATATTCAGATGGATGAATGGGAGACTTACAGATATCCAAGATTCTGGAGAGAAACAATATCTAGTAGCACACAGTGAACAAATATTCTTAGCTGCTGACCGAGTAATTGACGCAATATAGTCCTTCCACTTCATGACAACCAAGAACGCTTGCCCGAGAAGGCACAACGAGTCACTCCAACGCACGTTAGCACCAGAAATGCTGATGGAAAGAAACATGGCGTTTCTCAAATGATTAATAGAGAGCAACTTTGGAGGCGTTAAAATGAACGTCTTTTGCCTAGTTAACAACAGGTCGTTCTTGTCCTCAGTCACCAATTTGACGTAATCGAATCGATCGGACTTACTATCGAGACAGAAGTAAATGTTTTTATTATCAGTATAAATAAAAAGGTGAGAGCTGATACGATCCGAGAGGTTGTTAATGAAAATTAAAAAAAGCAAAGTCAGACCAAGTATATAGTTCTGGAGGACACCTGCATTAGGGCAAAAAAGCCTGAAAGAGTGGTCATTTAGGGTAACTTTCATTTCACGATTTGACAAGAAACACTGGATCAGTTCAAAAATCTATCGAGAAACAGTAAATTTTCAGTTTGTGAGAAAGTCCTGTATGCCAAACCTCGTCGAAAGATTTCGAGCTTTAACGTTCTAATCTAGAAAATGATAGATTCTTTTCGCAATAATCGTCTGTACATCAGCAGTTGACCTGGAGAAAAGAAAGCCGTATTGCTTGTCTGAAAAGAGGCCCGGCGATGTGAGATGCTTAACCAATTCCTCATCCATTAAGCTCTCTTGTACTTTCCTCCAAAAGTGGTTGAAAAAACTAATTCGGAGCACACTTTTTAAGGAGTATTCGAGGGATGACATCAGGTCTACATGCTTTGTGGGGATTCTGGTTAGAGATGATAGCAGAAACAATAGAAAGGGTTATACGTAAATCATTCAACAGGGACTCTAAGAGGGAATGAGACAAATGTCGAGTTTAATGAGAATTTACATTCAGCTTTATCAGCAGATGATAACACATCAAACTTATTGAAGAGAGGAGAAATAGTAAAATTACACACACACACACACACACACACACACACACACATATATATATATATATATATATATATATATATATATATATATATATATATGTATGTATGTATGTATGTATATGTGTGTGTGTGTGTCTGTGTGGGGAGGAAGTGTGAGTTTGTAAACAGTGACTATTACGGCTAATAATGCAAAACTCTTCATTAAATCGAATCGAGTTCTCTCTGACACTGTGTTTTTATCTAAAAATAAATACGCTTAAATTCACTTCATCCGTGTGCCAACGGCTTAGTGGTAGAATCCCCGAGTGAATTGGCGTCAGTCGTGTTTCGATCCTCGCTAGAGGCAGCCGGACGTCTAGCCACACTGATGAGCTGTGATACAGCGAAACAGACTGTCTGTGGATGAGAATATATATGCTCCTGAAAAATTTATTTCGGTTGAGCTCCCTGGATAGGAAGTGTGGGTTTGTAAACAGTGACTATTACGGCTAATAATGCAAGACTCTTCGGTAAATCGAATCGAGTTCTCTCAGTCACTGTTTATCAAAAAATAAATTCGCTTAAATTCACCTTCATCCCTCATGTGCGCCAAAGGCTCCGTGGTAGAATACCCGACTGACGCCAATTCAGTCGGGTTTCGATCCTAGCTGGACGCAACCGGACGTCTAGCCACATCCCTGATGAGCTGTGATACAGCGAAAGTCTGTGGAGGACTATATATATATATATATATACATATATATGTGTATATATATAGCCAGGTCATTTATTAAATAGAGATTAATAGTAGAATATGATTATGAATTCTATTGCCAAAAATTCAAAATGTCTAATCTTAGTAAAACTTCATCACATCAAAAATCCACTCTAGAGAAAGATACTTTCTTTTTTTTTAAATTTAAGCAGCTGAGTAAAAAATAGTTGGAATAGCGATATATGACTGGAATTCATTTCGGAGTTTTAGTAAAATAATTATTGGAATAAGGTTGTTTTGTTTTGTTTTGTTTTACGGCATATCAACCACAATGGGGCCGACAAGATTTTTATTGTTGGTAATTTTTTTTCAAAAAATGTGTTGTTGCTAATATTCTTTTTTTCCAAAAATATAGTGCTGGTAATATATTTTTTTAGTGTATTGCTGGTAAAAAAAATTCTAAAAAATATTACTGGTATTAAAACCTATTCTTATACTTTCAAAGTGTGTTGACTCCTTTTGCGGGGTTTAAATATTTTCTCATAGTAGGGACACTAACCCCGGGTCAGAGGGGACCTGGGAACACCAGCAATTAAGAGGTGATTCCACGTTCCTCAAAAACTTTTCACCAAAGGCCTTGCCATCGGATGTCTTACCCAGGACGCGGATGTAGTTTATCGTCTTGCCCAGGACACGGATGTAATTTATCGTCTAACCCGGGACACGGACGTAGTTTATCATCAAACCCAGGACAGAGACATATTTTATCGTCTTACCCAGAAAGCTGATGTAGTTTTGGAATAAGGATATATGAGAAACAGTATTTAAGCGTTTGAATAAAAAATAGATAGAATGGAAGTATTTGCTCGATATGGATTTAAATATTTGATGTAAAGAATGGTTCGAATAAATGTAAATGCTTGAGTAATGAATGGATCGAATAGCGATATATAGTTGACATGTATTGAAACCTTTCAGTTGAGGAATGGTTAGATTGGTGATATTTAGTCGACGTGAATTGAATCATTTGAGTAAAAGAATGATTCCAACATCGATAAATGCATTAAAGTGTTTGATTAATCAGTGTTGGCGTGTTTTCCGATCAGGTAAAACAGGTCGCTAATTCCGTATGTATGATTTTATGCATTGTGCGAAAAGTTGTTACCAAATATATCTCCGTCATCTGAAGCCATTATTGCAGTAGAAGTTAAATCCATTTGCAATCTTGGTGCGTAAACAAATCTTGCTAATTCATAGTTGCATTTTTGAAAAAAAAATTCTAATTTAGTAACCAAAATAGCGAAATCTGTAGTTATTATGCAAATTACATGAACTTCAATAAATCGAATTCGCTTTGAACAATTTTTATTAAATTTTAAACGATTAACTTAGATGTCAACACAAAGCTTATTTTCAATATATTATATTAATTTTTTTGTATTTATTATAAAAAAAAATCCAGCCTGATGTTATACAGATGTGATTAATATTAATTTAGCGACTCTGAAATCTAATGAAAATTATTTTTTCGTTATTTTCCATATGTCGTAACATGGGTAATGAAATGGATCTAACAAATGCTGAAAATCAGAAAATTATAGAGTTATTGAGTAAAGGAATACCCACACTATGCATATCACAAAGTTCATCTAACTATAAAGAAAGCTTTTGCAAATATAAACTAGAAAGAAAGGAAAACTAGAAGAAAGAAAAAGGGGCTTTAAGAATGTATCGCCTCGAAGGGAACATAAACTAAAGCGAATTATAGTGAAACCAGTGCTCAGATCTTTGAAGAGGCTAGAATTGTGTGAGTCATGAAGGACAAAAATTGTAGAATACATCGAAAATTGTGATCTGTCAAGATAGACAAAATCTTATCAGTAAAACAAATAATTTTAATAGTCAAAACTAGACCGAAAATTGACTTTTCTAATGTAATTTCCATGGACAAATTTTAGGTAACAATCGATTAACATGATGGATATGACAAAGGAGGGTTTTTATACGACGCAAATATGCTTGTGGCTAAAAGAATAAGGAGGGTTAAAAATGTTGGCCTAAACATTATTAGACCATTTACTGTCGATGATAAAGATAAACTGAACACTGCTAACTGTTTCAATACCATGAACAGTATTTCCTTCGAATGCTACAAATTCCATCCTCAGAGTTTTACAGGTAAATCCTTATTTATGCACGACAGTGCTTCTTCACATATATTTACCCGTGAATCTTTTGAGCGTAAAGCTTTTGCAGGAGGGAAAATAATGGAATGGCCACCGTCAAATGCCGATCGAAAATCTGTGGTCAATTATGAAGATGAAATTATATGAAGCTGGAAAACAATATGACAGCAAAGCAGACCTGTGGTGAGTAGTTAAAACCACTGTGTCGGAAATTAATGGATAATGAACTGTCGGCTGTTATTGAGAAGGTTCACGATATTATGATGTAAATTCTTCAAAGTTATTATATATATGTGTGTTTGTTATATTATTGGTGTTGATCAATTGTTACCTCGTTATTGAAGTAAAAACTGAGGTTCCATTTTGCATAAATTCAGACTGTAATTTCTATAATAAAACTAATAACTTTAATAAAAATTGCTGGAACTACATAAAAATGCAACTCTTCTATGTTTTGACGTCTAAATTACTCGTTTAAAATTTACAAGCATTTTCCAAAGCAAAGTGTTTAATGTTTATGTGATCTGCATAATAACATCAGACAGAACGTATATTTAAATTTTTCAAATGTCCGATCACTTATCCATCCAAGGAAGTGTTAAAAGGTTTTAAGGAGATGAATATTTCTCAAATTTTCTTTTATTTTTTCAAAATCAGAAAAATATTGTCCAAATATCGAAAATTGGTTTGGTTTTGTTTATTTTTTTTTACGACATATCAACCTCACTTTGTTATTTAATGCCGACAAGTTTTTATTGCTGGTTATATTTTTTCCAAAAATATATTGCTAGTAAGATTTTCCTTTTTCAGAAATGTACTGCTGGTAATAATTTTCAAAAAAGTATTGCTATTTTTATACATTCATAGATTTTTGACCATTTTTGAGGGTGGTTAACTATTTGCCCATATCTAGGACCCTGTCAGGTGCTACCACACCGGATCAGAGTCGACCTGGGAACACAAGCAATTAAAAGGTGGCTCCATGCTCCTCAGAACCTCTTGATAAAAGGCCTTGCTGTCGGATGTATTTTATCATCTTACCCACGACGTGGATGTATCTTATCGCCTTACCCGGGACGCGGATGTAGTTTATCGTCTTACCCAGAACGCGGATATAGTTTATCGCCTTACCCGGGACGCGTTGTAGTTTATCGTCTTATCTTGGACGCAGCTGTAGTTTATCGTCATAATCAGGACGGAAATATCGACAAATTATAAATTATACAGAGAAGCGTTTGATGTTTTAAAAATCGAATTGTGTTCATGCATCAATAGCAACAGTTTCCTCATGCCCGATTTCAGTCAACATTTTATTTCAAACTTCTTCCCCAGGCCACTACGATTGTAAGGGGTTAGTGAATATAAGACATTTTGAGAAAAAAAAGCATTATTATAGAATGGAGATAATCAAAGAAAGGGAATAAAGGAAACAGATGATGATGATGATGATGATGGATATTGCATAAAAATTTGAAAATCAAATTTCAGTGGAAAGCAAAAAGCTGGAACAGAATTCCACAATAGAGAGGGCAGAGAAAAAAACTGTTAGCAGAGATCTTATGGTTACATCTAGAAATTTAAACTGCAAAATGATGAAACCTAACGGCCAGTCTAGTACTAAGACCCAATTCTTTATGGTGAGATAGGAATATTCATCAGAAGAAATTACCATGAAAATATTTATAGAAAAGCTACAGGGAAAGGACGTTAGGGTGGTGACAATGTGACTGAAGCCGACATGCCAGATCAGGACAGTTAACATTACAGAGTTTTCTATGGATTTTGTGAATAATTTCTAAATACATAGAAGCACCATACAAGATATGAAAAAAAAAAACAAACTTCAATGCATGGGCGAATAACAAACTTATAAAAGTGTAAGATAGATTCTAGTGAGAATAATCGCCCAATACGACACAGTCAACCAACACTCCAAGCAGCAGATTTTACAAGTAATTCAATATAATCGTGGCATTACATGTCAGTGGAAAATGTTAGCCCCAGAAGGCGCAAAGATTCAGACTCCTGGAGGTTAGAATAAACTTTGGATAACAGCTGGACCTGGAGACAAAGATTAAAAAATGTGTTTGTTATTAACCATATTCGCGACTATAGTTAATTTATGGTTTTACATTTCCTGTGTCATTTCAGCATGGAAGCCAGTTATTCAGATATAATACTTGTATCCATTTCTAGTGTACCTTTTCTTCAAAATAAAAATGCATTAAACACGTACGCACACACACAGATAAACACACACTGAAACAGAAGCGCATATCTACGAGTGTAAACTTAGATGTTTCTAAATTTATATGTGTGTATGTATACATAGAGTGGGGATTGTAACATTAACTGATATATATATATATATATATATATATATATATATATATATATATATTTTTGGATATAATATAAAAATACGTTTATGTAGCGTTATTCAAATGTTTTTGATGTAATTGTCTAAAATAAAGAATACTTTTCTATTGAGACCACTTTTAAATTAATGTTACGTACGTCAGATTTTATATTCAATTTTTTTCTCATTTCATATGCACACACACACACACACACACATATATATATATATATATATATATATATATATATATTTAGTTGGAGTGATGTGAGTTTGTGACCTTTGGTTTCATGCTTTTGTCTAAAGGTCGAAAAAAAAGCGGGAAACCCAGGGTCACCAACTCACATCAATCCAAATAAATATGTTAGCTCTATCACTGATATTGAGCACTTTCCAATAAGTACCGTGCATATATAATATATAAATAATATATATAATAAATTGCTTATATATATATATATATATATATATATATATATATATATATTGTATTTAGGCTGCATTTTTTTCATTCATATATCTTTCATTAAATAATATAGACAAGTGTTGTCTATTTATTTCATGTAAATTATTTTCATAACGTCTGATAAGCTTAATAATAATGTTATTAATCTTATCAGACGTTATGAAAAGAATTTACATAAAATAAACAGACAACACATGTCTATATAATTTGATGAAACATGTATGAATTTATTATATATATACAATTCATATATATTTATATATATATGTGTAAGTGTGTGTGTGTGTGTGTGTATTATGAAATTAATTAAATCAGCGCGTACTTGTATTTTGCTTAAACGTTATTTTAGATGTATAATCATATTCGAGGAAATGTTCTGTTATTCAATTTAAAATATTTTTAGTTAATTACTTTTACCAGCCTGAATATTCGAGAAATCTTGTTAAAAAATATGCGTACTCCGGCAGGATTCCAATGTGCATCCGCTAAGCACGTCAGAGCTAATGACGGTTCAGCATAGGTGATGCAGGTTCGAATCCTGCCTGGAGGGCGCATAATTTTTGCCAAAATTCCTCGAATATTCAGGCCGGTAAATATAATTCAATAAAAATATTATTCTATTAAATAAACAGACCATTTACTTGAATATTATTATCAATCTAAAATAACGTTTATAATATAAAAATATATATATATATATATATATATATATATATATATATATATATATATATATATTCTTTTTGCTAAGAGTTAATGAATTTTTATTCATTAATTCGACAGATTTTTATCACGTTAAACGTTATTTATTAATGGATATTTCATATTTTTATAAGATTTATCAAGTATTCAGGACGGTACGTAATAAGAAATAAGTATACTATTTTATAAATAAACAGAGCGTCTACTGAAATACGGGTAAACAATAAAATAATGTTTAAAGTGATAAAGTTTGTATATATATATATATATATATATATATATATATATATATATATATATATATATATATATATATATCCTCTTCAACTAAATTAAGCTTTTCTGGACCACAGGCGTATTTCGTATAAAAAAAAAACAAACAAAAAAAAACGTTAAGATCTCCATTTCCCTGTGCACGACGATAGCCTAGGGGCGGGATCTCTGACTAATACCAAATCGGTCGGGTTTTGATCCCGGCTTGAAGCAAGCGCACGTTTACCCACACTGAAGACCTGTGATACAGCGAAATTGTCTGACTGTGGATGACTATATATTCACGGTCAATTTTTATGTACATTGTTTAATAATAAATAAATACGTATTTCTATTATCCAAAATATTATTTTTAATATAATATCCTACCTTGTGTATACCCTAAACTCAATTTTGAATATTAATAAAAATCATCGATCAATATATACTGATATTGTGATTAAATTTCTGTTTATAACAGCGATTTCGCTTACGAATTTATCATGAACTTTACTATATATATATATATGTATACACGTATTGTTAAATTGATTTATATATAATAATATTGCTATATATGTATAGTAAATGTCATGTACCTCGCATATTCTAATTTATAAATTAAATAGTAAAGACACATAGCGCTCAAGTAATATTAAGTGTAAAATTTCGAAAGACTCGCGCGTTTATATCAATAACCCTATAGCAAGCATATTTATATGATTTTATTCTAATTTTTTTTTTATTCACAGGGGTTGTATTTAAATTAATGTATACATAAATATATGTTCTAATCGTAGCACAATTTGACTTCATAAAGAATTCAACGAACTTCGAAAAACTTGTCAATCAATCTACAAAACTTGAAATATATGCTTGCGGGTACGTGTACATGTATGTGATATGAGAGTGTTTCTGTCTTGTTACTTGTTTTAAATTAATCGTTTAATATGCAATGTGGTTGGCCCTGCCGTGGCGTCTCGTCTACAGTCGCCTCTCTCTGTCTGTTCTACAAATGCTTTCATGGAAATTGTTCCGAGGAGCTGCATTCGCTGGTTCCCATAAGTCACGAGTTCCAGCGCCTTACGAGGCTGGCATCCCGCTCTCACCCCTTCATTGTCGAAACTCCTAAATGTAGCCGTCTCTTCTACTCTAATAGCTTCATGTCTCCGCACCTCTCGCCTGTGTAACTCCCTCCCTTCTCCTGTTTCCCTGTGAGCTATAATCTCCAGCTATTCAAGTGTAATGTCAATCGACATCTCCAGTTGCCTTGATCTATCCATTACCCTCATCCTTTCTTCTATCACTCCTATTTGATCTTGCTCTAAATTTTCTGTAACCCCTTGCGTCCTAGTGGCTTCCCGCCTTGCTTGGGGTGAAATGCTTAAAAAAAAAAATACAGCAGGTGTAAAAATGAGTCATATTTTAAAAGAAAATGTAGATGTGTAGCAAATTGGTTTGGGCAATGCGTTATTCTTATTTACTTAATACTAATCTATCTTTATATATTTACCTCTCTCTTTCTCTTCTTTCTTTTTCTTTCTCTCTCTCTCTCTCTCACACACACACACACACACACACACACACACACACACACACACACACACACACACACATATCATCTCCCATTCGAACATTCAAACACCCACCTGCCTGAAGCGTAACATAGCAGCTATAGGCAGGAAAATTGAAATCAGCGTGCTGTGTTCAAATTTCGTCCAAATTCTTTCCGTTCGCTCTCACTGAAATATTCTTGAGAAAAATATGAATACATCTCTTCTCCATTGCCTAATGGTGAATAATAGGAACAGACAGAAATCTATAACTATGGTTGACAACAAATACTGGCTGGTCGTAGGAATGGTAAACCTGCCCTGTAAAAAGCTACTTGCATGAGATAAACTAGCGTGTTGAATATGCACCCGACGTGTGTGTGTGTATGTCATATATATATATATATATATATATATATATATATATATATATATATATATATATATATATATATATATATATAAAATCTCAGACACTAACATTCCTTGGTTATAATTTATTACATTGGAATCGTAATCAAGACCCAGTTCATCAGACCTACAAAATCAAGAAGAAATTTGAAAATATAACTCCAGGTATAAAAAACAAAAATTTAGTGAGAGTGTATGTGTGGGAGCGGGAAACAAGTCTGAGAGGGAAATGTCTCAAAGCTCTAGAGAGAGGGTGTAATAGAAGAAAGAAGAACAGGAAGGCCTAAAGGTGAAGGAGGGGATTAAAATTTAATAAAGAGAAGTTTTAAAGAGAGGAGTTAAATAAGGGTTTAAATGAGGGAGATACAGATAAATATGAATTATTTTCAGATGTATAAATCACTACCGAATCGCTGACCTAAAATTAAAATTCAAAAAACAAACACCGGAAACGTGTGGATACATTTGTGGTGACACAATGCACAATAAAATATGATGTTCTTATTGTTTTGGACATTCTTACTCTGTCTTGGACATTGAGTTCTACCTGGATTCTATCCTCTTCGATATATATATATATATATATATATATATACACATTAACCATTAATATATATATATATATATATATATATATATATATATATATATATATATATATATATATATATATATATAAAGGTTTTATTGAAAAACTGGACAAACAACTGATTTTGTGAAAAAGGGTTTGGTAGTTGGGCAGTGGACTTTCACCATTCCTTCTTAAATAGAAATAGAATATACTTTAATGTATAGTTTTAATGTAAAAAAAGCAAAACATTATTATTATTAAGAAATTTTTTAAGGAAATATACACTCCAAGAAAATAATTATTCTTCAATCTCTGAGTCTGTTTACATTTTTCATTATATATATATATATATATATATATATATATATATATATATATATATATATATATATATGGGGGGTGGGCTGCACACTACCTACGAACCTCCTCACGGGGGTGGCCCAAGCCTGATTTGGGAAGCAGGTAGTGTTTTGTGACCCTTGCTGTCATATTTATTTTTTTCCCTACCTACATTTATGTTACAAATTCACCTGAACATAAATGACTCTTAAAAGGAGAAAAATTTTCATGGATTTTGAAATGATTCTTGCCTTTTTTTTTTTCGCCGAAATCCGTGAAGCTAAGTCTTGAAAATGCACTCTATAAAATTCACTATTTCTTATTCATAATGTTGAATGTGTTAAATTATTTAACATATTAACAAGAAAAATATCAAGTTGATTTTCAAAATTGCCACAAAACCTTGTTCATTTATTTAAGATGGAATTATTTATTAAGACAAGTCTCTAATTTTATTTAGATATATTGTATTTATGTTCTATTTTGCTAGATGAATTGTTCGCCTATATTGCATATCATCCAGTATTTTACATAATTTGGTTCCAAGAAAATTTGTAATTCATTACATTAGGAAAGTCGAGTTCGAGTAGAGTGAGGTCCCGTATCGGGGATTCAAGGTGTACGAGACACTTGCGCCGGCCTTATACATACATACATATATACATACATATATATATGTGTGTAGGTGTGTGTGTGTGTGTGTGTGTGTGTGTGTGTGTGTGTGTGTGTATATATATATATATATATATATATATGTGTGTGTGTGTGTGTGTGTGTGTATGTGTATGTGTGTGTGTGTGTATATGACAAAATATAATTTTAAGGTATGCTATATTTATTGATATAGTGCTTAATATCAAGTAACGTATGTAAATATAAAAATGATTACCAGCTCGTTCATGGGCTTTTTGGCCATCTAATTATATATACTTGAGTAAAAAGTATACATTACTTGAGTAAAAAATAAATCTGTCAAATTTAAATTAGATTAAACTGCATGCTTTTTACTAACATAATGAAACATTTTAAATCTTATTTATGAAGTTATACTTGCGTGTTAAAATGAAAATATATAATGGAATTATTAGGTGTTATGTTGTTTTAATTGTAAACAATCTTTAATATTCTTTGTTCGATTGATTACATAAGCTGTTTATCACGACAAAAATTTACGGGCTCCTGTTTTGAAAAACTCGATTTCCTTAAAACCGGAAAATAAGGAGAATATGACATGGGAGGCAACTCTGTTGGATAAAGTTTTAAACACGTCTGATTCCTTGTGATATTGTGTTAGAGAAACGACAACTACTGCTTTGAAATGATGATAAAATTATTCAAAAGGCAAGTCGGTGATCACTTTTTTCTCAATATATAGAA
>CAHIKZ030005639.1:2590000-2602500 GCA_903632075.3 Acanthosepion pharaonis
ATATTCTTAAAAGAGTGCACAATACAGAGTAGAGCAAATATAATTTATTTGAAAATTATAACATAAACATGTTATAAAATCACTACAAGAATCGCCATTTTGTTGCAACACTTCTGGTGTCATATCAAATGATGGTGTTGAATATAAAATAAAGTGGGTTAAAAAGGTTCAAATCAACCCAACGCACCTCGATAGGGGAAACGCTCTTACATTAGGTACAATGAGCAATCAAAATACAAGTATATGAAAATTCAACAACCTTGACAACGAACCTTAGTTATAATAATTAATGCTTTAATGTTAGGGTTAGACTAAAATAGAAATCATTTTTACTGATTAATCTTAAATTCTACAATAAAATTGAAAAATAAAAATTAACAATTTTAAATTTAACCTGTATTAAGTTTAAAATATTATAAAATTATTTATAGAAGAACCTGAAGAAAAAATACATATATTTTATTATTTATTTTGTTTTAATTGAAAAGCCAAAATCTCAGAATAAACTTTAATCTAATGGTGATGTAAAACATCGTCACAACATTTGAAGTGATGATATGGGGAGCGGGGGAAGAAATATTGCAAATGACAATATATACACAATCAGATTATAATATACAAACTCGTATCCATATTTAGATATATAAACACGCAAAAACACGTACGAAACAGAAAATAGTTATCCACGATTAAACATATATATATATATATATATATATATATATATATATATATATATATATATATATATCAGACAACATATACATACAAAGAAAGGCATATATAATCAATCGTACACACATAGAGTAATAAAGACATAAACACATACACACCCACAAAGAATCAAGTATGAAACTGTTAGTAAACAAATGCAAACGGACTATTAAAATATTACTTACATGGACAAAGATATATAGATAAAAAGAGGTTTCAATAGTTTAAATTCAATAGGGGTATAATAAGAAAACAAATATTCGGCAATGAACAAGGCAAAGATAAAAGACAATTAAATATATATATAAATGGACAGAAAAAATAATTATATACACATACACACACATACAAAAAACCCCAAACCACTAAATTCAAATGCCCAGACAAAATGCAACAATAAAATTAAACCAGCTTTTATACAGAAAAGAAAAAGATTTAACACACAAATTTATACTGATACCTAATTCATATTTATTTACGTATGAGTAAACAGGAATACATGCACGGGTAAAAACATATAACAATATATCTAAACGCAAACATATGTGTACATACATGCATCCATGCAAATATATACGTACATAAATATCACACACACACACACACACACACACACACACACACACACACACACACACACACACACACACACACAGATACAGACGCAGACACCCACAGATATATATATATATATATATATATATATATATATATATATATATAATTTAAAGAAAAACAGACCATTTTAAGGTTCAATTGTTATAATTTACTTCATCAGAGATTTTATTTTCTCTGGATCTTCAGACTTCACTTTCAAGAGTGAAAAAATGAATTTAAAATTTACACTTATACGGATTACCTTAAAAATAAAAATGAATTTTAAAACTATTCCATTCCCTCTCTAATTTAGACTATGTTTCTCACACTATTTCTCACTACCATCTGTGTCACTTTATATTAGCTTAATACTGCCCTTCAAAAGTGTAAATTTTAAATTCATTTTTTCACCCTTGAAATAAAGTCTGAAGATCCAGAGAAAAATACAATCTCTGGTGAAATAAATTATAACAATGGAATCTTAAAGTGGTCTTTTTTTTTCTTTAAATTAAATTATTCACTCTAATTAAACATTGAGCTCTCCGGATTTCATCCTCTTGGGATTATCCATATGGATTACCTACATACATATACATATACATACGCATGTACATATATACACACATAGAAATGGATAAAAATATATCAACCTACACAGCAACACAAAAACACAAATAATCTCCAAGAAAATAAGGCAACACACCGACATACAAACGCGGATACAAAAATCTAAGTAAATACACCCATATAAAATAAATAGAAACAATATAAATATATACCTACATACGCACACACACATATATATATACAATATATAAACAAGCACATATCTAGCAACCATACATACAAACATATATATACACACAAACATATATCTACACGTACATATATATTCATACATAACTGCAAATGCACACACATATACATATATACACATATATAAAAATACTTATATATAAATGCATATACACACATATACATCTATACATAAAAATACATACACGTGTGCACACACAAACAACACAATAAACGTATACATACATATATGTACAGAAATTGGAGGATTAGCAGATAATATAAGTAATAACATATTAACTTACAGTAACACTGCGTTATCGTCAATAATATTAGTACTTCTATCACAAGTTAAATTTTGAGCTATGTTTACAGTTAACAATGAGTTCCTTTGATTAAAGAGATGGATCTTGTCTTTAAATTTAATGATTTCAATATTATTCTACATTATAGAAAACACCATCACATGATAAGACACCAGGTGTATTGAAACAAAATGACTATTTTACTAGTGATTTTATAACATGTTTATGTTATATTTTTCGAATAAATTATATATATATATATATATATATATATATATATATATATATATATATAGGTAAAAATCCTTGGGTAAGTAATCCAAGTAGATACTATTAATATAAAATATCAAAACTGATTCAGAAAAGAGAGCTCAATATATTTATTATACAGCATATAAGTAAATTTAAAAAATGAAATCCAAATTCTTCCATTCAGATGGCCATTTCATCCTCAGGTGATTCTCCCTGGGTCTACTCAATGCAACTAAGTTCTTTTTTTTAAAAAAGAAATGAATGAAATTTGAAAAATAAATATTAAGAAAGGAACGAAGGAAAGAAAAAAGAAAAAGGAAAAGAAGAGGGTGAGTTATAAGTATTATCTTTTAAAATATTTAAATGTTTATAATATTATTCATTTTAAATTTATAATTTTCCTTTATCTATAATCTTTTAAACTGCTCTTTTACTTGACATTTAGGTTTGCAAGTTTTATATATATATTTTTTGATATTTTTTCCGTTTTGTATAAGAGTTAATATGTGAAATTTCGGTCTTTGTTCATCTTCAACTGTCTTTTTTTTCTATCTAGACTTGTTATGGTCACTCCCACTCTAACCACCTTAGTGTTTTTGTCTCTTTATCGCTGCATAAAACCAATTTCCCTTATATGTTGTTTGTTCCTCTTCTTTCCTCCCTTTCCTCCTACTTCTTTCCTTCCTTCCCGCCTTAACATTTATTTTGCAAATTTCTTAAAACAAAAAACAAACAAACAAAAGAAACCCCAAAAACGTTAGAATTCATTTCTTTAACAAATATATTAGCCTTGACAAGTCCCATGAAGAAGCTCCTGGGAACGAAATGGCCTTGTGAATGGGATAATTTGGATTTTATATATATATATATATATATATATATATATATAGATAGATAGATAGATAGATAGATAGATAGACTTCAGAGCGTTGACGATCATGGCTCTTCAATATTTCCCTGTCCTTGTACCTTTTAATAAATACTGTATTTTTGCTTATCTCTCTCAAATCCTGCTTCGGCGTGAATTCACTTAAGCTCACTAGGCAGTTTATGCTTTGTTATGCTCTGTCCTTCTTGACTTCAATCTATCCTGTGAGTATCAAATTTTCAAGAACTATTTCCTCATTATGTGCCCTAGAAATTTCAACTGTCTCTTACTTATATTAAATTTAAGTGTTATTTTTGTTTCCATTGTCTCTAGAATTTTGTCGTTGCTCATAGGTTCGATCAATGACATTCTCAGCATCCTTCTGTAGAACCACATTTCGCTTACTTCAAGTCTCTTCTTCATCTATGAGGAGATTGTCCTGCATTCACTGTCATATAGGATGACTGATATTACGTAACAGTTCAGTACTCTTTTCTATGTTTGTAACGAAATTTTTATGTCTTAATACTTTGATTAGTTGTTGGGAGGAATCTTTCGCTATTCAAATGAGCCTTCAAATTTCAGTGTTGCATTTTCTGTCCTCTGTTAAAGCACTTCCAAGGTTTTTAAAAAGAGTGTAAACCAAGGATGTGTTTTCTAATCAGACCCATTCAATCGATACAGTGAGGCGATTCTGAAAGAATTAGAAATCCTTCCAAAATTCAATAATGGCGGCCACAATCTTAATAACATTACATGTGCAGATGACACAGTGTTGATAGCAGACATGGAAAGGAAACCAGTGAAGAAAAGCGAGAATGACTAAACATCAATTGCAATAAGACAGAAGCCTTGGTTGTTAGCAAAAGGAACAGCCCTAAATGCAAATTGCAGATATCGAAATCAAACAAATACAAAAATGAAATGGATAATCTTAAATTTAACAAATTTAATTATGCTGTATATTTTTTAAAATAAATATATGGAAACAGACAGAAAGATCAAGCATTAGTTTATTGTGGTCTGCTAATAAATATATAAATACCATATATTTCTTGCTTTTTTGTATCTTATATTCTCAGGTTCTGTTCTGTTAATGAGTGCACCTCGACGTGGTGTAATGGTTAGCAAACTTTTCTTGCTATGAGAGTGATTTCGACTCTCATTAGGTGAACCATACTTTCGGCCTTGAGCCACATCTAAGCTCCGTTTAGAAAATCAAGTCCCGGACACCACAGCGTGGTGTAATGGTTAGCAGGATTGTCTTGCTAGATCAGTTACGACTGAAAAGTGAGTTCGATTCTCAATAGGTATGGACATACATGTGTCACATCTTAACTGCAGTAAATGCTTAAGAAGGTTTCAGCTGCGCTATGATCCTATTGTATCTTCTCTTGATCTATATTCAATTTCCATGACATATTTATTTAAGAGCTTTCCTTTATCAGAAATTGTTAAACAAACTAAATTTAAAAAATACAATGAAATATCTGCGTATTTTCAATTTCTTTTAAGTGACAAAATCCTAATATTTAAAAAAAGTATATATTTAAATTTGTTATGAAAAATACAAACAAAAGGGGGCAAGTTTATTTTTCTTCTCTCCTTGTTTAGATTCTTTTTATCATATTTTTGTTTGTTTTGATTTGTTAAAACAAACAACTGTGGTGGGGTGTTTCTTAAAAAAAATGTTGGAGCAATTAACACGAAAGGTCAGTCTAGCATTTTTTTAGTGCTTGACACTGGCGAATAGCATGCCACTCCGAAGAGGGCGAAAAATTATGGTCCATCCGTTCTAACTGTATCGAGTCGCCCTCCTTCGCCTTAAGTTCTTTAAAATGTCGCCGTACATCTGTATGTTGAAGAAGGGTCTCATTTTAAATATGAGAAAGACGAAAACAAACGGTTTAAGATGACGAGAGAATTAGTGAGAGTGGAAAGAAGTAGGAAAAGGACGGGAAAAAGGAAGAAAAACGGACAAGAAGAGAAAGTATGAGGAGGAGGAGGAGGAGGAGGAGGAGGAGGAGGAGGAAAAAGAAGAAAATGACTAGAAGATGTAAAAAGTAAAAGTGAGGTAGAGAGGTAGTGAAAAATTAGATTATGTGGAAAAATAATGAAGAGGAGTGCACAAGACAAACATATAAAAAATAAAAGAAGAAAAAGTGAGGATAGGCAAGAAAAGAAAAAAAACAAACAAAAACGAAAAAAAGAAAGAAAGAAAGAAAGAAAGAAAGAAAAGAAGTAAGGAAGGAAGGACGAAAGGAATAGAGAAGGAAGGAAGGAAGGAAGGAAGGAAGGAAGAAGAAATTAAAAAAGAAATGGAGATCGGCCAATATATCTAGAAAGATGGTAAAGATGGAGTAAGATAAGACATGATATGGAAAGAAGAAGAAGAAGAAGAAGAAGAAGTAATATTTGTCATAGTAAGAGTAGTAAAATGAAAATAAAGGCAGGAATTAAAAAAGAACAGTAGTCGCATGGGCGTTATAAAAAGGAGATAAACTAGGTGAAAATAGAGAGGGTTGAAGTAAGAATGGCATGAAGGTGTATCGTAGGAAAATGAAGAGAGCATATCGGAAGAGGAAGATGGAGGAGGGGAAGATGTAATAGAAGAAGAAGAAGAAGAAGAAGAAGAAGAAGAAGAAGAAGAAGAAGAAGAAGTCGGGAGGAAAGAAAAAAGGACAAAATGAAAATACATATGAAACAAAAATGTCAAGAAAGACATCGGGATTGAGGAAGTCAAAAAAATGAGAAAGAGGAAAAGAAATGATTAAGGCGGTGGGTGACAAAAAAGAAAAGAAAGAATAAAACTGACTGGATGAGAGAAAGAAGAGAAGTTGAAAGAGAAAGGAAAGGAGAAAAATAGGGACGGTATCATGTAATACGCAAGATCTTAACTTCCACATACCACACGCTTCAAATCCTTTCCTACCCACACACCGTAATCACCGTAAGCCCACCATTCTGTACACTTAAAAATCAACCTTGTACCACCCGAGACGAAATACCATCGGAAGGTTTATGTCTTTTTCATGTGTTAGAACATAAGTTGGAGTCATAAAGGCAAGTAACAGTGTTTTATGGCTGTAAATTAATGTGCATATGAGAAGGTGTGTGGGTTGGTGTCATTCCTTGGGGTGAGTAAGTTTACTTTTGCAAATAAAAGAACGTCATATGGATTGGTTGGTTTTATACGATTCTGAAGTGAAATCTGTATTCGCTGATTTAAGATTGTATCCGTCTTTTAAGGGAAAAGTCATTTCAAGAAGTTGAAACTCATGTCTCTCCACAGCATCCTTTCCTTTAAAATAATAACGCTTTACCCCCCCCCCCTTTATCTTGTTCCTGTGATCACTTAGAAATATTAATCAAATTTGACAAAGTTTAAATCAAATAAATTTCCGTGCGTGGAGCTTATATATCAACCTATATTTCTAAGATTAGGTTCTAATCTCAGAGCAGCTAACATTTCCTGGGCACGTAACGATGAAGAAGTGTATATATATATATATATATATATATATATATATATATATATATATATATAATAAAAAAATAAGTAAATGAATAAAAAACTAATAAAAAATTAATCCAAATACATAAATAAACAAATTAACAAATCGCCCCCGCTAAAATAACCGTTAGAACTAATAAATATAAGCATAAATAAGTAAAAACAAGTAATAATAATCAATCCAAATAAATAATTTAAAAACTACGGCAAGCAATCTAAACATTTGACGAATAAATAGCTTTGGTTATCTTCCCAAATGAAAACATACTATTAAATAAGCAACCTAAGCAAATCCCCATCCAAATTTTTTTTTACTACGTTAATAAAACATGAAAAATCAAAAAGAATAAATAATACAAATAAAAATGAAAAACAAATAAAATAAATTAACCCAAACTAATAAATAAATCAACAAACAAGCCACTCCCGTAAAAATAACCCCCAGAATAGATTACCCACTGACCCATATATATAAATAACAGAGGAAAATCCAGCATTCATGGCCTGACGATTGCGTCCAGCATGAAACAGCCTGTCGCCTATGAGTGTAGACTTATATATATATTTTCGAGATTTTTATTACTTAAAAGGTTATTGTAGTCGTATTTGGAGTAGACACCATTGTTTTATATTTTTTTTAACAATGTGTATTGTGTCTATCAGCCTGAATATTCGAGAAAATAAAGAATGTGTTGTACGATAGGGATCGAACTCGGGTCCCCCTTTGAAAGATAATCAACTGTATTTTTCTGGCGTGCTTTTACCGCTCGGCTAAAAAGGTCGCCATAGTTCAGTATGGCCCTATTTTTCCCTTTAACGAAAACATACTTGCTCAATAAGATGTTTTTCTCGAAATCTCATATATGCTCAGTTTCTTTTCCGTAACGTAAACAAAGCAATTTCTTAAGAATTAATGGATTTATATTTAATCCGATATTTTTATTACTTTAAACGTTATTGCACTAGAAGCTCGTATTTAAAATAGACGCCCCATTTTATATTTGTTCGTGTTTTGAATAGATTTTAATTTGTGTAATCAATATTATTTAATTAACATTTACAAAATACTATTTCTTTACTCCTGGGTCTGCATAAAATAATCAGACTGCTGGTCGTAATTTTCCCACCACTGCACTCTGTGATATGGCTGTGAATTTGATACGAAGTTAGTTTTACAGAGTGGAGATTCTATCTATCTGCCCGGCACAGAATTCAGAATTGCCGTTCTTCAACGACGCTCATTAGCTGAAGGGAAAATTAGATTCATGTATTTCCCCAGGCCAGGTTGGTGAAGTGAAATGAAGAGACTCGGTCAGATATTGAATTCGGACCGCTATTTTTCCCACGCCTATAACCGCTCATAGCCCGCCTAAAATTAAGCCGAGTATAGGCATATTACCACGTAGTTATTATTTACGTAACTATTACTGCTGTAGTTCCTGAGATTCTGTGCGGTAGTTGATAAAATACCAACATAGCGTTGTCCGAATGATTAACATGCAATTCTTGAAGATCTTGTAGTGTAGGGAATTCAGTGTTTATTGACTCGGCAGCTTTCTCGATTGAGCTGTAATTAGATAGTCGTGTCGATTAAATGATAACACAAGCAGTAACCTTTCATTCCTTTACGTTTTGTTGGGTTTCTAACTTCGTCAGTGTCTCTAAGCCAGTTTATGACATGCAGCCCCGAACAGACCGCAACCAAATTGTTGTTCTTAAAATATCTACTACGATGAAAATTTTCAAAGCGTAGCTCATATGTGGCACAATGTCGAAATTATGCGTCGAACATGCTATTCAATTGTAACGGCTTCTCGACAAAATCCAAAGACGGATATGCAATTTGATAGGTTCTGGTTTGGCATCTCGACTCCAGTCATTTTCTCACAGACGTGATGTGGCTTCCCTATGTCTTTTCTACAAATATTTTTACAACTGCTCTGATGAACTATTTTCTCTGGTACCCCAACCACATGAATTTAAGCGTGCTACTAGGTTAAACATCGTGGTCCCACCCTTTCACTGTCGAAACAGTTAAATTTAACCACCTCTTCTACTCCAACAGCGTTTTATCTTGTACTTCCCGATAGTGGAAGTCCCTTCCTCCTACTTGCTTCCCAGGTAGCTATAATCTTCAAATATTCAAATGTAATGTCAGTCGACATCTTCTGATGCCTTGATCTTGATCCCCGTTCTTCTATATCCATTCCTCAAACACACCACTTTCCACTAACTTTCACTATCTGTAACCCCTTGTGTGCTAGTGGGACTCCTGCCTTGCTTGGTGTGATATGCTTTAAAAACTAACACCACGTTTGAGTGACCAGATGATTTCCTAAGCGTGGCTTAGATGCGCCACAAGGCCGAAAGTGTGGTGTAACCAGTGAGGATCGAACTCACTATTTCGTCGTCGTCGTCGAGAGAGAGAGAAATAAAGATGGTGATAAATAGATAGGTAAATAGATAAATAGATATACAGAATAAAAGAGAGAGGAGTAGTGAGAGGGAGAAAGATAAAGAGAGAAATATATATAGAGAGAGTAATAACGAGAAATATTGACTATGTAGAGCAAAAACATGAATAAGGCCCGGAGAGATAGAGTCGGGTGCACAACAGAAAAAAGAAAAAATGTCTGAAGAATGAAAGAAGAAATGGGAAGTAAAATGTAAAAGGATAAAAGACGAGAGTGAAAGATAATTATACATAGAAAAATCACGAATATATCTAAACACATCTGTCTCGACACACACACACACACACACACACATACACACATATATATATATATATATATATATATATATATATATAAGTGAACGTAGAAGTCAACACTTAGAGCGACAGTCTGTTTCATACTATATACAATCGTCAGGCCTGACGATTACATATAGCATGAAACAGACTGTCGCCCTAAGTGTTGACTTCTATGTTCACTTTTATATTTACACACGCTCTATCTCTGATATTGAGCACTTTATCCCATAAATATAGCTCATCTTAAGACTATATTTCTTCATATATATATATATATATATATATATATATATATATAATTTCTGGCCACTCATATTCGAGAGTACCCGAATACTAGGGCGGCTAGCTAATCCCTATTGCATAATCTCGCTCAGACAAATTTGTGTTTGTTCAGCACCGACAGAGCCAACCTGTGGTTTATACTGCAACTATGCTGAGCAGAACTTAACTACAGTTTCTGAGAAAGAGCGTGTTATCTAGCCAGCACGCTTAAGCCCTCGGCCACGATGACTTGTGACTTCGTGCTAGCACAGCTATCGAAAGCACCACAACCGTCAACCCTATGTCACTCACAATGCATGGGTAAACCTGTGCTTTCCAGAGTTTCCACACGCTAGGTTCGTCCCCCACCAGACCGATAATGTCAGGAAGGAAACTTCCTGACAAAACAACCGCCGTGAGATTCGGAACCCATGAACATTCTAACCATATCTATCTATCTATCTATCTATCTATCTATCTATCTATCTATCTATCTATCTATCTATCTATCTATCTATCTATCTCAGTCTGTTCATTATCTATCTATCTATCTAGCTATCTATCTATCTATAGATCATTATGGGAATTAATGAAATGCGTTTAAGTATATCTGTGCGCAAATCTAACTATTGCAAAGAGGGAAAGTATACAAATTTCATACTTAAACACACACACACACACACACACACACACACATATATATATATATATATATATATATATATATATATATATATATATATATATATTTGGATAGCGGCTTGGATTGAGGAATCACAGAGCCGAGTTCGAATTCAGTCGAATCCATTACATTCACTTACGTGCTAATACCCCTGGGGAAGGTATGAATCCTTTTCTTCTTCTTCCAGCTATGGGTAAATAGCAAGACAGACTGGGTTCTATAGCCTTGGATGGCAACTGGTCTGAGAAGGACAACTCTGAATTCAAAACCTGCGGAGGGTCGTTTGGGGGGCCCTTGTGGCACGTCGTGCACCAGGTCTCTGAATTCGGCCCTTTAAAAGTGTGGATGATCCTGCACGAAACCTTCACCACTATAATCAAATCTCTTGTGCTGTTGTCGGACTGTCGGTTTCTTGGGAACTGATCTGCTTGACCCTCATACGTCGAATTCAACGGGAGCGTCGATTATATATATATATATATATATATATATTTATATATATATATGAAGAAAAATATACTGAAAAACAAACGAAAATACTAATATGCGATTATGCTGTTTTAATGTTTAATGTCAACGTCGGACGTTTCGGTCTAATAAACCATCTTCAGGACATATTTCAAAAACATAATTAACATAGACAATATATAATTTAACATGAAAAAGACGATGGACATAAAAGCAATACCAATCCAAAAGATAACATTAAACATTAAAACAGCATAATCGCATATTAGGATTTTCGTTTGTTTTTTTCAGTATATTTTTTCTTCATACTGTCGGATCTATATCCAAATATTTGCTTATATATATATATATATATATATATATATATATATATATATATATATATATATATAAAGCAGACATTCTGTTTACAGGTTTTTTTATGGATAGAATTTATTTAAGTAAATGCTCTGTTTGTGACGTCGTCCCCGGTCGCAGCGCCGACTGTGACGTTCTATCCTAATCTACCACGGCGTCAGTTGTGACGTCCCTAAACAGCACCAATTGTGACGTCTTCGCCGCGGCGTCAGCTGTTCGCTCCTCGCTGCTCCGTCCGGGTGTCGCCGCTCCAAACGTGACGTTCTAACCCTTTGGTGATTCGGGTAGGAATCTGGTTGGATTGATACCAGCCTCGCCGTTCCCAACCTGCTTCCAACGCCTGGTTACCAGGGTAACTGCACTGATCTCCAGTCTGCCTACCCACGTTGTGAATTGATCTTAGACATACGAGATCAACAGGGGTTGGGGCCGTAATGCAAGCTGAGATCAACAGGGGTGATAACACACAAATATGTATAAAAGAAAATAAAATGAAAACTCACAAAGTTCAAAGTATCAAAGAAAAGGTAACAAACTTTTTATGTCTATTTGTTCGGTACATAGGACTATGTCTACTTCCCGACCCGTTCTGTGGATTGTGGCACGACGCTTTCGCTAGGCAAACTTTAACGCTTCAAGTTGTCTGCTCTCTAAGAAATTTGTGTTTCGGTGTGTCTTTGGACGAAAGTCGAAAAACTTATTCCTGTGGTCTGGTCCTAAGTCGCTCTTCAAACTACTTGTTCTTGGTTGAAGAAGAGTCCAAAAGTGTGCGTGAGTCTTGGTCAGCTATCTTGATGTGGTTTCAACACTGGGCACTCATCTCTGCCTGCCGTCCGGGGCTCAAACTCTTCTCTCCAGAGTCTGAATTACTGGGCAATCATCTCTCTGCCGCCGGTGCGCGAACTAACTTCTTCTCGCCAGCTTGGGTCGAA
>CAHIKZ030005639.1:2607500-2627500 GCA_903632075.3 Acanthosepion pharaonis
TTTAACCGTTGTATTCTACTTTTGAGTGAGGGCATTTTTTAATACTAAAATTCACCCAATACAAAGTTCATCAGCCAGAAGAAGCTCGCAGAAGGTTGTAGAAGGTTATTGTTAAAATAGTTTTTATGAATGAAGAGTGTCGTAGTAGAAGGTGAAGATTATGAGGATAGAAAACGATTGGCCATTGAGTTGAAAAGATTAAGGTTTTAGGACAGGAGGTAGTACACGTGACAATAATACTCAAAATAGCAATATTTAGAAAAGGCAGTCTGAACGGAACTTTCTCTTGCATTTGGAACACAAAGGAAATGAGGGTGATTCGACTCCATGGAAATAGCATTGGGTGTTCGATTTGTAAAGATCTGAACTGGTGGGACGAAAGAAAATATGCTATTGAAACATCGATAGAATAGCTATAGGTTATCAATGCTGCGTATTGGAAGTATCCATCACCAACAAGACCCTGTAAACGATTTTGAAATCTATCAATGCTGCAAAGTGGGGATTGATCCAACAATATTCCATCTTATCTAAGGTAATACTCCGGTAATTCTTCTTTATGTACCGTGTCCTTTCAGGATGTAGACTGTCATGGCCCTCCACAACTTCCTGTCTCTTGTAGCTCTTCATAAATTTTGTCTTTTTGCTATTTTTCCTAAACAGTTTTGTTATCCATTTAAACACATCAAGTGAGTTATGCGCTGATTTTCTCTGTCCCTCAATCTGTCATGTGAATATCAGATTTTCCAAAGACTCTTTTCTCATCTAAATTATTTCATCAAACATGCTTGAATATATATATATATATATATATATATATATATATATATATATAACACACTCATATCCTCTCTCCCACCTCACTTCCTCACTTCGTTAACTTTACGTATGCTTGATGAGGTCCGTAAAAAACGTGTGAATTTCTTTTCATTTTTCATTTCAGCTTTTGGAAGTAAAGTTTGATGATCCAGAACCCATTTAAAGGGGTTATGGTGAAATAACTTATTACATGGAATCTTAACGTGGTCTGTCTTTTATTCAAACAAAATATATATATATATATATATATATATATATATATATATATATATATATATATATATATATATATATATATATATATATGACCATGAGACCCTTTCTGACCATGAGACCCGGGTTCGAATCTCACCATGGTCGATTTGTCAGGAAGGCGTCATCCTGATGTTATCGGATTGGATCGAGGTCGATTCCAGCGTACAGCAGCTATCCAAAATGCTTGAAAACCATTCCACGGGTTAACCCAAGCCTTGTGAGTGAAATTGGGTAGACAGATCTCTTGTGAGCCGTCGATAGCTGTGCCAAGGACTTGAGCATACTGGCCTTGTTCAAGTTGTTGATCACGGTAGCTAACCCGCTCTCTCCCAGAAACAGTGACTAAGGTCTGCTCAGCATAAAAGTATAAACCACAGGTGGGCTCTGTGGATATTGAGTAAATACAAATGTACCTGAGCGAGCTTTTGCAATAGGAACTCTATTAGACAGGTATCCTCAAATACGAGTGGGCTTATTATATATATATATATATATATATATATATATATATATATATATATATATATATATATATATATATATAGAGATGTGGGTTGGTAAACAGTGACTATTATAGATATATAGCGAGACTCTTCGCTAATGCGAATTGAGTCACTCCCAGTCACTGGGCGTGTTTATAAAGATAAACACGCTAAAAATCCACTTTCCTCCCTACCGTGCGCCGATGGCTTAATGGTTAGAATCTCCGACTGACACCAGTTCAGTCGGGTTTTGACCCTAGCTGGAGGCAACCGGATGTCGAGCCACACTGATGAGTTGCGAAACAGTCTGTCTGTGGATGACGGGGTATATATATATATATATGGGGTGTATTTTTAGAATTGTTTTTTTCATTTATTAATCCGACATATTTTAATGAAAAATTTTAACCTAAACAAAGACAACTATAAAAGTTTGGGATACGACATTGAGTAGATGTGTCTATTTCGAGAATGCGAAATATCTGTTTTCAAAAGCACTATTCGGACTTTGTCTAACTAGGAAGTTCTTCGGTAAGAGGTCTAGACATATTTAATAATGGTCTTAGGGGACGCAGATTCGAACCCTGCCGAAGGGCGCGTATTTTTCTAACAAGATTTCTCGAATATTCAGGCCGGTAGATGGAAATGAATAAATATACTGTTTAATAAATAAATGAAAACAGAAATTCTACAAAAAAATATAAGTATGCATTAAAAATAAGGGTAAAGCAATGAATTAAAATATATACGTATGTAGAATTCCACGTTAGAAACAGTTTTCTCTAAAAGTATTTTGAATTAAGGATCTGCATTAAAAAATTTTAAAAGACTTGTTATAATATCAAATTATGAAGAAAATAAATCCAGTAAGTAAAATAGAATGATATTCCACTGGATCCTTTCTATGTTTTCAATTGATTTCAATGTAAAACGACAAAAATTGAGGAGAAATCATATACTTATGAATCAGATATTTATGAATATGCGTCGATGTAACCTTTTGTCAAGCATTAACTTTAAAACAGAAACGGAATACACAGCAGCAAATCAATTTCACTCTTGCACACAAGAGAAAAGCCATAAGTAATATTAGCAGGTAAGCAAAAAAAAAACAATCAACTTTGAAAAATCTCATGAGATCGTGCGATACGGGAAATTGCAACATTCCTTGGTGGCACATGGATCATAATTTTCACGCTTAAAACATTTAAAGGTATTGAAAAGTCATAAACTTCGAAGGCTCATCGAGTTTAATTTACAGAAAGTGGAACTTGAGATGTGTAAAAAAATATGAACTTGGAACTTTGTGGACTAACTTACATGAACTTTCCACTCGTGTAAATTAATTATACAATAAAGTTAACCTCGAAGTTAACCAGTGCTAGCAAAAGTGCTCACTACCTAAGCCGGCAATCAATTCACTCCCCCAGACGCTTAGTAACTGTAGGCTGTAATACTTGGGATTCGAGCCAGAAGTTCCAATACGAACATTGCAGAATGACTGGGCGCCAATCTTAGGACAGTGCAGAGGATTCGGAAAGAGTTTGTTGATATATCCTGTCAACATCATTGTGTTTGGAGTGATCACTGATGATGGCGTCGTTAAGGCTCCATTAATCTTTCCACAGGATCTTAGACTCAACACGGAGGCCTATACCAAGTGCCTTGAGTGGGTAGTGCTACCCTGTATCAAGACAGCTGAAAGACACCCTACATCTGGGAACATGATTCTGCACTATGCCACACAAACAGGAGCACACATTCATGGCTGTCAAACAATATCTGAGACCCTACCACTCCTTACATCTAGCCACCTAGACTCCCCAGACTTCAACCTCATTGATTATTATGTGTGGATGCAGTTGAGCGAGAGACCAACAAAACTCCTTGTAACACCAAAGATGAACAGAAGGCAAATATAATGGCAGAATTCAACAAATTAGAGGAGATCATCCAGAAAAGATACAGGAGATTACGAAGTCGTTTGGAGGTTGTGGTTGAAGTTAATGGCGATTTTGTTGTATAAATTTATTCTTTGGTATTTACGGATATTTGGGGGTAACTTTGGTAAATATATATGTTAAAATGAGAAAGCAGTAATAGTTTCATTTTTTGAGTAATTTAGACGACAATTTGTCCAGGGCACACTGTATTTTGTTAATTTATAAGACTACCATTCAGCCGTCATCGAATATTGCTGTCACATATGGTTTATATATTTTTAGATCTCTGGTCTATATAATGTCTCTGCTATATATCTGGAGATTCTTAGAAAAATACATAGAAAAATCTGCAATATCTTTGTGCTTGTCATAGCATCTAAGAGTCAGCCACTTTCCCACCACTGTATATAATTTCATGGCAATTATTCTGTTGAGCTTTCTTCTTTAAACAGTGACGGAAAGAATTTAGGCATAATTGACAGCTAAGTCTCATTTTACTGTTGAATTTTCGAATTGTAATCGTAAATTCTATTCTAATTTTGTTTCTCTCGCATTGCTCGCTTGTTGAATTCTTCCGGGTTCTTGCTTTCCTGTAAACTTCTTTTATGTGCCGTCTCCCTTCAAAACATAAGCGATCATGGCTCTTCACCTCCTCCTGTCCCTTGTAGCTCTCAATAAGTTTTGTATTTTTGTTATTTCTCCCAGACCCTGTTCTGCCATAGACTTGCTTAAGCCTGTTCGATATATCACGAGTTGCTTTCCCTTGTCCCTCTATCCGCCCTGAGAGTATCAGGTTTTCCAAGCTCTCTTTTCTCATTACGTGTCCTATGTTTCTTTTTTGTTTGCATCCTCTCCAAAGCCTCAACGTTGTTAAATGTTCGTTCCATGATATCCTTAGCATCCTTCTGTAGAACCACATCTCTGTGGCTTTGACTATCACCTTCATCCTTGAGGAGACCATCCAACATTCTCTACCATAAAGGGGACAGCTATCACGTCGCAATTCAGAACTCTTTTCTTTGTTGCCAATGAAACACTCCTGTTTCGTAATACTCTGTCTAGCTTTTGGAATGCGTTTTTGGTTATCCCAATGCATCTTCGGATCTCAGCGTCGCACCTTCCGTCCTCTGTCAGAACACTTCCCAGATATTTTTATTTCCGCATCTGCTTGATTTTAGCATCCCCTACTTATAAAATGCGCTTCCGGCAAATCATTTTGCCGATGACCAACCTTTATGTCTTCTTCTAGGTTATGCTTAGTCCTTTTTTCTTGCTCTCCTTCGCTACCTTCTGTAGGAGGTTTTATAATTTTCTTTCTGATTCTGCTATCAACACTGTGTCATCTGGTTACCTTATGTTATCAAGATTGTGGCCGCCAATGATAAATCCTGACAGAACCTCTAGTTCTCTCAGAATTGCCTCCCCGTATAATTTGAATAAATCCGGTGAGAAGAGACATCCATGCCTTATGGCCCTTTCTATTTTTGTATATCTACTGAACTCGTTTTTATCTTTATGCAGGCGGTTTTGCTACTCAAAGATGTTTTTCAAAATTCTAATTTCTTTCCTGAATATATCAATGTTGCCCATCAGCTCTAACGGATTTTTGTGGCATACTTTGTCCAACGCCTTTGTGTAGTCTATAAAACACAAGTGTAAGTCTTTCTGCGTTTGTATTGCTCTTTCAGATAACGTCCTGAGCATGAATATCACGTTCCTTGTTCCAGTGTCTTTAACGAACCTGCACCGTTCTTGTCCAATCTTTGGCTTGATTCTGCTGCGCGCTCTATTCATCAGAATACGGATGATGAGTTTTGTTATGTGGCGCATTAGGCTGTAAGGTGGAGTTCACATTCGTTTGCGCACGGCTTCTTAGGGCTATGAAAATATATCTGCTTAGATCTTCTGGTATACACACTGTCGTAGATTTCATATAATATTTCCTTTACCTTGTTTATTGCAAAATCGTCTAAGGCTATCAGCATCTCTCTTACAATTCCGTCTGGCCCCACCGCCTTGTTTCTGTTCAGTTTGGCCAGTGCAGCCTCTACCTTGGTTTTTATCATTTCAGGCCCGTCGGTTGTCCTCTTTCGTCGTGGAAGTGTTCTCCACTATATTCGTTCCAGCGAGGAAGACTTTTTCCTTCTGTAATATCAGCGTTCACACTGTGGCACCATTTACCAAGGCAAAAAGAAAAGAAAGGAAAGAGAGGAAGGAAAGAAAGGAAAAGAGAGGCGAGACCCAAACGTGGATGATAAGTAGGACACCCACGACTAGAGAACAATGGATAAGGATATTTTGATAAGTAGCAAATGGCAAAAACTGTCATTACAATGGCAGAAAAATTCTAAGTGGATAAGGGAATCGTTGTGTTATCGGGGATACATAAACAAACCGCTAATGCGGGAAAACATCTGATTAAGCAAACCACAGACCGACTAGCCAAAGAAAAATCCAATTGAAAATGTTATTTTGATAATTGACAAAAAACAGGTGAACTACAGGGCTTTGGATAGATATGAAAAATTAATTGTGTCAAAGCCGCACACGAAGTAACGGCTGACCGTTTTTCTTTTGACAAGACATCTTTAGCTGCGATAATAAAACTATGTTATCAGAAATGTGCACCAAAGAATGACTGGAACCATGGAAATGTTTTTTTTTTCGAGGCGACGGACGATTGTGTTGTGTCAAATAGACCACCCATTCTGATAATTAGCGATAATCTGACTGACGATGTCCAGATGAGACCGGGGTAAAATAATTTTTTTTGAGAGAGATATATTTTTTTTTTCCTGAAACAAAGCCCGCGGGATTGTACACGCCCGGCTGAACATCATTGGCCGAGTGGTGATCACGTGACGCAAGGAGGAAGCTGTCACCGCCCATTTAGAGGATGGGTATGAGAGGTCGTCACGAGGAAGTGGGGAGGACAGCCGACACCCCCCTGAAGCATGGTGAGAAGGTGGGAGTAAGAGAAGACTCCCCCCAAAAATGGAAAGAAGTGGAAAATTCCTAACCAAAAATAAGAGAAGTGGATAGGTATTTAGAATTATCGAGGAACCCCCCGACGCCGACAAACCCACCCCGGTTTTTGTCGGCGTCCATATAAACGAAGTCGCAGCGAGCGAAAATCAGTTCCAGCAGAGAGTTCCAGAGTTGAGTTCGGGAGAGACAGTTCCCAGAGTCAGTCTCCAGTGCTCAGTTGAAGCAAGCCTCGCATCGGCTGACCGCGCAATTTCCGAACTCTTCTTCAATCCAAGAACAAGTTATTTTGAAGAGCGACTTAGATCCATACCACCAAAATGTTTTTCGACTTTCGCCTGAAGACACACCAAAAACCAATTTCTTAAAGAGCAAACAACTTGAAGTGTTAAAAACTCGCCTAACGGAAAACAACGTGTCACAATCCATAGAACGGGTCGGGAGATAGACGCAGTGCTATGTATCCAACAACTAGACATAAAGTTTGTTATCCTTTCTTTGATACCTTGAACTTTTGAGTTATCATTTTATTTCTTTTATGCGTATTTGTGCGATACCACCCGCTTGGACCCAACTTGCATTGCGGCCCCAACGACTGATTGATTTCGTCTGCCTAAGATCGATTCACAACGTGGGTAGGCGGACTGGAGATCAACGCAGTTACTTTGGTAACCAGGCGTTGGAAGCGAATTGGGAACGACGAGGCTGATATCGAATCAAACCAGATTCCCATCCGAATCACCAAAAGGTTAGAACGTCACATTTGGGTGCCGCGACCGATACCAAGCCAGTTGGTCGTCACATGACGAGACAACACGACTGACGCGACAGGCGGACGTCACGTTTGGAGCGGCGACACCCGAACGAAGCAGCGAGGAGCGAGCGATGGCTGTGTTCAGGGACGTCACAACTCTTTGGATTTTATGCAGCCTGTTGATGAGCATGTCTTTTGCTCGTATACTTCCCTTATTTTTTTATGCATATTTCGTTTGTTGGTGGTACTCAATCTCTCTATTTCTGCACATCTTTAATTGAACCTCTCTTCTTTATCCTGCTTGCATTTGGTCCTTATTTCGTTATGTAGTTTTCTGTATTCCGTTCAAATCTTGGCTAAATTTTCTGTCTCCTTTGCATCGTGTCGAGAAACTCATCAGTGATCCATTGGTTTTTTTACTCTTCATCCATTCTCCTTTGGGATGATATCGTTTGCTAATGTCACTAAAGCTTCTCTTCGTGCGTCCCATTTCGAGTTTCCATCTCTATTTTGTCCTTTGTATCGTCACGATCTTCAAAAATGTAAATAAAGCTTCTTGTTCTTTTATTGTTCTCCTCTTCTCAAAGTTTATTTTTCGGTTTCTTTCCCACTCAGTAGCCCCTTACGACTTAGTGGCTTTATCATCATGCTTGTGGGGAGGAATCATGAAATATGTTCGCTTATAAAACTATTCTTTGCTCTGTAAAATTGGGTAAAATATGCGATGTTTCTGAAAGGATTTGAAATTGCTGACCTCAAAGAAATTATGTGAGCTAATCTACCAAGCATGATAGAATGTTGAAAAATCTTTATAAATTTGACATGTTTCCATATTTATTTAGCTTCATCAGAAAGCTTGGGAGTAAAAACATTTGGAGTTATATTTCCCATACATGATACAAATAAATAACAAATACAGTGTAACCCGGATGTAAGAGAGTTGTCGGGACCGGAGAAGAAGTCTCTTATATCCGTGTTTCTCTTATATCCGGGTTTGGTCTAATTTATATACCTTTACACAGGCTCTAATTTGGGACCAGAGAAAATCTCTCTTATATCTGGGTTTCTCTTATATCCGGGTCTCTTATATCCGGGTTACACTGTATATCAAATTTATATTTCTTAATTGTTCCGTTTTCCTTCTGTAATACTTACTTTAATTCTTCTAGCAATGTAAAAAAAGTGATAAAACGAAAATTATATTGAAAAGCATAGAATAATCTCTCACATATTTTTCTCGGGGTGAGGTAATGGTTAGCGAGTTACTCTAGTTGACAAATAGTAGAGACTGGTGTGTTCTATATGCAATATATGTCTCATACACATGTGAACCAGAATTTAAAACAAGTTTGCTGAATAACGACTTCCAAGTACAATTAAATTTGAACAGGGTTCACTATAGTCTTAGCAATTCAACACATCGAAAAAAATTTATGTGGTAATTTATTTGTCTGAAAATATGAAAACCTATAAATATATTCCTCGACAAATCATTGCTCTCAATAAACGATTAATTATCCTTCATGATATCTTTCATGAATCAGTGGGTGGGCAGTTATATGTCAGTTGTCGTTATTCTCCAAATAACGGGAAATATGTTGTTCTGAACTACGTAGTAACATTAGCGGGGAAAGATCTCTGGCCCATTTCATATGTAAACTTTATCCAAAAACATATGCGCTAAAGTTCTCGTATGTTTAGATATATATTTCCATATTCCATGTACCAAAATAATCTTATTGGTTGACTTGATGGTCAGTCTGAAGCTGTTGTCAGGAGATTTTTTTTTATATATTTTTACAGGCGTAGCCATTGTTTCTCTCGACATAATGAGGTGAGATTATTTTGACTTACTTGTATTATTTACACTATTTAGACTGTTATCCTCATTGTTATGGGCTCCTCCCCTTTTTCATATAAGTGGACTCGACCAGAGTGTTACTTGGACTGCTGCCGTTAAATACCCAGAGTCAGTCAGAATATAGAAAGAGAGTGAGCAGAGATTGTGTTTGAGTTGGAGGTAGAGTAATAGTGTGAGATAACCGCTTGTAGAAGTCACAGTTACAAGCACGCAGACTCTAAAGAAGTCCTACTTGAGACTGTATATATATATATATATATATATATATATATATATATATATATATATATATATATATATATATACTACTAACAGCGTTCCTGGATTTACAAACAGTATTACCCATTTTATTATTGTGTAAATACATTTAATTTCTTATATTTAATCTTGGGTTTGTCATTCATTGGAGACCGAATTTCATCTCAGAATCCACAACACTCATCTTCATCTTCATTGGCATATTCACAACGTTTCGGACTGTATACGCTCCGGTCTTCTTCAGGTGATTGGAATTTCGCACCGAATCCTTTATTTCGTCCACCGGAGTAGATTGTTCTGTTTCGACGTATCATGACTCTTCCGTCTCCGTTATTTCCTTCGATTTATTTCTCCAAGTTTTGGTTCACCTCTTCTTTATCCTAGTATTGAACTCACAACTCTTTGACTCTAGACACAGGATCTAAACAACATCTTTATCCACTGGGCCATGAAAAAATTGAATTAAAGGGAAATACATCCGGAAGAGGCATGGCACGTGGATCTAGAACTTTCTAACCCGGTGGACGAAATAAAGTGTTCGGTTCGAAATTCATCTGAATAAGGCCGGTGTGTACAACGGCTGAAACGTTTTTGAACATGGCAATGAGGCCAACAGTGCGAATATAAATAATACAAGTAATCGTAATAGTTCATCGCAGAGATATAGACAGTTATTTTGACTTGTATGAAAAATAAATAAAATAAATTGCTATATCACAAAACATAATAAACATAGGAGAAAACAATGTAAATGTCATTATAATCGATCGATATAGGTCCATGTTACACTGCAAAAACTTTAAACACTTCAAAATACTCTTTTCATTTGCATGAAAATAAGTATACAATGCCGTAAAAATTATGGAATTGTAACAATATAGCATGTTCACATAGGTATTTACATACACTTATTCTTCAAGACGTTGGCGTTAATGGCCGTCTATAATGTTCTATCTTTTGTAGCTCTTAAGAGATTTTCTTTTTTTATTATATTTCCGTATACTGCACTATATTTACATAAACTCGCCATGTAGATTATACATTCTTCTCTTTTGCCTGTCTTGCTTTCAATCTGTCTTGTGAATATTAAATTTTCAAAGCTTTCTTTCTTCATTATGTGCCCAAGAAATTGCAACTGTCTCTTCCTGATATTAAATATAATGTCCTTTTTCTTTCCATTTTCCACAAAACTGTCTTCGCTCACATTTTTATCCATGGTATTCTCACTACCGTTCTGTAGAACCAGATTTCTGTTACTTCAAGTCATTTCTTCATATAGGAGGAGATTGCCCATAATTCACTGTCAAAAAGGAGCATTGATATTACGTCATAGTTCAGTAATTAAGAAATTGTCCTGTTCTTAATACTTTGCTTAGCTTTTGTAAGGCAACTTTCTATATACCAATGCAACATCGAATTTCAGTGTCGTACTTTCCATCCTCTGTTAAAACACTTTCCAGATATTTAAAATATTGTATCTCTACTCCATTTTCTCTAAAACTTTCTCGTTCGATCCGTGGTATTCTCAGCATCTTTCTGTAGGCAAAAATCCCAGTCATGATTGAAAGCAATTACTATTTAAAAGCTGAGTTTCATAAAACCTAAACTGAAATAAATCAAATGCAATTATATTAACTAATGGAATAATTTTTCCTGTTCATATATGTTATCTGGTTCGAATGTCATATCAATATCGTTTGCAGTAAAAGGGAAAAAAACTTGTAGCGCATTTTCTCAGTACATAGGTTGCAGTTCGATGTTATAAGTATTAGACAATATATGTCTGTGTATATATGTGTACGTGAATGTGTATATGACAGTGTGTATGTGTATCTGTGAATGTGTGTATTCGTGTACGCGTGTGTTTGTATGTGCGAACAAGCATGTCTGTTTACAATGTAAAAAAACAACAGATTTTTGTATCAATCAAATGTCAAATTTTATCATTCAAGTCAATCTTCTGGCAATAAATGCTGGTATTACCAAAACGATGTTGGCAAAATCTACACCACACACACACGCACGCACACGCACACACACAGACACAGACACACACACAGACACACGCACACACACAGACACGCACACAGACACACACACACACAGATGGAAGTAGGGCTTTGGAAGGAAGGCGTCTGTTCCAAATACGAAGTGTACACGAAGTGTACACGATAATAGCGTTTGAAGCAATATAAATGTCTGGTTAAAAATCTCTTTATTCTTTAGAAATTGCTCTGTTTACGTTTCGAATATATAACTGAGCAGATATGGGCTTGCGAGTGAAGAGAGCGTGCTTTCTATAAACTAGGTTTTCCCGGTATATATTCTAACAGTTAATAGGTGGGCGGTAACGGTTATGTTTCATACTAATCTACTATTGAATAGAAATAATACAAAAGACCTACCCATAATGCATCATTGACCAACATGTATAAATATTCAAGCCAAAACACAACACATGAAATATTCAAACCAAAGCACAGCACTAAAGATTGAGTTTAAGCATGAAAAAGACTACGTGTTGACCTCAATGTCAATTTTTAAATGCCTAACTTATGACATAAGTTTTTATTATAATATTTAACTAAATTCTTATTCGAGGATGACAGTCTGCTAGGGCAGCACATTTCTGTTTGTCCTACACCCACAGATCCCACCTCTGGTTTATACTGAAACCATGCTGAGTGCATCTTAGTTGCAGATTCTGGGAGTGTGCGCGTTATCTGGCGTGATCAGTCTGAAAAAGGCCAGCACGATGACATGTGACTTCGTGCTAGCACAACCACCGACCTTTCCCAAAGGTTCCGTCTACCCAAATTCACTCACAAGGCTTGGGTCAAACCGTGCTATGGTTTTCAGACACAGTCTAAAGGTGTCGCATGAGATCGCCTCCTCCAGACCGATAATATCAAGAAGTAACCTTCCTGACAAATCGACCAATCTTCAAGATACCAACGTTCCTTCAAGATGCGAACGTTCCATTGACTCGGTCCGTCCTATATATATATATATATATATATATATATATATATATATATATATATATTATATGCTAAAATATTGATAATACATGATTTGGTGTGAATAAGTTCATATTAAGCAAAGTGTAGCGTAATTCTTTATTTATCTATATTTCCAAAATGATTAATATATTTGTTTTTCCTATATATAAATAAAAAAAAATAATGTTTATCCGGACATACTATAGAGCTCATAATTCTTTATTGCGTTAATTTTTCGTAAATTTTTCGTTCTTTCTACTTTAATATATTACTTATATAATGCTTCCTGGAGATCCAGAAGTCTCTGTAAAGCAATGAAAGTTTTTCTATTTTCATATATATCTCAAGTTTCCTATTAGATGTATATCTGCAGAGGCCGAGAGTCATTTTATCAATTTTATATCAGTAAAACCAATCCTAGGTTATCTGGGCTATATTCAGCTTTGCATATGATGAAAGAGCATATCTTGCAGAGATATCATTTCGAAATTAATCCATATTTTTTGTGATATGTCCTAAAAACAAAAAGAACTATTTTTAACCAATTTAAAATAATTCACTTTAAATGATTGTGACACCATTTACCAGGACGAAAAGAAAAGAAAGGAAAAAGAGAAAGGAAAGAAAGGAAAAGAGAGGCGAGACTTAAGCTTAGATGATAAAAGAAGCCACCCACGACCGGGAAATTGACAATGTTATTTTGATAAGTCGCAGATGGTGAATGGTCTCATTACCATCGCAGAAAAATTCTAAATGGATAAGAAAATCGACTATGTTCTGGTGGCGAACTTGTGTTATCGGAGATAGATAACAGCCGCTTAATGCTGGCGAACATCTAATTAGCAAACCACAGACCGGCTAGCTAAGAACTCCAATTGACAATGTTATTTTGATAATTGACAAAAAACAGGTGAAATACAGGGCTTTGGATAGATAAGAAAAATTAACTGTGTCAGAAGGGGCAAACAATATTGTCGGGAAAGGATTTAATAGGTCGTCTGCTAACCGCACACGAAGCCAACCCTGAGTCACGACTTGGCCGTTTTTGACAAGACATCTATAGGTGTTAGAATTCGGTTGTGATAACAAAACTATGTTATCAGAAATTGGCACCAAGAATGACTAGAATAACGGAACTGTTTTTTCGAGACGACGATCGACAGATGAGAATAGAGGTTATCACACTACTGGTCGCATTGTTCTGTTGGCGGCCAGAGAAGATGAGAGCTGCGATAAAGAAAGAAAAGGAAAAGAAAAAGTTTTTTTTTTTTTTTTTGAGCAAGATATATTTTTTTCTTCCTAAAACAAAGCCAGCTGGATCACACACACCCGGCTGGACGCGATTGGCCGAATGATAACGAGGGTCAGGCGGAGGTGATCACGTGACGCAGGGAGGGAAGCCGCCGCCGCCCATTTAAAGGATAGGTATGAGAAGTTGCTACGAGGAAGTGGGGAGAACCGTTGACGCCCCTCTGAGGTGTGGTGAGATATCCATTTGAGAATAAGAGAAGGTGGGAGTAATAGAAGACTTCCAAAAATGGAAAGGAGTGGAAAATTCCTAACCAAAAATAAAAGAGGTAGATATGGATTTGGAATTATCTAGGAACCTCCAACCCCGACAAACCCACCCGGGGTTTTGGTCGGTGACCATATAAGCAAAGTCGCAGCGAGCGAAAATCAGAGTTTCCCGGAGAGTTCAGCAGAGAAGAGTGTTCAGTTGAAGCAGGCCTCGCAGCTGACTAAGATTCGCGCAACTTCCGAACTCATCTTCAATCCAAGAACAAGTTATTTTGAAGAGCGACTTAGATCCATACCACCAAAATAAGTTTTTCGACTTTCGCCTGAAGACACACCAAGAACCAATTTCTTAAAGAACAGACAACTTAAAGTGTTAAAACTCGCCTAACAAAAAACAACGTGTCACAATCCATATAGCGGGTCGGGAGATAGACGCAGTCCTATGTATCCAGCAACTAGATATAAAGTATTGTTATACTTTTTTTTTTTTTTGATACCTTGAACTTTTGAGTTATCATTTTATTTTCTTTTATGCATATTTGTGCGATATCACTCTCGTTTGAACTCAATTTGCATTACGGCCCCAACTACTGATTGATTTCGTCTGCCTAAGATCAATTCACAACGTGGGTAGGCGGACTGGAGATCAACGCAGTTACTTTGGTAACCAGACGTTGGAAGCGAGTTGGGAAAGACGAGGCTGATATCAAATCTAACCAGATTCCCACCCGAATCACCAAAAGGTTAGAACGTCACATTTGGGTGCCGCGACCGATACCAAGCCAGTTGGTCGTCACAGAACGGGACAACACGACTGACGCAACAGGCGGACGTCACGTTTGGAGCGGCACCCGAACGAATTTCTCCTCGCTGCGGCTTCGCTTATATGGGCGCCGACCAAAACCGGGGTGGGTTTGTCGGCGTCGGGGGTTCCTCGATAATTCTAAATACATATCCACCTCTCTGGTTAGGAATTTCCACTTTTTTCCATTTTTGGGAGCCTTTTCTTACTCCCACCTTCTCACCATACTTCAGAGGGGCGTGAGCTGCCCTCCCCACTTCTTCGTAGCAGCTTCTCATACCTATCCTCTGGATGGGCGGCGACAGCTTCCTTCGTGCGTCACGTTATCACCACTCGACCAATGATGTCTTAGTCGGGCGTGGACGAATCCGCGGCTTTGTTTCAGGAAAAAAAATATCTTGCTTAACTAAAAAAAAAATTATCTTTTCTTTTCCTTTTCTTCCTCTTAATCGCAGTTATCATTTTCTCTAGCCGCAAACAGGACAAGACGGTGGTGATAACTCTTGTTCTACACCTGGACTTCGTCCGTCATCTTATCGCTAATTATCCGAATGGGTGGTCTTTTTAACACGGCCAGACGTCGCCACGAAAAGAACATTTCTAAGTTCCGATTCATTTCCTTTCGGTACACATTTCTGATAACATAATTTTATTATCGCAGGCTAAAGATGTTCCGTCGAAAGAAATCGGTCAGTGGACACATCGTGTGCGGCTTTTAATTTTTCATATCTATCCAAAGCCCTTTGGTCCACCTGTTTTCCGTCACTTATCGAAATAACATTTTCATTTGGATTTTTCTTTGGGCAGTCGGCCAGCAGTTTGTTTACGTATCCCAGATAACACAGCCGTCGCCAAAACACACCCGATTCCTTTATCCACTCAGAATTTCCCTGTCATTGTAATGACACTCTTTCGCCATTTGTTACTTATCAAAATATCCTTTATCCATTGTCTCTTAGCCGTGGTGTTCTGCTTATCATCCACGCTTTGGGTCTTAGCCTCTCCTTTCCTTCTTTTCTTTCTTTTCTTTTTCTGCCTCGTTAAATGATGCCACAGATATAGATATCATATGATAAGCAAAATTCGATTTGCATAAAATATATTGCAATGGGAATATATTTTTATTTCTCATACGTTCAAGCAAACAGACATCCTCTCTTGCACACATAAGTCTCTTCTCACATTCACATAGGGAATATTTATTTTTATGTTTGACACGCGCATAGTATATATATATATATATATATATGTGTATGTGTGTGTGTGTGTATCCTAGCCGAATTACCCATGCATCCATGCATTGCTGCGAATCATGCATTTTTTAAAAAGAAATTGATTGTTATAATTTGTAGAAAAAAACGATGCATTGCAATATTGTTCAACGATCTTGCTGATGAGACCCCCATCTTCTGGATTTATCCTTCTATACTCACTTGTTCAAATTTAAATTTCATATAAAGCAAAGGGAAAAAAAGAGGGGGTTGTATCCCAGGTAACTCCTTTGTTCACAATGAAATATACTTACCTGGCTAATGTAGTTTCAGAATAATATATATATATATATATATATATATATATATATATATATAAAACCCTAGGAGGATTTTGATAAAAAAACCCCCAAAAAACATACATACAGACAGAGACTACGCCCTGAAGATCCATTTAGGTGAAACCTAGGTAGGTAATATCTGGCTCACTAGGATTTTTTCTATTAGTGTATTGAGCACTTTTATATATATATATATATATATATATATATATATATATATATGATTCTGTGGAATCGTGCATGGATTCCACCTATTTTTACGTGCGTACGCGTATTGCACCCCTTCCTTTCACATTCGGTTAGATATAGCAGTAAACAGCCGACGTGAGGAGGTTTTGGCTAGCTGCTCCTGATTCCAGCTAGAACGGAATTTGAAGTTTTCCCGCGCATTTCTCTGACGTCACCGACAAACTTCGTTTTTCAAGTCAGTCGCTGCCTGATTTTCAAACTATAAGGTCGACTCATTTATTCCGTGCCCCTGACCCATACGCAGGCCGGAATATCTTAACTAAGCAAAAACTTCAACATGTCGTGTGATTACAACTTTTCTTCAAACAACTTGTTTGAACTTACCTCCGTTTTTCTACTTGCGAACGTAGAGTCTACAACACTGTCGTCATCACACTTTTCCAAGAGTAATTCCTCGTCTTGAAGTGAACAACATGTTTGATCCTTCCTCCATTTTCTACCAGAGTCTACGACACTGTCGTCATCACACTTTTCCAAGACTAATTCCTCGTCTTGATGCGAACAACTTGTTCGGACTTTCCTCCGTTCACTACCAGGGAACGTAGAGTTTTTCTTCACTGAAGATTGATGAACTTTCTATACCAGTTAAAAAAAAAAAAACATTACACACACATTATTAAACCTCGCAGTGAGTATTTTTCTTGTTGCGTACGCATAAACCTTTTGTACAAGAAGACTATATTCCAGAACCTTCCTTCTGAAGAAACTTTTCCCGCCTTAGCCATTATGATTTTTTTTTTGGTGCGGAACATTAACATTCTACTAGTCACTACATTATACAATCTGCCTACTGGCTAAGAACAGTCCTTACCTTTTCTGGTAGTCTCCACTGTTGAGACAAGATTATTTGTTATTCAAATAAAGTTTTATATTTGTTTTCCACCAGACTCGTTTTGTCGTTTCCTCCTGGCTATCTATATTTTACTATTTTTATGCATGTGTCGAATGACCCTTTTTCCTCGCTAAAGATCACACATTTAATATTTTTACTTTGTTAGTGGATTCGGTAGTCGTGAGTAGTGTCCGGCCCAAGGCCACCTTTTCGTAGGCCAGCACTGCATGCTACCAGGTCGGCTACAAGAGCTATGACAGTTATTTTTGGTGGATAGTGGTGAACGTGTTGACATCCCTGCTAATTTTAACGGCGAAATTAATGTCAACCAACATAGAAACTGAAATGCTTACTAACAAATAAAATGACTTCCTGACTGGAATCGAACATGCATTGTACTTTTCTATCAAGAAACCTATTCTTTTAGCCAGTTTGTTCAACCAATTAGACCATGTGAAGGCACGATAAATTCAAGCTCACGTTCCTACTTAATGAATGCACATCACTCGCTTAAACTCTTCGATGTCTACATTTGGGAATTTGAAACGTAAAGTCAGTTTAAATGTTGTTGTTTTTTTTTCTTAATACAAGAAACATCATTTTAGGGAAAGCACATATTTGAGTTCACATACCCATTAAAAATAACGTTTATAAGCATTAATGTTGGATGAAAAAATCAATTTCATACATATATATATATATATATATATATATATATATATATATATATATATATATATGTTACACATTATTTTTATGTACACAAATATGTAAGTAAATGCTCTTTATAAACAGTATCAACAGTATTGACCGGCCTGAAATCCGAGAAATTTCATAGAAATATGGGTCTTGCGAGAGGAATCGAACCTGTATCCTACACGGGACAGTCATATAGTCTGACGTTCTATACTAGTCTAACTCGATTCCTTAACACCATTAGCCGTAACACGAGAGGAAATAGAAAAATCAAGCGTAGCTGACCACATATGGAGGGAAAACGGATGAGATTGAAATAATAGACAGAGAATGTTACTAGAAAATACGAAAACTTAAGGAATCAGCAAATATTCTAGGCCCCAAAAAAACCCTAAGCCGGCCAAATATAGAAATGAATAACATATGGAAACCAGTAATACGGAGTGCTAGAGAATACAATAACAAATATAATAACAAAAAATGCAATATGAGTTCTGGTAAAAAAAAAGTACTGAAACATTAAGTGTATAAGTTTAAAAAAATTATACCCTATTGTTCTCAAGGACACATGGCCCAGTGGTTAAAAGCGTTGGTTGGATCCAGTGAATTGACTCAGAAAGTTGTGAGTTCAATACCTGAAGGAAAATTTGGAGAGTTGAGTTAAAATGGAAGAGTCGTGAACATAGAACAATCTACCCCGGTAAACGAAATAAAGGATTCAGTTCGGAATTTCAATCAATAGAAGAAAACGAAGGCCAGAGTGTACAACGGCAGAAATGTGAATATGATAACAAAGATCAGGACAACATTCCGAACAAGGTAAATAGTATAAATAATTAGTATCTTTATTTGAAAATTCTTTAATAGTAAAGCTCTATACGGTTTACAATAAAAACATTCATTTCTGACCTTGTAATTTTTGATTGGGCATAACAAAGAGCAAAGGTTATCATTCCGGAAGCAACGTTTAGAATATAACAGCTATATTGTAACTAGAGCCATATTGAAAGATAGCGGCCATTTGCAAATCTCATTAGTGAAAGTGGTGATTGAACACTTATTCTTGAAACTGGTGGAGTTTATACTATCAGAGTATCATTCGATGTCCTACATTACTATAATGTGCTTGTGACACAAACACGAAATATAATTAAAAGACACACTCACCGATCGAAAACACATAATATCGACGTAAATATAGACCAGGAAATATATGATAAAGCTCCACTTAAATATAACAGGGTTTTGAAGTATAAAAGCAGAATTAAGACGTAATATTACTTTGAAATATCATCTGCAGAAAATAATTATATTTTAATGGCATCTTCGAAGATAATACAATAAATAAACTATGAAAACGGAAACACCTGGCCAAATTGTTTTCACCGGAAGTGCCTCTGAAAATTCGTTGCTCACATATGAAGCCACGTGGATTCTTGTATGACAGGTTGTCAGTGGGCAAGGAGAGAGTTTGAGAAAACACGAGATTTGATATTTATGGGGCGAATTTATTTTCCTTATGCCTATCATGTGAGAAAAAAAAAACAGAGAAGAGAATACTTTTCTAGACTTTCCCGTCGTAAAAAATAAAACGAAATTAAATCTGTGTGTGTGGCTACAAGAGTCAACATAGTGTGATTGACATCAAAATGACGCAACTGTTGAGAACTCGATCTGAAATCACGTGACGGGACCGCCCATCAATAAAAAAAAAGCATCCGCCTGTCCTTCCATAACAATTCATATTTAATGAATGCACGCGTGCTTCGTTTTCTGTCTTCAGCTTTATCTCTCCCAAATACACACGCACTCTCTTTGTTTCTGCCCACACAGATGCATACAGATATATTTAGAATTAGACACACACGACTACACACACACACACACACACACACACATATATATATATATATATATATATATATATATATATATATATATATATAGTGGAAGGGTAGGTAAATGAAACGGCCAGATATAAGCAACCGTGTG
>CAHIKZ030005639.1:2632500-2650000 GCA_903632075.3 Acanthosepion pharaonis
TACAGATATTTATTTCTACTTTTCAGTCGCCCCTTTCTCATGAAATATGGTGCTAGTGACTCGTTGTTTGGTGCATTCAAACGATTGGGAATAAAAACATAATGTTCCTTCTCACTCTACTAAAATCCAAATGAATTCTGCAAAAACTATTTACCAATGTAAAAATTGTGAATATTGTAATAATATCAAGGACTTAGTGAAATAAATAATTCTCTAGGAAGGTCAATGAATGAAACATATACGTGAAGACGGCTGGAGAAGTAATCGAGCGAATAGGTGTGATCAAAGCAACAAACATTAATATCTGTCGATATCTCTGAGATAAGGTATTATGATTACTTATATTATTTACATTATTCGGACTGTTATCCTCATCTTCCTTGCTATATTTACAACGTTTCTGCCGTTGTACGCCCCGGCCTTCTTCAGGTGACGAAATAAAGGGTTCCGTTCGAAATTCCAATCACTGACGAAATAAAGTGTTCGGTTCGATTTTCCAATCACCTGAAGATGGCCGGAGCGTACAACGTCTGAAACGTGAATATGTGGATAATAATGTAAATAATGCAGAAATTAATATATTAACAATAATCATAATATTAATGACATTGGAGAATAAATTTCAAATATTTGTCTAATGAATTTGATTCGACACTTCCATGTAATTTGGGTGCGGTAAGCACAGAATTTTACTCGGCTTTTCTCTATCAGGTCCTGATTTTGCTCAACACCCCTCCTCTTTTGTCGTATACATAATTTCTCAATATTTGCTGTTTTTGCATTTGCAAATTATGCAACTAGATTTTTATTTAAGTATTTGTATCTATTGTTATTGAATTGTTGTATTATGTAAACTTTTATATGTAACACACTAAAATATTTTAATTATGTCATTTTCACCCGTTTAATTATAGTAAATTAAGTTAAAAATATAGAATTCTAGAATTTTCTTTAGCGTTCCTGTTTTCTGCAAAATATTTTAGAGGGACAACTAAATTATATAAAAGCTACATGTTTCCGGAGTTAATCTGCTAGTTCAATCAGTCAGTCCGTTAATTAATCTTGGGCATTAATATAATTTTGAATTGGCATATGATTTAGTGAGTAATTTTGTTATCGTGATTTAATAGTTAACTTAATTAGACGTAATTTATATTAAATCTATGGTAGTAGAAATAATCGAATATACAGTGGCTCATAACATTACATATCAATCAGAAACAGCATTTTTCTTTTTATGCTTCCTTTTCATCTCTCTCTCTCTCTCTCTCTCTCTCTCTCTCTATCTATCTATCTATCTATCTTTCTCTCTTTTCTCTTTGCCTCTGCGTCTTTCTCTCACTCACGTTTTCTTCATACAAATATAATGTTTTCTATTTTAATACGCCGGTCTATGACGTTACAGGTGGATGTTGCTGGCAGAGCATTAGATTGTGGACCATCCTTGAACTAATTCATACTTATGTTTGTATTAATACTGCGAACAATTTGGTGGAACCATGATAAAATGCCGTCTGATATGAGAGTGCGCAAAAATTAGATGCGTGTCAATGAAAAAGGAAAAAAAATGTAACATTGATATTTATTGATTCTTGATCAGTGTTTATGGAAACCAAACAAATAATGTGAGCACTGTTTGTGATGTGTAATGTGCTTCACCAGTGGTAAATGCAATATGTGTGGCGGGTTTCAGAATCTATTTCGTCGCTCTCAAAAATATATATAATATCTGGTTGCTTGTTTGCGTCAATAGCGATGTGCAATGGCGAATAGCTAATCCCTGTTGTCATCTTCAACACATACAAAGCCAATCTGTGGTTTATAATGAAACATTGCTGAGAAAACCTTCGTTATGTTTCCCGGGACAGATCATTCAATCTGGTATGATCACTAGCTGAATAATGCCAGTGCGCACAACCCCTCTGTCAAAATGACTTTTTCTTATATCGTGCTATATCGACAGCTTCCGAACACCAGTCTACCCAGAAGCCCTCTCAACAGTACCACAGACTGAGGTCGTCTCCGCCTACCGACCATTCTGATATACAAACCTTAGATTCATGATCGGAACAATATTTTTCTAACCAATCCCCCTCTCGCCCATCACTGCCCCCTCTCTCTCCTCTTAATCTTTTTATATGCATACTTATTTCTCTCTCTATATATATATATACACACACACACACACACATATATATATATATATATATATATATATATATATATATATATATATATATATATATATAGGAAAATTTTCTGATTTAACCAGTAGATGAGACAATATTCATGAATAAAAATGACAATAGGAAAACTAGTAATTGCTGACGCGTTTCGTTTCGTCCAATGTAGATTTGCTTTGATAAAGTCCACATTGGATGAAACGCGTCAGCAATTACTAGTTTTCCTATTGTCATTTTTATTCATGAATATATATATATATATATAATTATTTATTTAAAAATATGATTCCAAATAGCTACATAAGAGGTCTCATGTTTCAAAACAAGAGCCGAAAACTTCAATATAATCCTTTAAATTAAATTGAGTTGAAATTAAAATGGGCTCCGTTCCATCTTCAAGCGAAATTTTTGTTGGAATAACGTATATCTGAAATTTACTTGTTTTAAAAATTGAAATCAAAATCCCCATGGTAACAGCTAGGGCGAATTGTTTAAATTGGGTAGGCGAGTGTAGGGTGCTAATAATAAGTAGCGGTATAGAGATACTTTCAAGGTGTCAAGTCGGGGAAAGGTGGGGGTGTCAAAATGAAACGGAAGATGTATTAACCTTCATCAAGTCTGCTTGTCTATGGATATTTATTTATTTATTTTATTTTATTTTATTATGAAAGGGAATTGTGCATATAAAAAAAAGAAAAACTTTCGTAACGTTTGTTTTTTGACGACTTCATTTGGAATCATATTTTTAAATAAATAATTATATTTATGCTCTATTTTTGTATCGAACACTATTTTTAAAAAATAATAACTAAAATACTAAGGGACTTTGGTTTATTTACCTAACCAGTTTCTATATATCTTCACATATTATATATATATATATATATATATATATATATATATATATATATATATATATATATATATATATATAAGGTTAATGGTCAGAGTTGATTCAGACCAGGAATCAGTAGCATTAAAAAGTGTTCAGTACACGTGTGAAAAACAGTATAAATAAAAGTTAAAATAACATGTAGAGCTTTTAATTCTAAAAATCATGAGGTCAATTAAAATGCGCGACCTTGGTTTCGATCCGACGATCTCTTCGGGCGATATTTTTAGATATGACCACCTTAACGCTTTATTTAAAAACAACACAAAGAACACTGCATAATTATATGGATTGGAATTCGATAGAATGATAAGATAAAGAACAAATAGGAAACCTTTATTAATCTAACATTTCTCATTTATTAAAGCTTCTTCAATGAATGAGAGATGAAGAAAAAGAAGAAAGTAATTCTGTTAGTTTTACTTTTGTGGTGTTTGTTTTACATTGCTTAATCAGGTTTCACGTTCATTCGGCTTATTAAACAAGCGTTAGTATAATATATGGCGTTCAGATGATAATGTATATTCGTAAATCTGTGTGCGTGCGTGTTTGAATATTTGTGTGTGTGTGCGTCTGTATGTATGTAGTAGGTTATGTTTTTACGTATGTACCGTTTGTTTTAGGTTGCTGAGTTAATATACTATTTTGACGGATGTTTATAGTTGGTAATATAGTTATTAATACTTCTCCGAAGTACTTTCGGCGTAAATAATTATGTTCCTTTTTAATTTGGGTGTAAGCTTGTAAAATAAAAGTTATGGCCATTTTCACACCGTCATCCCCTTCGAAAACTTGTCGCTGACATATTTTTCGCAATCGTCAATGTTCCAGTTTATCGTGATATAAAAAAGTATATTACCTACCTCCACCCTATGAACTTACTTTTCTATTTAGCGTAGATTTCATATATTAAAGTTTATTTTTAATTCTAACCTTATATCCCCCCCCTTAAACTTTTGGAGAATAAGTAAAACTTTGTTTATAAATTTCCTTAAATATCATTTAATCACCAGTTATCAACCATCGCCTGAGGAAGTACAATCATAGCATTGAAACATGGAAGCTTTGTGTAGCGACTTCAACATGTTTTTATTATAATCTCTTATAATAAATATAATAATAATATATTGTTCTACTTTGTATTGAGCAATTTTTAAAAGTAAATGCTACAAATAGTGGATTTTTACTTCATCTGTTCTTTCCTTCATTTGTATATATATATATATATATATATATATATATATATATATATATATATATGGGAGAGAGAGAGAGAGAGAGAGAGAGACAATGAGGTCAACACCAATCGGCGACAATCTGTTTCATGCTTAAAAGCATTTAAACGTCATGGCCTAAAAGATTGAGTAAGCATGAAACAGACTGTGGACGTTAGGTGTATCACTGACAGCACTTTAACGCATAAATTTAGCAATACTTTAAAACCCATAACACACACATACATACATATCTATCTATCTATCTATCTATCTATCTATCTATATATATATATATATATATATATATATATATATATATATATATATATAATTAATGAAAAAAATAGACCACTTTAAGGTACCATTACAATAATTTATTTCACCAAAATCCTTTTTGAAGGACCCCGGATCATCAGGTAACACTTCCAACAACGAAATGAAAGGAAAAATGGAAAAGGAAATTATATATATATAATTATGAAAACGAAGAATTTAAAAGGTCATAGTGATATTTTATTTCATTAGAACCGATATTTCGGTTCTGACTCATCAGACCGAACAGTATCACACAAATAAATGGATAATTTTTTTTTCCATGTACAAAAAAGAATAATCAAAGTAAAAATTATGTTTAAAAATGTATATTAAAATTTGGGGGAATGTAGAGAGGATAAAAGGATACGTATTTAGAACGGGATAAGGTAATGCAAAGAGGGGGAGAAGAAAAATATGTATTCAAAGCTAGGAATGGAAAGAAAGAGAAGGAGAGAGATATATGTCGGTTTAAAAAGGTATGTCGAAGTTTTAATGACAGAGCAGACATGTTGACCTAACTGTCCCGGATGTGCACAGTGAAGTAGTTAGGGATCGTCAAATGGGTGTAAAGGAAAGAGACAAAGAGGGTCAAAAAAAAAAAGGAAAGGAAAGAGAAAGAAAGGGAACGAGAGATACGGCTTGAAACCAGCAATATTCTGTGTAAAATTGAACAGATTACGATTTTGACACTTTTGTATGTCTTATAAATAATAATAATAATAATAATAATAATAATAATAGAAAAAACGATGCAAAGAATTAAAAAATATATACTATTATACCATAAAATGTCTTTTTTTATACAGGTTACTAACTAAAAAAAATTATTTAAAAAAAATGATAATAATAATAATAATAATAATAAATAATAATAATAATAATAATAATAATAATAATAATAATAATCCGTTTTGTAGTTGGAGCCCTCGGATTGGTTGAAAAAAGTCATGATGTAATTTCTGACCTTAGGTCTCTATGCAGGAACCGGAAAAAAAGTGTGCACACACCAGAAATCAAAGGAAGTATAATAATAATAATAATAATAATAATAATAATAATAATAATAATAATAATAATGATAATATCCTCTAACAATGAATGGAATCGTAAATCATATTGTACTTCCATATTTATTGTAGTTGAAGCGCTTGTTGGAAAAGATTCCAGTAGACTAATTGAAGGGATCCCTGGAAGCCCATGCCTTAAAGAAATACAAAAAAAATGTTCTCACGAGTACAGCCCACACCTTACGAAAGGCTTTATCTATTTAATTTTGTGTGTGTGTTTGTGTGTGTGTGTGCAAGTGAAAAATGTCATGATGCTATTTCTAACTTTAAGTCTCCGGGCGGGACACGGAACGAAATGTGTACACAACAGAAATCAAAGGAAATAAAAATAATAATAATCTAACGGTGAAATAAACTAAAATACCTAAGTTACGAAGAAAAATATGCAATTATATACTTATATAAAGCAAACAATCTACATACATCTAAAAACATATAAACACACATATAAATACGTACATATATGGCAGACATTCAGAATAATTAAATATATCTTCTATTTCTAAGCATATAAATGACGATAATAACAACCAGAACAAAAACAGAATATGTCTCTCTCTCTCTCTATATATATATATATATATATGTGTGTGTGTGTGTGTAAGCAAATATATATCTCTTCTATTTCTAAGCATATAAATGACGATAACAACAACCAGAACAAAAACAGAATATATATATATATATATATATATATATATAAGCAAAGATAAGGATATAGATCCGACAGTATGAAGAAAAAATATATTGAAAAAACAAACAAAAATCGTAATATGCGATTTTAAACATTAAAACAACATAATCAGGATTTTGTTTGCTTTTCAGTATATTTTTTCATATATATATATATATATATATATATATATATATATATATATATATATATATGAATGAATGAAGGCAAAATGAAAAGCTTTTTACCAACGCGTTTCGTCCTCTGAGGGATTTTATCTAGGCAAATGTTAGGATTTTGCAAAAATATTTACAAACTGAAGTAAAATACCCTTAGATTTTAAAAAATAAAATTCTTGCATTTGTCTTGATAAAGGAAAACATGTGTCGATTAAGAAGTTTTCCTTTATTCATATTGACTTTTTTTTCAGATACATTTTCATTCATATTTGAATTCTTACACACACACATACATACATACATACATACATACATACATACATATATATATATATATATATATATATATATATATATATATATATATATATAGTGAGAGAATCAGAGAACGAGGGAGAAAGAGAATTTATCAGAGGTTAATCTGCATAACTTGAACAAGATAAATCTACTGAATCTAACAACATATATACACATTTGTGTGTGTGTATGAGTTTCTATATACCTTTGTTACTTTGCAGTTCTGTAAATACTGAGAAGAGACCTGTAGTTTTGATGAAGCTTGCTGCCACATGATTTTTAGTAAGAATCCGCCAAATATTAACGTTATATTCATGAAGCAATATCAACAATAACGAAGAAGGAATCAGTAAATAAACACTTTTTGTTTTATTTCACATTGAAAACTTTTACCTAATTATGTAAATTGTATATTCTCTTCTTTGCATGATAATATTAAGGCAAACCAAAATTAAGGCAAAAACAGAACAAATAAATATTAATAATTCATTTCCTTAAGGACTGCGTACATCTCAAAAATTATTTCTTGCCGGTGGACCTAAAATGCTTCAGTTTATTTATAGTTTCTAAAGACATTTTTATTTGAAATTTTAATAGTTTTTTCCTTCTTTAAGGTTAATGCTATATTTGAAATCTCTGACTTATATAATACGGGCACAAAGAAAAAGTAGATTTTGAAAGAAAATGTTATAAAAACAAACGCTAAGAGACATAATCACACATTACAAAATAAGAAAACGTTCAAAGTTATTAAAATAAATTAAATTTATTTTTTCAATCTTGTTTAAATGCTTCATTTTGTTTTGTTGTTTTTTCTTTTCAGATTTCGTATAAATTTAAATTGTTATAACTTGTGTCAACCATTAAAATAGCAAACGACAGCAAAAGTCGTTTCGTGTACGGCAATTTACGAAGCTTAACCTTAAAATAATATGTGAACTTTTTTTTTATTCAGTCGTAGAATGTGATTCTGACTTTTAGCATTTGTTTTTATTCAATTTTATTTTCGAATTATGCTCTTTCCTTTTGAATAACCCATTTTATATGCATTACCATGTTTTACAAAGGATATAGTCCTCTGCTACAAATCAACTTCGAAAAAACTCTTTCCCCCGTTAAATAAAATAACTAACGAGACATAATTTTATATGAGCAACACGTCCTTTAACTCTATTTCTGTCAGAGACACAAAAATATCAATCAGAGTTAGTTCCCTTAGACCAAATTTTATCGACCTATTTTTAAAATCTGGTTTTTGGTTGTATTGATATCGTAATCATCTCGATTATGTTGATGCTGTCTGTATATTTATAGACAAAGAATTTTAATTTATCAAATAAAAATAACCAGACGTTAGACAGTGTAATTACAAAGCATTTTTCTATATATAATCAACGAGAAAGCATCATTCATATTTAGTTACGATTATCGTAAATAATTTAAAGAAAAATAAATAATTCGGTAAGTAAATCAAAATGTGTACATGGTATTAAAATATAACATTACTGATGTTTCACTATTTACATTATTCGAACTATTGTCCTCATCATTGTCGCCATATTTATTACAACGTTTCGGCCGTCGTACACTCGGGCCTTCTTCAGGTGTTTGGTATGTCGAACTAAACCCTTTATTTCGCTCACTGGGGTAGACTGTTCTAGTTCCACGTGCCATGTTTAATGGATGTCACTTATCAGTTATCTCCTGTTAATTCACCTCTCCAAGTTCTCCACTGCCTTAACCGGGTATTGAACTCACACTCTTTTGGGTCCTGTCACTGGATCTAATCAACGAAATAAAGCGTTCAGTTCGATATTCCAGCCACCTGAAGAAGGCCGGAGTGCACAACGGTCGAAACGTTGCAATAAATATGGCGACAGAGATGAGAACAATAGTCCGAATAATGTAAATAGTGTACATAATACCTCATCTCAGAAATATACACAGATACTGAAAGGCCGAAACGATGTAATAAATATGGCAATAAAGATGAGGACAATAGTCTGAATAATGTAAATAGTGTACATAATACCTCATCTCAGAAATATAGACAGATACTGAAATGCCGAAACGTTGTAATAAATATGGCGATAAAGATGAGGACAATAGTCTGAATAATGTAAATAGTGTACATAATACCTCATCTCAGAAATATAGACAGATACTGAAAGGCCGAAACGTTGTAATAAATATGGCAATAAAGATGAGGACAATAGTCTGAATAATGTAAATAGTGTACATAATACCTCATCTCAGAAATATAGACAGATACTGAAATGCCGAAACGTTGTAATAAATATGGCGATAAAGATGAGGACAATAGTCTGAATAATGTAAATAGTGTACATAATACCTCATCTCAGAAATATACACAGATACTGAAAGGCCGAAACGTTGTAATAAATATGGCAATAAAGATGAGGACAATAGTCTGAATAATGTAAATAGTGTACATAATACCTCATCTCAGAAATATAGACAGATACTGAAAGGCCGAAACGTTGTAATAAATATGGCGATAAAGATGAGGACAATAGTCTGAATAATGTAAATAGTGTACATAATACCTCATCTCAGAAATATAGACAGATACTGATGTTTCTCATCTATTTTTGTTTCAATGAAATTTAGAGTTTTAGGATTAAATTTTCTGATTTATTATAAGCAGCTATTCAGAATATAGACATTAATAAAGGTTTCTACACTGTTTCTACCATTGATAAATAACTAAGAATTGTTTTAAGAGAAGACGTAAATGCGATACCGAAATCCCTAGACGTATTCGAACATGGAAGATGCCCTCCAAAAGCTAAGTAAAGTATTAAGTAAAAAGAAAATTTATTTAGAAACAAAGAAAAATAGTACTGGATTTCCATATAATACTGGTTCACCTATATGAATATATGGACAATTAAAAGTGAGATTGGAAAATACAGAAATATGTGTCTACAGAATGATGCTGAGAATCATATAGACTGAAGATGTGAGCAATGAAAAGTTTTAGGAAAAGTAGAAACAAAAATGACACCTACATCAGAAAAAGACAATTGAAATGTCTAAGACAGATAATCAGGAAAGAGAGTTTGGCAAATTTAACACTCACAGGACATATTGAAGTCAAGAGGGACAGAGAAAACCATTGAATAATCTATGTAACGATCTTGTGCAAATGGTTGTCAGAACAGGGTTCAGGAACGATAATAAAAAGCCAAACAAAAAAAGGCAGGAAGTTGTGGAGAACCATTATCGCCTACGCCATGAAGGAACCTGATGCATAAAAGAAAAGCCTTACAAATGCTATCGTACAGAATCACAAAACGTAATCAAATTGTTTATATATGTCCGGTTCACACACCTTTCTGGTGTTTGAACAGGAGTAGTGTTTTTTTTTTTTATTATTTATTAGGCATTATATAAAGTTTTTCCATTTTTTAAATATGAATTGTTCCTTGAGAAGCTATGGTTTAATTGTGTTTTATATGAATGCCAGTAAATTTAAAACTAGTTTATTATTCGTCGTTCATTATTCGAAGAATTAGTTTTACTGTCGTTTGAAATTTATAAAATCTTTTTTATAAAAATAGCCTTTTCAGAAAATTACTCTTCTCAAGTTAATTAAGTATTATGACTTTTTCTATCATTGATAAGATTTTCCATTCTAATCATTTTTGCATTTAGATTTGTAAAAGGTTAACAGTCTGATCATGTCATTATTTTCTCTTCTAACCATTTTTATTTTGTTGCACTTGAAAATATTCATATGATAAGGGTTGTGCTATTTAGTAAAGGTCGTTGTGATTTTGTAGCGTCAGTATTAGGGTTTAAGGAAATAATGTTTTAAGATTTATATGACTAATTCTTATTTAATTCATTTGAAGCCATTTTAACCAGTGATATGAGAAAACAAGTGTATAAAAATGATTGTTTATATGTAATATAATCATATAATTATATATGATCATATGTTTATGAGAAAATGAACTAAAAGAAAGATATAAGAATCATTTAAAAAAAGCCTTCTATTTTCTCATTAACCAGTGTATGAATTTTATTATATTCTTTATAAACGAATATTATTCTATATTCCTTGTACTTAATGTAAAAGTAAATATTAATTAATATCGGGATCTTATCTAAAATCTGAAACAACTGTAAATAATATGATATGATGTAATCGTGGTTGAGTCACTGGGAACATTCTCGAAAATCCACTGCCACAGCTAGAATGCTCAAGAGGGTGCGGTCATTTAATTTTTATTATTATATATACTATTTAAACAATTTGAGATTGTTTATACAATTTCTATTCTATTTTTCACATCATTGTTGCTGTTATCTCAAAGTTTCAGTCTTTCTATCCTTCAGGAAACGATCTGGGTAATCTATGGGGAATTATGAACTGAACAATTTATTTAATCTACGAAGTGGGGAGTCTGTTCTCGTTACACTGCCCATATCTCGGGATATCTCGTCTTTTTCTTATTTTTAGTACTTTTCAATGACTGCTCGTGTGTTTCCATTGAGCAATAATTGAGCAGTATTTAGTGATATATGTAAATAACATAGACTGAACATGTGAGCAACGACGAGGTTCTCGAAACAAAGCCAACAAAAAGGAAACATTTAACATCAGGAAGAGGCAGTTGAAATTTCTGGGGCCCATAATGAGTTGCAGCACTAATCAGCAGTCAGGTTATGTTCAAGGCTCCAAATAGCACAGGTTTGTGAATTTGGTAAAGTAGTGATTATGACTTCAATCCCTGGGTCGCTCTGTGTGTACTGTGACTCAGTAGAAATGGGCAAGTAATAACTGAGATGTATTAACTATAATAACTAGACGAGATATCCCTAGACAGGGGCAGTGGAATAAGAACAGTATAGCCCCGTAAAGTAAATAAAAGTTTCAGTTTAGATCGATATACACATGAGGAAGGTACAACGTTCGAAACTTTGTAATAACAACAATAAAGATGAGGACAATAGTCCAAATAATATAAATTATATAAATAATGATAATTCCTAATCCCAGAAATACCGACAGAAATTTTGGAAATATTTTGATAAATAGCTTTTAAAGTATTTGTTCTTGTCCGACATTCTTTGTCAGTTTGTTTTTCAAAGACCCCAGTTTTCCAATGCGTCATAAATTACCTGCAAAAGCTATCCTGTAAAATTTTCCACATTAGACAATTTCCTAGACAATTTCCTAGACTTGGGCTTTAAATACATGGAATTGTTCGCTTTAAGTTCAACTTTCTAAACCTAGGTAGATTATACCTGATACATTCTATTAAAATAAACTTGATTACAGCAGGGTTTTATGCTATTGGCAGGCTAATGTTTGGTATGCTAAAATACATCTTTTAAGCTAGCACTCATGGATACCACCAATTTGCTCTGGGTGTACTCTGGCTGTTCCTCGCAACATCTATCTCTATAAATGTTCATGTTATGTTTGTCTTATCTAAATGCATATTCTTGTCACTCACTCATCACTCTTATTTCATTCATTTATAGATTCACTATAACTTCCTGCACCGAATTTGATTTCTTGTAAATCCATTGTTATCTCTCCATAGTTATCTCTCCATTGTTATATTTGTAGAATTTATTATCGCTGTTTTGGAACATCCGTTGAACATCTGTTGGGATTAAGCTCACCCTAGACCTCAAGTGGAACTCATATATATGGTCCATCTCGAAAGATACTGCAAAGATGATTGGTTCTTTGTACTATTCTAGTAAGTACCTAACTCTTCCTGCTATGTTTTAACATTACAAGAGACAGATCAGACCAAAAATGGAGAACAGATGCCATAACTGAGTTCTGATTGCCTTTAAAAGCATCTACACGGACGTGTTGGTGATAAATTACTTTCCACCTTACAAGACCTTTCTCACAAACGAAGCTCTACAGGCTTCTCGCTAATCTATCGTTAATTCTATTGAAAATGTTCAAACGCGCTCGATTCTTTAGGTTCCCCCAACTCTATCCCTCCGAGCACCACCATGTACATTGATGCGAACCACACTCATTCTCTTCGTATTCATTTATGAAAGAGGATGTTCCACTCGGATAGCTTCTTCCCAAGAACTGTTGCTTTCTGGAACACAATCACAGGAGATTTCTGAAACACAATCATGACCTATCTTAACCGTTTCAAGTTTAGAGATAAAGGTGCTCTTTCACATATATCCGCATAAACTACGCCCCATATAACAACAGTCAGTCAGTTATACGCCATGCGTGATACACGCTTAGTCAGTCATGTATCTTTCGATACATGACTAACGAGGCAAATTTTTTTTCTCGAAGTAGGTTGCCATTTCTTTCTGCGGTAGACCAGTTGCCATCCAAGGCTATAAAAGCCAGTCTGTCCTGCTACGTACCCATTACTGGGGGGAGAAGTAGATTCATACCTTTCGCAAGGGTATTAGCACGTAAGTGAGTGTAATGGATTCTTCACTCCGATTCTTCATTCCGAGACGTTATCCATTACTTCATCGTACCTCCACACTCCATCGTGTCTCCACCATACAACAACCGCCTTCATTAATACTCTAATCTGAGTCGCCCTTTTGACTTGTAGAAGGTGAACATTAGCAACTAATTGTAAATTGTTATGTTTATAGTTGTAATTTATAATCAACTGCACAATTCTATAACAAAGCTAGTAACATGTAATAATCATCGAGCTGGCAGTGAATTCTCACCAGTCATAATGAATTTCACTCTCAAAATGGCTCTTTACTTTGAGTAAATTTTGGAACTCAAGTCTAATCTAGAAATCAACTGGAACTTATGTATATGATACATCGCTAATGACGCTGGAAATATAATTATCAGCTCTTTATACCGCTTCAGAAAGTTTTTTTCTTTCTTTTCAGTTTTTTCCTTCCAGGCGATTAGCGAAAGAAAAGATATCTCGTGGGCTCGTTATGGTCGCTCAAGCCTATCGCTCTCCAACCGAATACCTGACGGTCTATGTTTGTAGGGCTGGTTGGTTGATAGGCACACGACACGAGTGAGGTGTCCGAAGCACTTAATTCTCTGTCGTTTGATTTGTTGTATGATTGGTATTATTCCAACCATATCTCTTATTGCCTTATTCCTGATCTTGTGTCGCCTGGTGTTGTTCACTGTTTTCCTCAGGCATTTAATCTCACAAGTGATCAGTTTCCTCTCAAGGATTTTTGTTAGGGGCCATGTCTGGCACTGGTATGTCAGCGTTGGTAGGAAAATGGCGTTGATGAGATATCTGACTCAAAATGGAATATTACCGCCATATCAAGAGTGGTGTTGCCCAAATCTCTTTCTAGCTGTTAAAAAGCATTTACACGCACTTCTACGTGATTAATTATTATTCAACCTGCAGTATCTGCAAGCGTTTTGATATTCAACCGCTATTTCCATCGAAAATATCCTGACGAGATACATTTCTTCGTTCCACCAGTTCAGACCTTTACAGCCAACACTAGCTATGGCATGCCATGTACACAGGGGAAAACTTTTCTCGTTCACTTTGTATTCCATTGTTAAGAAGGAAGATCCCATGTGCCATTGTTTTATGGAACATATTTTTTGTGGATTCTATCCTAAAAACTAAAATCTTAACCTCTTCAATTTCTAGTCCTGGGTATGACGCTAAACTACATCCGCGTCCAGGGTAAGACAATAAACAACATCCAACAGCAAGGCCTCTGATCAGGAAGTTTTGAGGAACGTGGTACCACCTCGTAATTGCTGGTGTTCTCAGGTCCACGCTGACCTGGGGTGGTAGCACTTGTTAGGGTCCCAGCTATGGGCAAATAGTTAACTCTGAAACTGAGGCAAAAAGTATTATGAATGTATAAAAAATAGGTTTTAATGCCAAAAACAATTTGTGAAAAATTATTACCAGAAATAAATTTTTAAAGAAAAAAAAAACTTTTATAAGCAATATATTTTTGAAAAAAAAAATCATTACCAGTAATACGTTTTAGAAAAAAAAAAAAAAAAAAACTCCCAGCAATACAATTTTTAAAATAATATTACCAGCTATACATTTTTGAGTAAGAAAATATTACCTGAAATAAATTTTTGGCAAACCAAATATTAAAAGCAAAAACATTGTCGGCATTGAGGTTGATATGCCGTAAAACAAACCAAACCAAACCAATCTTCAAGTTTACAGTTAACCGTTATCTATCCTAAATATCCTCATAATATTCATTTCTTAGGCTCATAAAACATCCCCATTGAATTACCCTCTGCCTTAAGTGGTCTTGAGATTGTATTAAATGAACTATCGCGTAAATATTAATAGAGTAAACAATTGAATAAACTATGTATCTTGTGTAAATGCTTGTCAGAATAGAGATTAGCAACGATAATAAAAAGCCAAACATTGCTAAGCGCTAAAAGGCTCAGGAAGTTGTGGAGAACAAAATCACCTACCCCATGAAGGGACCCGATGCATAAAATAAAAGCCTTACAAATGCTATTTATTGCACTGTGACTTTTTTACTCTACATTGATTTATATTGAAAAAAATTGTTTCGGTTTACGAACATTTCGGGTCACGAACGGTCTTCAGGAACGAATTAAATTCGTGAACCGAGGTTCCACTGTAAACACGTGTATCTTGGTTCTGAAATCGTTTGAAATCACGGCTGATTTTGTGTCTAAATATTTATTCACGGTGTTCTAGTTCACAAAACACTGAACAACTGCACTTACCTTCGTGTGGACAGGCTAGAAAATATCTAATCGAGATTCGAATAAGCAAACGTAAATAAAAATGCAATTCTAATTTCCTGTGTATTTTGAAATAGAATCAAAACTTCGTTTCTTTAGGCTTTGAGGAAGACTTACATTTAGAGTGGAGACGAGTGAATTAGCGCGTTAGATATTGAATATAAGGGACAAATTTATCAGATATTGATACTGTAAATTAAAAATTGTCATAAAGTTGGAATATACGAGTGATATAATGGTTAGCGACACACAAGGTGAAAAATGAGAGTCCAGTTCGAGTTCTAGACGTGTTCGTTACATTGACTTAATACAATAGATTCGGAAAAGGCATGAAATCATCTTCTTAATAGTAGGGGATTTGTATCAGGAAAATCGCTCTTATTCCCAAGAAATTGTTAATACTCGCAATAAGAAAGAATTTCCATACAATCTAAATAATGTTTTAGCTTTTTGCTGATAAGCTGTACAAATTTAATCGCAACGAGGGGCCCAAAGTAAAGTTAAAGTTTAACATTATATGTTTCTTTTTCAATTAAGTCAAGTGACTTGTTTCTGCAATAAAACTAAATCAATGTATGAAAGTATAGAAATCTCAGAGTACCTCATGGTACCCTAGGGTAATAGGTGTGGTGCCCAAAGTTCCCGCAGCAAACACTTTGAGAACTACTATTGCAATATATATAAGATTCAGTTTTATGCGCGGTTGCAATTATCCTCTGGAACTTTTGATAAGGTAGCTATTTTTATCTAAGTTGAAACCCTTAGATAAGAAGAGCTACCTTTACTTACGACCGATATACAGAAAAAAGAAATACAATGTATGCCAGAAAAGGGAAGGAACTTTGAATAAAAAAGAGAAACGGTAGAAATTTATCAAATTTAAGAACTCCGTAGAGAATTTATGACTTAAATAAAAGGAATTGCAGAAACAATGGCGTAGACATAGTTACACAAAAGACGCTTGAAAAAAGAAATCCCAAATAATAGTTGTCCCGATGAACAATGACTTATGGCATAGCCCATGTAGACAAAACTCGATAATATATCACACATATGGGGAGTGGAATAAAATACTCAATCATATATTAAATGATGGAAATGTTTTACATGACAAAAACGTATAAAAATCTGAGATAGTTTCGTTGAAAGGATAAACCACTGGGAAATATGCATAAGTCTAGTATATTAGGATAGAGATAAATATCATAAACACTAAGTGAACATTGTCATAGGGTATAGGAAATTGTAAAGTTCTATGGGATATCACGAAATATACAGGGATCACCTAATCCAGGGCTAAGAATGAGATTTCGTCATTATACATAAGAAAAGGTATCTCCAAAAATGCATTAACCTCGATGGATACATTATGAAAAACGCTTAAAACTTAATAAAAAATAAAATCTTTCGTAAAAATATTTGTGTCATTTTTGAGCGGAAAGATCAAAGGATTTTTTAATGCAAAAATCAGTTTTATTCATTATAGAACCCTGGAAATCTAGGATAAAATAAACTTGTTTCTTTACGATCAAAGCGGGATCTTAAATTTATAAGAAAAATTTAAGCGTTTTTTTTATTTTGTTTTGGGAAGTGAAAATGACACTGATTGGAAATTTATAAAATTTAAAAAATCAAATGAATATCAGATTTTAATGAAAATTTCAAGATTTCCTTAAAAAATTAAGGAAATCATTTTTGAAACCTTTCTTTTGTAAGTAATATTTTGAATTTTATGTGTGTGTATATAAACGTGTCGATTTTTGCGAATACGGACGTCCATACTGACATTATCAAAAAATTAGAGGTACCTATATAAAAAGCGTCCACATTGTATCTAAGGTTATCAAGTTGACAATAAATAACTTAAAATGTTAAAAAAAAGACAGTCCGTCCGTGTTAAAACATTCTTTTCAGTTATATATTAAACTTAAATAGATAAT
>CAHIKZ030005639.1:2652500-2665000 GCA_903632075.3 Acanthosepion pharaonis
TGTGTGTGTGTGTGTGTGTGTGATAAAATAAATGAGGACAGTATGAGAACAGGGCTCGATGTAAGATATTTTTTTAAAATATATAAACCGTCCGTGCCAATATAAGAAATATAAAAAAATAATATTCAAATATTACGGCCTTTGATCGACTTAATATAATATGTAACTGAGTATCATTTTTCTTGAACTGAGTGAAGATTGTCTGACAGCTGTATTACCAAAAGTGCCCACGTGGAACTTTAAGTCGCGAAAAGGCAGGAAGATGTGTACCTTACTGTATATACTTTTTATCTAAATTATCATATATATATATATATATATATATATATATATATATATATATATATATATATATATATAATATCAGTGACGCTGGCTACTCTAATATTTTAACCTTGTGTCTGCCTATGCGACGCTTTACATATAAGTGAATATTCGTAGGGAGAGAGAGTGTGAATTACAGAGGAAAGAATGAAAAATTCTGGGGTGGGGTGTAGATCAATAGAGAAGGAGAACAAGAAAGACAGAGGGTGGAATGAGGCGCATACAAAGAAATCTCCATTCACCCGTACGAAAATACTTACTACCCAACTGCCAAGTTGCCACCACAGCCTTGGGTCAGTTTTCCATTGTCTAAAGGACCGCTGCAGCAATAGAGCCGTCAGTAGAAACGTCAACCCAGAGATTTTATGATGTTTTCCGCCAACGACGCCTCTCCAATACAGAAACACTTCAAAAGTGGCCGCCCTTGATTTTTTGTTGTTTTTTTTTTTTCCTTTCTTTTCTATTACTGAACCTTACTTGCATTTACTGCCCTATAGAATCACATATAATAATCGGACCGATACAATTATTTTTTGTTATCTTGTATTCATGGATGAAGCATAAACTATATAGAGGCCAGGCCCGAAAATTTATTGTAAAAGCCGTGCGAATAAAGGGCAGATGTTTTGAAACAGAAAAAAAAAATCCCTGATTGCAATTTAAGGACCACCGGTACTTTCAGGAGTAACGAATTCTCCATTTCTTTACCAACCAGCAAAAATATCCACCTCCTTATACAATGTCTCTTTTTCTTATCGTCATTATCAACACATCAACAGCACTATCATCCATAATATCTCTACTATCAATTTCACTGGCTAAATTTGATATTGCTTCCATTATAGTCCTTATAATGTATCCAATTTTGTTTCAGTTGTGCGAGAATCACTATGATGGCGTCACCTTCATCGTCCATATCATCTGTTTCAAAATGATTATTATATTTGTCATCATTATCATCATCATTAATCTACGTATTTCCAGTCCAGAGCTGTCAGCTGCCTTGTCGACTGGGCCTATAATACACTGACGGCATTTCCTGCTCAGACAAAAAGAATGAAAGCAAAAAACGAAAGAGTCACATACAAATTAATTTTTTCCAAACTCAAATATAATTGGTCATATATTTACCTATTCCCAACCCAAGTAAATACATGTAGACTCATTTATAAGGGAACAGTATTTGCCTTCAACAAATTAAATGCTTACAGACTCAACACTAAACGAAGGGTATATCCCTATTTGTGAACCAGGGAAACGCTTATAGACTCAAATATAAAGAACCAATATTTACCTCTTCATGAACCAAATGAAAAATTATAGGTTCATATATAAACAACCAATATTTACCTTTTTCTTAACCAAGTGAATAATTATAGGTTAATATGCAAACAACCAATATTTACCTCTTCATGATTTAAGTGAATAATTATAGGTTCAAATATAAACAACAATTTTTACCTCTTTCTGAAACAAGTGACTTATTATAAGTTCATATATAAAGAATATTTACCTCTTCCTGAACCGTGAATAATTATAGGTTCAAATATAAACATCAATTTTTACCTCTTTCTGAACCAGGTGAATAATTATAGGTATAAATATAAACACCAATTTTTACCTCTTTCTGAACTAAGTTAATTATTATAGGTTCCTCGAACCAAGTAAATGTTTAGAGACTCAGTTTTAAACAAGCAGAATTCAGTACCTGTCCTCGAACTAAGTCAATAGTTAAATACTCAAATATGAACGACCAATATCTACCCATCCTTGAACCTAAAGATTTCTTACAGATTCCAATACAAACGACAAATATTAAACTTTCCCCGAATTAAGTAAATTCATATAGACTTAATTATAATTGACCAATATATACGTATCCACGAACCAACTACACATTGATAGATTCAGCTATAAATGACCAGTTTTTGAATCAAATCAATGTTTAAAGACTCAAATATTAACAATCAATATTAATCTAAAATTCAACAATGTAAATGCTTAGATAATCATATATTTACCTATCCTCGAGAAAAGTGAATATTTTGACATATCACAAAATCAACCGACTCATCAGTAATATTTTCTGTTTCTTTCATTCTAGGTAACCCTATTGCGTCTTAGTGGCTTTAACACCATGGTTTGGAAGAAATACTTAAAAAATTAAAATGCCAATCAGCGGTTTCAAGTGACACTCTCTGAATATTCTCCAGATTCAGGTGACTCTCTCTGAAGAATGTCTAGTATTTATCCCAATAGTATTTATTTCTAGTATTTCTTGCCAATATTATCGAAAGTTATACTCGGAAGCTGAAATGTTCCAGGCTTTATACTTTGGGATCTTTCCCATTTTTATAAGATGGATCCTCATTTTCAAATTTCAACATTTTCATTTCATGTCCTCAACATTTTGATATCAATAACCACAATGTCAGTCTCCTCACAAACGTTATTGTAACTCTTTTTTTTAATAATATTTCATTCTGATTTAACCAAATTACAAGAATCTGAAATCCACATTAATAGTTTGTGATATAATGGAATATGAATACAACTGTGTTCCCCCTCACTGGAATATGATTGGCTGGTGCCCGTCATAAATACAGACGGACGTGTAGGGTACGACGGAGTTTAAGTCTATGACGACGCCCATTGGACTACTTCATTGGCCATTCTATTGGTCTACACTTATTACCTGCGACTACGACGAGTACCAGTCGATTACTGCTACCGTGGTTACAGTAGCCAAACCCACTTAGCTACTTCGATCAAATATATCCCTTTCCGGGACATATCACTTTGTTACGTCGCTACTTACGAAAATATTTTCTCATTTTTCCCTTCGAGTGGAGATCTGTCCAAAACCCAAGGATAGCCAAGTTTCTGTCTGAATTTCAGGGATGAAAAGTTATCATCATTCACACTATTTACACGAAAACTATTCTTATCATCTTTGTAGTTGTTCTAATAACGTTTTGGTCGTTGAGTTCTCCGGACTTCGTCAGGTTCTTAGTGATCTTGAGGACACATGGCACAGTGGATAAAGGCGTTGGTTAGATCCAGTGACAGGACCCAAAGAGTGTGAGTTCAATACCCAGTTAAGGCAGTGAAGAACTTTCAGAGGGAAATTAACAGGAGATAAATGATAACTGACATCCATTAAACATGGTAAGTGGAACTTGAACCGTCTACCACAGTGAGCGAAATAAAGGGTTCAGTTCGACATTCCAATCACCTGAAGAAGGCCGGAGCGTAAAACGGCCGAAACGTTGTAATAAATATGGCGACAAGGATGAGGACAAAACTTCGTGGAATTTCGAACTGAACACTTTATTTAATCTACAGAAGTAAATTGTTCTCACCCACCCCGCCCCTTGGGTGAAAATGTGGGTTTGTGAATTTGCTGATATAGCAATTGTGAGTTCAATTCCTGAGCTGGTCATTGCAGATTTAGACTTAGTCGGAAAAAAAAACCGAGCAATAACTGAACAGTATTAAAATAATAATAAGAAGTAACATAGAAGAAGAATCAGATCAATCTACATTAGCAGGTTAAATAAAGGCTTCATTTCAAAATTTCTTGAAGTTTACCCGGATCAAGAAAAATCTGTTGAAGACCGGAGAGCGCAGCGACTGAAAAGTTGTGATAACAACAACAAAGATGACGATAATTCTCCAAGAGTAAATAATATAAATAATGACACCGAACTTGTTTTCTTAACGCTGCTAACATTATCATCCTCTTTAGAAAGTTTGTTCTTAATTGATTCTTAAATTTGGAAACTTCCATTTACAATCTCTTTCATTTGAATCTTAAGACATTTTCTATGTTTCTATTAAATGTTGTTATTCATAAAGATTAAAACAGTCTCGCTCAAAACCATATTAATGAGGCTTCCATTGAGAATCCCGTTCCAAAAATTAGCAAATCTTTAAGGTTGACTAGCAAGTTGAACTCTATGCTCAGGACGTTAATCTGTGTTTACTAAACTTGTATTAATCTTGCAATTAACAGCCATAATGTAAAACTCGAATTTATGAAACGAATAAAAATGTTTATTGTAATATCACACTCTCCTTCAAAAACTGTCTCCAATAAAACTTGCATTGTCGAATGTAAACAAAAATAAGTCTGAATCTACCAAACTGCGTTCCTAATTTTCCTTTCAGATCCTAAATCATCTGCAATTGAATTCCTCACTTGTTAGGAACCACATGAATTATCTTACTAAGCATCGATCTACTCCAAACACATTGGTTTCATTAATTTTAGACACTAGTTTTCTTTATTATATCATACGATTTCTAGTTTTAATGAATTCCGGAATAGATAAAATTGTTCATTCTTTTACGGTGTTGAAAATATCGCCATTTTAAGAGACCTCACTACTCAATAATTCATGCTAAATTTCTTTTTCGCTTAGATATACATCTTCAGAATTTACCATTTCTTTGATCTGTAATGTTTCAGTTCTATTCTGCTTATTTGACTTGACCTCTTTGAAAAAGAATTCTACTCTTTTGATTATTATATGTAATTCAGCAATTCTCCCATCTGTTCTTGGAGGTTTTTACATTACAAGTCTTTCTTTGTGTTCACGATTTGGACAGCCGACAAGTTAAATACAATTATTTCTTTCAAATGGGATGAGATGCGAACAAATATTCGCTTCTTATTATTATCAGACTTTACTAGAATTACAACTGTAGTGATTTACATTTGATAAACTTCAATTTTTAATAAAAAGTGTAAGAGAAAGAATAGAAAGGAGTGTAAGACCAGGATGGGTCTTCTCGCCGGACTTAACCATTAGTGTGAGAAGATACCAAGAGCATTAGAATTCCTATCAGGATTTCTTATTGGCAAACACAATCATAACAGCATAACATATGTACATGACACAGTGTTGATAGTAGCACAGAAAGGGAACTATAGTAACTCCTACAGATGAAAGTAAAGAAAGCGAGAAGAAGGGACTAAATGTCAATTTGTACAAAGACATTATACATGGTTGTCAGTAAAAGAATTACCCAAGATGCGAACTATGAATTTGTGTACTATTTACATTATTCAGACTATTGTCCTCATCTCTGTTGCCATGTTTATCACATCGTTTCGGTTGTTGCACGTTCCGGCCTTCTTCAAGTGGTTCGAATGTCGAAAATAACCCTTTATCTCGCTCGCTGGTGCAGACTGTTCTAGTTCCACGTGTCATGTCTAATGGATGTCAGTTATTCCAGACACCTGAAGGAGGCCAGAGCGTACAACGGCCGAAACGAAATATGGCAACAAAATGAGAACAATAGTCCGAATAATGTAAATAGTGTACATAATACCTCATCTGAGAAATACAGACACATACGAATTTTTGATACTAAAATCAAGACAGTTAAGATATTCTTGTCATGTCTTTTAACAAGGGACGAAAAATACGACAACCGAATCCGAACATTGGAATAGCGAAATTGCCTTTCTAAAGGTAAGCAAAGTATTACGGAACAGGATAATTTCGTTAGAAACAAAAAAATACTTGCTCAGTTAGCATGCTAAATAGGTTTTCTTATATGGCAGTGAATGTTGAACAATCACATCACAGATGAAGACACTTTGTGCAACAGAAAGGATGCTGAGAATAATATGGACTGAACATGTGAATAATGCGCATGATTTAAGGAAAATAGAAATAAGAAATTACACTCTAAGAAACAAAAAAAGCACAAATGAAATTTCTAGGATGGATTATGAGGAAAGAGTGTTAGGAACATTTAACGCTCAAAGGATTTATTGAAGGAAAGAATAACATTTGAAAGCAGCGAGTAACCGAGCTTGTATAAATGGATAACTGTGCAACTTTGATGGTTATAGCGAAAAGACAATCTTTACAAAGAGATACAAATGATAAGAAGTTGTGGAGAAACATTTTTACCCATGTCCTGAAGGGACAGGGCATGCAGAAGAAAATGCAACTGTTATGGTCTGCAAATACATAGCGCAGTTGAATTTCAGCAATAAACTAGAAGTCAGTTTTTATTCTATGTTATGTATCAAGTAAATGGAAAGATATTGCTGTATAAACAATAGCGGGATAGGTCACCATATACAGAAACACAAGTCTCCAATCTAGTAATTACAAGACCAAAAGTCTGAGCCACCTTTTCGAATTACTTTCTTTGAGAATGGTCTATTAAGAAACTGTCTATCTCTGACAGCAAAGTTACAATTTGCATGATCTTGCTGAAACACTGATACTCTTCTCAGTTTTAACAGTTTAAATTAATTTTTGCAGGAGAACACGTGTTACTCTATCTGTTTCTATTTCAGCTTTCGTGTTGGGAACATGATATAACACTAAATCTGTCAATGATATAACTGGAGATAAAGTAATGACAAAATAAATTAATCACTCTTCTCAATGCTCCTTACAGGCAAATCTGATCATTTTTCGAAATGAAGATTGTATATTCAAAAATTCATAAGTACTTTACATTGAACCTGTTTAAATATCAGAGTGCCAAGAAAGACTACTGTATTCATGGTCCATGAACAAAAAGCAAAGTGGAAATGTATAAGGTAATACTTTAGTAAGTTTTAAGTCAGTAAAAAGGAGATATGAAGAAATTAAGGAAAGAAAACAGAAAAGAAAATATAGGTATGTCGGTAAAAAAGAAAGAAGAATTGGGCGGAAAGAAAATGAAAGAAACTAAGGGATTAGAAAGAAAGAAAGAAAGAAAGAAAGAAAGAAAAGAAAGAAAGAAAGAAAGAAAGAAGAATTAAGCAGAAAGTAAACAGAAGGAAACAAAGGGATTTAGGAGAAAGAAAGAAAGAAAGAAAGAAAGAAAGAAAGAAAGAAAAAATTAAGCAGAAAGAAAAAGAAAGCAACTAAGAGATTTGGGAGAGTGAAAGAAAGAAAGAATGAATGAATGCAATCTGGCAAAAAAAATAAAATTAGACAAAAAAAAAGAAAGAAAGAAAGAAAGAATGTAAGAAAGAAAGAAAGAAAGAAAGAAAGAAAGAAAGATTATAAATGTTTAGAATTCGAATCAGACCTCGAAGGGAATAAAGGTGTGATAATAAAATAAAGTTTCTTTAGCGGTAACCCGATATATAAGAACTTTTATTGGAGATGCTAATCCTCTCCGGGGACACTAGGGTGGCGCGCGGCGATGCACTCCATTCGGTTGAATAGCGGCGTGTAACTCTCTGTCATGATCTACGACATAATGGGAGTTAGGTAGGCGTCAATTTTCGGTAGAATGTTCTCGCTATTTTTTTGTCAAAGCTTTCGTGTTTAGAAAGGGCAGACAGATATGACGAGACGGTTTTTGCCGGCCTTTAAAGACAGCGTATTTAGCGTTGTTTTATACGGTTCTATGCCACCTGGAAAGGCATCCATCCGAAACCTATGAAGACAAGTATATGTCGACATAAAAAGGTAAAACAAAATGGTGTATTACGATATTAAAAGCGATAGTATTAACATAATACTATCGCTTTTAATACGATTGGTACTACAACTGTTGTATATTTTCACTTATAAGGCGACGTATAGATAAGATGAGACCCCAGTCTAGGTAAATTTTCGTGATTTTATCTGATGTCCGTAGTATAAGACGACCGACTGGGACCCGTTTGACGAAATACTAAATGTGGATGTTTATGATGATTTCTTTGCATCAGATGGTGATGATCATCGTAATTTTTTTTTGGTGGTGGTGGGTAATTATATATGTGGTTGTCTTATGTTATGTCTATTCTGTAATGAGAAATGAAGCTTGTATGACATCTTAAATGTTTCTGTCGATATTTCTGAGATAAGGTATTATGTACATTATTTACATTATTCGGACTATTGTCCTCATCCTTGTCGCCATATTTATTACAACGTTTCGCCCGTTGTACGCTCTGCCCTTCTTTAGGTGGTTGGAATGTCGAACTTAACCCTTTATTTCGCTCACTGGGGTAGAATGTCCCAGTTCCACGTGCCATGTTTAATGTATGTCAGTTATCTTCTGTTAATTTCCCTCTGAAATTTCTCCACTGTCCTAATCGGGTATTGAAATCACACTCTTTGGGTCCTGTCACTGGATCTAACCAACGTCTTTATCCACTGTGCCATGTCTCTTAAATGTTTTGTTGTTTAACACAGTAAACAAATACCGGATGATGCATGTCACTAAAAATAAAAGTTTTCATGTTATACTGCATGTTGTTATTTAACACCAAAATAATAATTAATTTTAATTAGAAATATAATTATTTTCTGTTATTCTAAGTGTTGTTATTTAACGCTACAATAAGAAATCATTATTAGTATGAACTGACCCATAGCTTAAGATTTAATGGTCGCCTTATATACAGTACTTAAAATAAAACTTCCTTTTCTATTCGAATTATGTGCTACTAAATCATTTTAGCGCTGCTTTTAGTGTCGTTATGTCTATTGATCATAGATATACAGGTAAAATAATGTTGAAACAACGGGTCCCCGTACGAATCTGTCCAATATCAAGATGGGTGACTGCTTGGGAATACCAGGTACTGTAAGACTGGATATGCGAAGGTGTAATAGATTATGACTCGGAATTGTTAATTGGAGAGATGAGTTCCAATTCTAGTTGGGTTCGTTATATTCACTTACGTTGAAATACCTTTGGAAAAGGCATGTTTCCACCGCTACTCCCACCCCGCTATGGGTTAGTATGTGTTATATCCTTAAAGAGGTTACACAGAAACAAAGGGGATACTCGAAGGAACAACAACACGCGCGTAGATGAAAGAAGAGAGGTTTATTGTAAAAGAGAATACACTGCTTAAAGATAGGGAATCAGGTGACATACTAGTAATTCCCGAAGCAAAGATATCTACCAACCACCCCACGCGGTCAGATGTTGCACAAGGCCGAATTAAACGTGGGGAATCCGAGCTCGTAGGCTCTGACAAAAATTCCCCGTATAAAACGGGGTCAGGTAGCTGTTTCCTGAGAAGTGACTCTACCCTTCGGCATAGCTTCGTCTGGAGGCAGAGAGTTGACCAGCACAGCTGGAGACGAATCTCCAACTAATTCCCAAAGCAAGGGTATTTACCTTATCTCTTATTAATTTATTGCTACTATTGAAAGTCTTCAAGTGATGTCGTCGCATCTGTTATCTGTTACAATCCTTTGATTGGGATTCTGTACCCCCTGTCCACAAAGGATTGAATAAGGACCATCTTCACTAAGAAATATAGACTTCACATGCTCAAAATCATTTTGAGTTATTGATCTGAAAAACCGCTTGTATACAGCTGACATTTTAGATATTTCTGAACGGGTCTGACACCAGACATAACAGTCATATTATGCTTTCGATCTGAAGAGGCTAATTAAGAATATGACACGAGTTTTCAAGTTAATGTTTTGGTTTTGCAGCAGTTTGCTGTGTTGGGAGAAACTACATCCAGCGAAGCTTATTCTATTTTCATTTTCCTTTACAGATATTATGGCTGATTGGTTAGATAGGATGGGCAAAATGCACCAATATATCAAGGCTAAAATTATTGAAATAATACATAGTACATGATATATTTATATAGGAACTGACGATTACGTTTAGCATGAAACAGACTGTCGCCTCTGTATATTGACTTCAATGTCCATTTTTATATTTACATACGCTCCATTCCTGTTATTGAGCACTTACACCCATAAATATATTATATCTTAAAACTATATTTCCATATATATATATATATATATATATATATATATATATATATATATATATATATATATATATGTCGTGGCTTTCCTCTCGGTTTCGAGCGTGACCACCTCCTTTATTTCATATTCTCACTCCCCTCCTACTCCCCTCAAATTCTATGTATTCGCAGGTGACTCTTCAGGCCAGCCAAACTGCGACAAATTTTGCCACAGAATTGGCATACCCGATCAGTTTTGTTTACAGTGACATTATTCGGGTGCACACTTGGTTTTGCACATTTACGCAAATAGCTTTTGAAGCCGGCAAAAGATAGGGACAATTTTCCGCATATGTCACAATTAACGTGGTGAATTTGTGGACCCGGTGCTGGACCCTGTTCGCCTTTACGAATCAGACGTTTGTAGGCACTGTACTGCATATGGCTATTCTCAAAGGACTCAATGCTTTCGTGAATTAGTTTGCGCCACTTACTTCCATCCAAAGCCATTTTTCCCATTGGTCTACAGATAGTCCAGATTGTTTCAGATAAGATTTTATTGTGTCCTTAAATCTCTTCTTCGGCTTTGATGCATTTCTCTTTCCTTCACACATCTCACCATAGCCGATATATATATATATATATATATATATATATATATATATATATATGGAGTGAAAAGATTATAGTAGTTACACCGAGAGAAAAGTGTATATATTAAAAAGAAGAGAGAAATCGCAAACGTTTTTGGTTGTAATGTAAATTTAAAAAAAAAATAATATGCTTTATTTTTCCATAATTTTGCTACACACGTTTCCGATCTCGTGACCTTCATCAGGCATGGATACTTCCACATATTATTAAAAATAATTAATTTTTTTCCTTTATCTTTTTCGATGTTAAATATTCTCGATATGAGACATTCTCTTTTTTGTGTGTTACTGACCCAAATGTCTTCCTTGAATTGCCAGTGAAAAGTTCTGCGTGAAGGGTTATAAAACAATTAAGATTGGTCCGAGAAATGGTGAAGGAATTATCGGCATTCATATTTAATGAACCCTCTGTGTTCTTAGATCTATTTCCATTTTCTTGTTTTTTTTTTTTTGTCAGCAGGCGTGTATATATGTATATTCCCTCTCCATACATACACACTGTCTTATAACAAGGAATTAGTAAATACTTTTGTATACATACACACACATATACACACACACACACACACACACACACACACTTCCTATGCTCTGTATATATATATATATATATATATATATATATATATATATATATATATATTTCGTGTATTGGGACAGCAGATAATTATTCGAACATATATTGTTAAATATAACAGACAACGAATGTCTAGTATGTTTTATCATGAGCCGTTCTATGCTTCGTATGGTAGCTTAAATTTCTGTAGTAATTAAACACAAAAATATATTTGTTTAAATGTCCATATAACCATTCTAATGATGACTTGCGTGAGGCGAAAGCTTAGATCAAGTAACAGCATAATAAAAAGATATACAAATGTAGGAGAGATTTTGTCTTTTCTCCTGAAATTAAAGCAAACATACGAAGCTTAGAACGGCTCATGACCAAACATGTTAGACATTCGTTATCTGTTATATTTAACAATAAGTTTGAATACATATGCGTATATATATATATATATATATATATATATGTGTGTGTGTGTGTGTGTGTGCACGCGCGTGTGTGTGCGCGCACGCGCGTATGTGTGCGTATGTGTGTGTGACTCTGGTGTTTAATGTCAGCTTAATCTGAAAAGGTTATGATAGTAATTTTCTATATAACACATCATTAACATTTTAACTTGTCGCGTTAAGGCCATACACGTAATTAGGTTATATGATTTATGTATGTGCATGATTACGTGGACGAAATAAATATTTCGGGGAAAATAATTGATCAGTTATTCAGAGAAAACTGTTTGAAATATCAGCGATGGAAAAAAAAAAGTATATTAAAACATTTCCAAACTTTACGCCACGAAATAATGTTAGAAACATTCTGTTATTTGACTGAATAATTTCTCCCAAATATATCGCATAAAATATATAGAATAAAATGATAACTATAAAAAAAACATGCAGTCTGATTTGTATCTTAACAGTCCTAAAACTTATGTTATGTAGGTCGTCTGTCATGTGCAATATTAGGGATTTAGGTTACGGTACTGTATATATTCCCAGTACTTCAGACTCGCGATAATTCGGTCAAATCCATTTTGTTACATGCATTTATCTTTAAATTTCTTTCTCATCGGAGATCAAAACCTTCTCTTTTTTATCTTCCATGCTTGGCGCTGCTCATCAAATTTTAACTGAGATGTTTTGGAAGAAGACATGTAATTTAAAGACATTTACTTTTTTTAAAGCTTTCCTATCGGAGATGGCGTATATAGAGATGCGTTCTGCGTCTCTAAGGGCCTTAATCTGGTTCGATGATCGGATGGTGTCTTGCTACTCTCATG
>CAHIKZ030005639.1:2672500-2727500 GCA_903632075.3 Acanthosepion pharaonis
GAATATATTTATTACTTTTCCTTATCCAAATGTCCGTAAGGCACAATAATATCTGTGCAAGAAGTAAAATATAATAATAATAATAATAATAATAATAATAATAAGAATAATAATAATAATTTATTGTAATCACGTCCTGAGTATGACGATAAACTACATCCGCGTTGTGGGTAAGAAGATAAACTACGTCCAACAGCAAGGCCTCTGATCAGGAGGTTTTGAGGAGCGTGAAACCACCTCTTAATTGCTGGTGTTCCCAGGTTTACCCCGAGGCGAGGTGGTAGCGCCTGTTAGGGTCCCAGCTATGAGCAAATAGTTAACACCCAAACTTGTGTAAGCGTCCTGGGTATGATGATAAACTGCATTCGCGTCCTGGGTAAGACGATAAACTACATACAACAGAAAGGCCTCTGATCAGAAGGTTTTGAGGAGCGTGGAACAACTACTTAATTGCTGGTGTTCCCAGGTCCACCCTGACCCGTGGTGGTAGCACCTGTTAGGGTCCCACCTATGGGCAAATAGCTGACCCCACAACCTGACTCAAAACACGATGAAAGTGTAAAAATAGATTTTAATACAAGAAATACTTTTAGAAATTTAGTATCAGTATTAATTACTTGAAAAAAAAAATATTACCATAAATAAAAATCTTGTCAGCATTAAATAACCCATTGGGATTAATATGCCACAAAACAAAACAAACCAAACTATACATTAAAAAGAAATATTTCCAGCTATACATTTTTGAAAAAAAAATGGAAATTTTGTCGCCATTAAATATAAGGTTGGTGCAAAAATAATGACGTAATAATGTCGGTTTTTGACGTACTTTTCTACGTCAAAAAACATTTTACGTCATTATTTTTGCACCAACCTAATAACTCATTGTGGTTGATATGCCATGAAACAAAACAAACCAAACTATTGTAATCAGTACTTTAGAACCAATGCTAGAGAAATTTTCTCATTGGTTGAAAGCAGTAGATTGTATTGCACGACGAGGCCAGCCATGATGTTTATGGCTAATACTCTGTTTTGTTAATTGAATTCGGTATTTAACACCAGACGCAAACGTCTGTAGTATTCTTTTCTTATTATCTCCTAAATTTGGGTATGCTATATTTAATCCCCTTCTATAATTTTTAGCTACTTATAGGCTTCCAATTTCTTAATCTTTGTGACAAAATCTATATCTGTTGAGAGTGTTTCTGTAATTTTTTTTTCCTTTCTTGAATGTTACTTTCGCACATACATATAATCCGAAGACCATACCTATGTCGTCATTGAAATATTTTACAGTATTGCGGATATCTTTCAACTCATTTTCCTCTTTGGCTAAGTTTTTGATATCATCTATATAGAATAGATGATTAAACACTTTATTCATTTAATTTATATTCATAGTTATTATTGTTTAGTTCAGACGAAAGGGAGATTAAACACAGACAGAACAAAAGGGGCGACAAAAAGTTTCCTTGAAAGAGTCCCCGTCGAATATTCAAACAATTGGAAATCATTTAGTTATGATGTAGTTTTCCACAGTTCCATGCTATATTTAAGGATCTTCTCCAATCGCCCCACGCGGTCAGATGTGGTACAAGGTCGAATTTAACTTGGGGTATCGGATCCCGTACGTTCGGGTAAAAAATTCCCGTAGACCCCGTAAAAAACGGGGTCGGGTAGCTGTCTATACTACCCCAGACGAAACTGCCCTTCGGCATAGCCTCTTCCGGGCTCCTCTCTGCTCGAAAGCAGAGAGTTCTAACAGAACAGCCGGAGACAAATTTCACTATCATCAAGGAGACTTTGTACAGTGTTCGTACGAAATGATGTAGACGAGTGACCGTTAAGGACAAGTTTCATTTCATGATTTGATAGGAACGAATAGATCAGCTCAAAAACGTACCCGTTGATATCTTAACTTTTCAGCTTGTGGAGAAGACCTGAATGTCAAACCCGGTCAAAGGCTTTCAAGATTTTTAAAGCTACGACCCAGGCTTTACCATTTTTATCTAGAACACGATATTCATAGTTATTATTGTTTAGTTCAGACGAAAGTCGGGTTAAACACAAACAGAACAGTAGAGGGCGACAGAGAGTTTCCTTGAAAGATTCCTCGCCGAATGTTCAAACAATTGGAAATGATTTAGGTATGATGTAGTTTTCCAAAGTTCCATGCTATATTTAAGGATCTTTCCTCAATTATTGTTAGTACATCAGCAGTTGACCTGGAGAAACAAAAGCCGGATTGCTTGTCTGAGAAAAGACTCTCCGATGAGAGATGAGGACCATGTTCAGCATTGATTAGGTCTTTTAGAATTTTCCGCAAAAGGAGTAGAGTGCTAATGGGCAAATAGTTAAATGTGTCGAAATGTTCCACAGAGTTCTTAAAAACTGGAACAATAGACGATGATTTCTCGCAGGCTGGAAAGCAGGAAGCAGCGAGGCATTAAATGGTTTATCTTGGCATCATTTCTGTATTTGGTCCATTGCATGTGCCTTTGCTTTTTGTTTTTAAGATTTTTGCCGCTGCAGTACATGTATTATGTTTCATTTGAATTTCTACGCCCATTTGAAATTCCATTTTGAACTTATTGGCTTTCTTTATTAGTTTCTTACTTCTTTCATGTTCTTTGACACAGATAATCATCCAGTCTTCTTTAGTTTCCAGGTATCTTTGAAGACTGATTGGTGTAGATTTGTAAGACAATTCGAACTGAACTAATCCTCTGCCTATGTCATATCTGATCACATACAGACGATCAGCGTAAGCTTTAGGATGATGTATGCTGTAGCAAGTGAGAAGCTTTCGCGTTTTGATATTCATTCGCTTAATGTCAGCTATGGTCCAATTAAGGATGTTGAAACTGTATTGCACCACAGGGACAGCCAATGTGCTTAAAGGCTGTTATTCTGATTTGTTTATTCAAATCAGTATTTAACAGCTGATGCACACTCCTGTAAGTATTCGCTTCTTACTTTCTACTTCATTTGAGCATGCTGTATTTCCTCTCCTTCGCTGACTCCTATGTATTTATAAGTTTCTTCTTTTTCCATGCCTCTAGTCTTTGTGACAAAATCTACAACTACTGAGTGAGTTTCTGTAATTTTTCCCTTTCTTGAATGTTACTTTTGAAAATTTACCGAATCCAAAATCCATACCAATGTCATCACTAAAATATTTTACAATATTGATGAGACCCTTCATATCACTGTAGTCTTTGGCAAAATGTTTGAGATCATCTATATAGAGAAGGTGATTGAATACATTCTTGCTAATTTGTAACCGTAGATTATTATTATTATTTTCTTTGATTTCTGGCGTTTACACATTTCTTTCCGGGTCCCGCCTAGGGACCTAAGGTTAGAAATGGCATCATGACACTTTCCACTGACAAAAAATATATATATATATATTACATAGATAAAGTCCTTCGTAAAGTGTGGTCTGTACTTGTCATAACAATTTTTTGTATCTCCTTGAGGCATGAACTTCCAGGAATCCCTTAAATTAGTCTACTGCAATCTTTTCCAACCAGTCCTAGGGCTCCAACTACAACAGGGATTGTTGATGTTCCCATATGCCACATTTTCGAGATTTCTATTTCAAGGTCCTTGTATTTTGACAGCTTTTTTCATATCTTCAGAGATACATTGCAGTCAGCAGGGACTGCCATAGCAATAAGGAGGCACTTTCTTTGTTTGTGGTCTTTAATAACAATATCTGGGCGGTTGGCTTTGATTGTTCTGTCAGTGTGTATTGTATAGTCCCATAAATTTGTAACAGGTCCTATCTCCGCAACCGGGTCTGGGTGGTGTTCATACCATTTTCTTTCAGTTTCCTTCCCGTAGAAGTTGCAGATTTTCCAGTGCAGATATTGGCCCACTCTGTCATGCCGGGTTTTATATTCAGTGGGTGCCAATATCGTGCAACCTGATACAAGATGATCAATCGTTTCTGAATATTTATCGCAGAATCTGCATTTTGGGCTGACACAATCTTTTAGTATATGTGCTTGATAATTCCTAGTTAGCAAGCATTGGTCCTGTGCAGCAAGGATAAAACCTTCAGTTTCAGCTTTCAACCCTGCACTACGTAGCCACTGATGGGTCCGGGTTTTGTCTACGTCAGCTTGTTTGGTACGGGCAGAGTATTGGCCATGAATCGGATTATCTTGCCATCGCTTCTGTATCTGGTCGGTTGCACTCGTCTTTGCTGTCTTTTTTAAGTATTTTACAGTTTCAGCCGGTGTATTGTGCTGTACTTGCATCTCTACGCCCATTTAAACTCCATTTTGAATTTGTTGGTTTCTTTTATTACGGAGTAAAGACGCTTACTACTTTCATGTTCCTTGACGCATACCATCATCCAGTCTTCTGTAGTTTCTAAGTATCTTTGGAGGCCAATTGTTGTAGTTTTGTAGGACAGTTCTAGTTGAACTAATCCTCTGCCTCCTTCGGATCTGGGCACATACAGACGATCAACATCAGCTTTGGGATGATGCGTGCGGTAGCAAGTGAGAAGCTTTCTCGTTTTGGCATCCATTCGCTTAATTTCAGCGATGATCCAGTTAAGGACATTAAAGCTGTATTGCACCACAGGGACAGCCAATGTGTTTATGGCTGATATTCTGTTTTTTGAGTTTAGCTCAGTGTTTAGTACCAGACGTACACGCCTGTAGTATTCTTTACTTATTTTTCCCTTCATTTGGGGGTGTTGTATTCCATCTCCTTCGCTAATTCCTAGGTACTTATAAGCTTCATCATGCTCCAGTTGCTTAATCTTTGTGACAAAATCTAAATCTCTTAAGGGTGTTTCTGTAATTCTACCTTTCTTGAATGTTACTTGCACATTTATCTAATCCGAAGTCCTTACCTATGTCGTCACTGAAGTATTTTACAATATTGAGGAGGCCTTTCAACTTATTGTCGTCTTTGGCAAAGAGTTTGGGATCATCCATGTAGAGTAGGTGATTGAATATTTTCTTATTTATTTTGTAACCATAGCTACTATTGTTCAGTTCATGCGTAAGAGGGATTAAGGATAAACAAAACAGAAGGGGTGACAGAGAGTCTCCTTGAAAGATTCCACGTCGGATGTTCAGACGGTTGGATATGGCAGTACCCCTGGTGTGACTAAGGTATAGTTTGGTGTTCCACATTCCCATGCTGTGCTTAAGGAAATTTAATATCACAGGGGAGATTTTGTACATTTCCAAAGTCTTAAGGATCCAAGAATGTGGAACACTATCAAAGGCTTTACTATTATTATTATTGAACTCATTGTCGTCTATGATAATGAGATTGATATTATCCATGTAAAATAAGTTATTAAGCATATTCTATTTTTTTAACTTTGCATCCATAGTTATTACTTTTTAGTTCATGCGAAAGGCAGATTAAGGACAAACAGTACAGAAGGGCTGACAGTGAGTTTCCTTGAAAGATTCCTCGCTGGACATTCAAACTTTTGGAAATGAAAGTACCTTATCACTTATTTACTATCACTGAGGATTTTTTGTTCATTTCCAAAGGCTTAAGAGTCCAAGACGGTGACACACTATCAAAGGCTTTACGGTAATCTATCTATACTGTGCTGAGGTTTCTTCCTCTCACAATTTTCCAGGATCATTTTGTTTAATAATAGTTGATCTTTGCAACCATATGCATCTCTCCGACATCCCTTCTGTTCCAAGGGAAGAATGTTTTTTAAATCAAGAAAAAAGTAAGTACAGTTCAACAGGGCAGGCGTGATCAATTTACATGTGATGGACAGATATGTTATTCGTCTATCATTTTTCGGATCATCTGTTTCACCCGTTCTGAGTAGGAGATAAGTAATACGTTCACTGACCTATTCTGGGTCTGCTTTGGGATTATTAATTAGCAGTGATCATGTTTGTACGAGGATTTTATTGGATGATAACAGATGATACAGACAAAAATTGGGTACCTTGTCATTTTCTGGGGTTTTCCAATTTTGGGATTTCGTTAGAGCTTGAATAACATTATGTTTGGTTATATTCTCCTATTCTTGTAAAGATTTATCCATTATTCTTTCTTCTTCTCTTTGGTTCCATTCTGAATTGGGATTATATTTTGGGGGGCAGCTCCCAATATTCTCCCAAAATGTTTGCATTTTTTCAATAGATGATGCCTTTTTGACTTCTATAACTGCTCTTCCAATTTCCCTGTAAAATATCTTAAGGTCCGTTTGGGCACAATTTACATTATTCGAACTATTGTCCTCATCTTTGCCGCCATATTTATTACAAAGTTTCGGCCATTATACGCTCCGGCCTTCTTCAGGTGGTTGGAATGTCGAACTGAACCCTTTATTTCGCTCACTGGGGTAGACTGTTCTAGTTACACGTGCCATGTTTAATGGATATCAGTTATCTCCTGTTAATTCCCCTCTCCAAGTTCTCCACTGCCTTAACCGGGTATTGAACTCACAATCTTTGAGTCCTGTCACTGGATCTAACTAACGCCTTTATTTACTGTGCCATGTGTTAAAAAAACGTTGTAATAAATATGGCAACCAACACGAGGACAATAGTCCGAATAATGTAAATAGTGTGCGTTTGGAATCTATTATTTTGTCAACAGAACCTACAACGCTTTTCCTGTTGTCTTATTTTATATGCCTTGAACTGTAGTTTCTGTTTAAGTATTCCCTTGATTTGTGGAAATTCATTTAGTAATTTTATTTTAGATCTCCGCTGGATCTACCTGCATTGCTTGTTGGAATATTTGGAGTTCTTGCAATCTCATTTATTATCGATAATTCACATTGACTTCCTGTATGTCTTGCTTTATTTTACCTTCCAAGTGGGCTCTTTTTGTCTAGTGTTTGATCTTTCCATTGTCTTGACCCTAAGCTTCCAAGTAGCTACTAAAGCTGTATATGACATTATTTGCTTCTGTCATGTTTCCCAGTGGTTTGTCCATTAAACGTGTTTGCAGTGCAGCGTTATATGATTGCACAATATATTGAACTTTTTTAGGAGATGGTATCTATCTGACATTTATGTGCGAATTGCTCGGCTGAATATTTGAATGATGAGGGTTTTCGCTTCAGTGGATTCAACTCTGTTGTTTTCAAGGAATTCTGCCCTAATGTCATTTAACTCATATTCAGTGACATAAGCTGAATACCTGCAGTTGTTTATGTCGCAGGTTGATTCTTCAGTTTTATTTCATGAGAGATTATTTCATATCTCATTTATTTTAGTTTTACCTCATCCTTTGTCATATTATTTATTTCCGCTGTTACTTTATTATTGTTTCACTGATGGATTATTATATTCTGTTTTATATTTAATTATATTGTTCCATTTCTGCAGTTAAGTTTCTTATATATCTCGCGATGTCCGTGTGGGCATTGGCTAGCATGTTTATGTTGAGATAGAGTTTTATTCCAGTTCCTTCCATAGTTCTTCATATTTGATGTGTCTGATCGGTGATGCTCTTTTTTTGCAGTTTCGAGTGCGATGAAAAATGATGTCATGTCTTATTGATGCTCTTTGTGAGCTTATTTTGCTTTCTTTTTATTTGGCATCGAGGCACTTGGTTCAAGGTTGGAGTTAGTCCAGTTTTGGTGACAAGGTGTCTCATGGTTGTTGGAAAAGAAAATGCAATAATAATAATAATAATAAACCCCTGATTGATACGCGGTTTTTGTAAGAATAGCTGATTTAGACAAATCCCGTACACATTATTGGGTACGTAGTGCAAGATTGAAAGCTGAAACCAAAGATTTTATTCTTGCTGCACAGGTTTTATTCTTGCTAACTAGAAATTACCAAGCACACTTACTGAAAAAATGTCTTAGCCCAAAAGGCAGATTCTGTGATATAAATCCAGAAACAATTGACCATCTTTTATCAGGTTGCACAGTGTTGGCACCTAGTGAATATGTGACAGATTTTTCGTCCCCAGACTGGTGAAGTCCCATAAAACTATTACAGATCCTATCTCCGTAACCGTGTCTGGGTGGTGTTCATATCAATTTCTTTCAGTTTCCTTTCAATAAAAGTTATAGATTTTCCAGTGCAGATATTGGTCCAATCTGTCATACCGGGTTTTATATTCAGTAGGTGCCAATACTGTGCAACCTGATACAAAATTACTAAAATTCGCCGTGATTTTTATAACAATATTTGTCTGTACTTTGAACAATAAGGATGTATTTATCTCTAAGTTGAAATTATGATCCTTCTTGCCGTTGTGACCTCCTGATCTATTTTTTCCTCTCTGTTGTGCCCTCTTTTTTTAAAAATTAATTAATTCAGCATAGACTCAAGATAGAAAAATATTTCAAAGCGGGAGAACTTTTTCACGACGAAAGATATAAAACTACAAAACACAAAATATGGAATGACTTGAAATATATAATTTGATTTAAGCTCAACACTGGATAAAATGTAAAAGAATAAAGCAACAGGCCCGATTGTAATATCAGCCTTTGACGATTTCGATACAAACAAGCTCACAGAAATGGTAATTAAAATATATGACAGTGGTTGCATCCTGGAAGACGTTAGTAGATTCCTTTTTCTAGCGCTGCTTAAGTATCAAGTTTCAACTGTTCGCGAACTACATCGGACAAAAATCAACAATGAGATTATAACTAAGCTTGCCACCTGAATTTTCCTGGATAGAGTGCGTAGGAGAATTAGACGGGAAACGAAGAATAACAGAGTTGCGTTAAAGACATTGGAACTAAAATGTAACAATTATTATCAGAATTGTATGAGAAAAAGCAATACAAAAGTAGAACGATATATACAAATATTTCATAGATTGTTGATAAGCATACAATAAGGTACGTTTAAAAAACTGATTAAAACTGAAACTTGACTTCTCTGGAAACAAATTATAACAATCCAAAATATATATTGGGAGAAAACTGCCTCTATAAGGATAGAAAATGAACTGAGTATGTACAAATTAAAGAGAAATGGGAGTAAAAAAAAAAGGATGGTTCTTCTTAACGGATATATGTAACATATAAAGTAGGAGAACTAGTTTTCCTACCAGGATTTATTAATAGTGGACACAACATTAACGATAAGATACGCAGATAACATATTGTTAACTGAAAACACAGAAAGTAAACTGCAGGAATTCCCAGATAAACCACGAATGGAAGAAAAATATATAATCATCAGTTGTAAAATGAAAAAAAATATGGTTGTTAAGAAGAGAAACAGACTAAGATGCGAGATACGGACTGGAAATGTTGAAATTAAGTACGCACAGAAATTCAAATAGCTGTGAAATGCTTTAACAGAGAATATGACAGCAAAATCCGAAGGCGCAGTGAAAGAGAAAAAGATGTCTTCCATAAAGTACAAAAAATATTAGGAAATGGAAACGAAGAAAGGAGTGCCAAAACACTGTATCATATCAGTCCTCGTCTATAGCAGTGAATTTTGGACAATCTCTTTGCAGATTAATTTGAGAGTTGAAGCAACAGGATGAAATTAGACAACTGGACTCTTACATGATATCAGTCCTCGTCTCCTCAAAGTTGAATATGAGATGTGAAGCAACAGAAAAAAATAGACTTCTGGATTCTTACAAAATATCAGTTCTTCTATATGGCATTGAATGCTGGAAGATCTCCTCAGCGATGGTGATGAGACTTGAAGCAATAGAAACAAATTCGACTACTGGACTATTAAATAATATCAGTCCTACTGTATGGCAGTGAATGCTAGACAATCCCCTCAGATGAAGATGAGTCTTGAAGCAAAAATAACAAATTCGACTACTAGACTCACATAAAATATCCTCTTCTGTGGCAGTGAATGCTGGACAATCTCCTCACGGATGAAGATAAGATTTGAAGCCACAGAAGCAAATTCGACAACTAGACTAATATATAATATCAGTCCTCCTATATGGCATTGAATCATAAACAATCGCCTCAAGGATGACAACGAGACTTGAAGCAACTGAAACAAATTAGACTACTGGACTAATACATAATATCAGTTCACCTATATAGCATTGAATGATGGACAATCTCCTCACAGATGAAGATGAGACTTGAAGCAACATAAGCAAATTAGACAACTGGACTAATATATAATATCAGTCCTCCTATATGGCATTGAATCATGAACAATCGCCTCAAGGATGACAATGAGACTTGAAGCAACAGTAACGAATTAGGTTACTGGACACTTTCATATCAGTCCTCCTATATGACAGTGGATACTGAACAGTCTTCTCACAGATGAAGAAGTATTTTTTGGCAACGGAAATATGGTTCTGCAGAAGAATGCTGGCTACATTCTAAGTCGATCATGTCATCAACAACGAAATTTTGGAGAAAATGGAAACAAAAATGACAAAAATACAGAGTGCGATGAGCAAATTGTCGCTATTTCACATTCTTAATTAGCGCATGCACGTTGTTTTTTATTTTGTTGACTGTACATTATTGTAGAGTCAGGTAGACACCGTCTGTGAGAAAAAGAGTACAATATCGCAATTGAATCCGCCAGAAATTTGGAAACGGCATGCTACATCGCCAGAAGCTCCAATACGAACATTTCAGAGTGTTCGAGTGTCAATCTGAGGAGGTTGCAGAGGATTAGGAAAGAGTTGGATGATATATCCAGCTAACATCATGGAGTTTGGAGTGATCACTAACGATGGCGATGTTATGCCTCCATTCATCTTCCCACAGAGCCCCGGTCACATCCGGGAGGCCTACATCAACTGCCTTAAGGAGGTAGTGTTTCCCTGGGTCAAAAGAGTGGCTGATGGAAGACTCTCTGTCTGGCAACAGATCTCTGTACCATGCCATACAAGCAGGTGAAACAAGTCATGGCTGTCAGACAATTTCAGTGACCAAATAACCTCTTACAACAAGTCATCTAACTCCCCACACTGCAAACTCCTTGATTATTATATGTGGGTCGCAGTTGACCGAGAGATCAACAAAACACCTTGGAGCATCAAAGATGAACTGAAAGCAAGGACTATGGTAGCATTCAAAAACTTAATCAAGGAGACTGTCCAGAAGAGATGCTGGAGATTCTGAAGTCGTGGTCGAATTTTATTGAATCAATCTATTCTTTAGTATTTCAAGATATTTCCGTGTAATTGTGGTAAATATATCTGTTAAAATGAGATGTCAGTGTTATTTTCATTTTTACGTAATTTGTATCCTTCGCACCCTGTACTTAATATTAGGAAGTATCAATTGATATTTCTCAGCACAAAATGTCGGAAAGTGTTTGGAAGAATTGGATACTCTCACGATATAGTGAAGGCAAGTAAGACAGGGAAGCAGTGAATGATCTATCGAACAAGTTTGTGTAAACTGACGACAGAAGAGGAGAGTGAGAATGATATTAAAAAATAATTTTTTTGAGAGCTACAAAAGTTTGGGGAGAAAGTTGTGTAGAGACATGATTGCACAAAACCTGATGCAGTACACCTCATAAAAGAATTAAACTTCAAGCATTTTTCTGGTAGGTTAATATTTCCTGTTTAGATTTTATGTATCGGAATGAAATAATATTCTATTTTTTAATTAATCATTTAAATTAAAAACCAATAACAACTAGTGAATATCGTTGCAGAATAAAAGACATCAAATGCCCGTCATATTTCAGTATTTGGTAACTGTCTATATTTCGGAGATGAGGTATTATGGACACTATTTACATTATTCGGACTATTGTCCTCATCTTTGTCGCCATATTTATTGCAAGGTTTCGGCCGCTGTACGCTCCGGCCTTCTTCAGGTGGTTAGAATGTCGAACTGAACCCTTTATTTTGCTCACTGGGGTAGACTGTTAAGGCAGTGGAGAACTTGGAGAGGGGAATTAACAGGAGATAACTGATAATTGACATCCATTAAACATGGCACGTGGAACTAGAACAGTCTACTCCAGTAAGCGAAATAAAGGGTTCAGTTCGACAATCCAACTACCCAAAGAAGGCCGGAGCGTACAACGGCCGAAACGTTGTAATAAATATGGCGATAAAGATGAGGACAATAATCCGAATAATGTAAATAGTGAATTTGGTAATGTTATCTTGATGATAATTTCGATACTTCCGACCATTGTTCTAGATTCTTTGGAACCTTTTCAGGAATATCATTGTTATTGTTTAATATATATATGTTCCTAATTGTCAAGCATTTGCAGATTCAAATTAGACATATTTTAGGTGTCCATTTGTATCGAATGTAAAAATAGTCTTCTAAGATCAACAACACCACTATACGTATTCTTGCAGACCAAGCAATGCTCGGGTCTAAACAGTTTAGAAAATTTCCACGGGTGTCTTTTGTGGACAGTGCATAGATTATTATTTTCCAGACCTGGATCCCTTGGTTCATGTATCATGATTTTGCAAATAACTTCTGGTACTTTTTGTATATGTTTCTGTTCCATTTATGTTATTCGGTGGTCTGTTGTAATAAACTCAAACTACGTACTCAAAGATTTGCTATGAAGAAAATACAACTGATCTTATTTTTCTTTTTATGTTCGCATAGAATATCGAACTAGATAAGAAAGTCCTCAAATAATTTATACTTTATATTTCCTCGGACAACTAGGGAATTTTGTTTGTAGCATTGGCTTTTATTTTTTTATCTTTTTGATCGTTTCGTCACAAGCAAAGTAGTAAAGCCACTAAGACACAAATGGTTACTAGGTGTGGGGGAATTAGTAACAGAAACATTACGGGAAGAGAAATGAGTAATCAGGAGCAAAGTAAAGATTCACATTGAATTTGAATTTTTAGATATTAAAGTTGGTAGAAAAGCATAGAGCTGGAAGGGAGTTCCACAAGGGAGGATTGCGAGAAACGAAACAGCTAAAATAGCTAGCTAGTTCATGTATGAATTGATGAGATCTCGATTATCATCCCTGTTGTTTCTAAAGTCTTCCTTTTATTGATGATCATATGTTGTCGAATGTTTATTATTTCATATATATATATATATATATATATATATATATATATATATATATATATATATATACTTATTTTTAATAGAATCCTCTCATAATTACGGACAGATTTATTAGTATCCTTATTAAATGAATAAAGAAAAATACCATCTTGATATATATTCATTTTATTCCGGGTACTTTCGACATTAACAAAATGTCGTCATAAGTGATTTGTTTTTTCTAAGACAAAAATTTGTTCTGTTCATCATTTTTCTAAGACAAAATTCTTGTTTCTATCTGAAAATTGAATTTTTTACGTTTAAAATGAAAAGTGGTAATTTTATATGCTGTATATTTTTTTTTATTTTATCATCTAGGCACATTGCAAACGTCAAATGGGGGTAACAAACTTATTTTAATGTCTGAATATTTTTAAAAACAAAAACTATTTAAATCTATTAGTTAAGTCCTAGATATTTTAAAACTATCTACTGAAAACATTTTAAAACATTTGTGCAGTCTTCATAAATAAATTTATTAAGGGTTGGTTTCAATGATTTAATATAGAATGTTTCAATAATTTTTAATTTATAATTAATATTTTCCTGAAAAACTATAGATGTATTTTCAATAAGAATTTTCCTAAATAGCCAATGTGGATATGCATGCTGTTGTAAATAACTTCGTTGTTACAATAATATTTAGTTACCTTCCTTGACATTTACACGTGTGTCTATATGATATGCTTTTTAAAAATTGTACAATATTCTTTCTATTTTAATTTACTATGAATTATTTTTATTATTGTGTTTTTTTTGTTATTAAATTTTGAATTTTTTTTTTTATCTTTCAACCACATTCTTTGTCTTTATACGACATTTTTACAGCAATATCACGTTAAAATCGATAACCGCACAAACAAGTTAAGCAACGTTGTGCCTGGTCAATGTAGAGATGGGTGATCCTTTTGGAATACCACGTGTTGGAAGCTTGTGGAGTAATGGATAATGGCACGGTATTTTTAATCGGAGAGACGATTTTCAATTCCAGTTGCGTACGTTATATTCACTTACACGCAAATAAAATTGTCCACATCGCTGACCATGGAATATACCGTTATGATGGACTGCTGGTGGTACCGGATAATAAAAGACTAAATGATTCCATCAGGAAAAATCTACAGATGTTTAAAGGGCTAGATTTCGAAATAACAGTGGAAATCAACAGGTATATAGTTATGTTTTTAGACATAATACTAAACCTGTTGACTAAAACCTTTTCCCCTTTTATGAAACCTAATACGACGTTGGGATACGTACATACGGCATCCAACCACCTGGCGAATGTTATTAAACACATTTCGTTAGGAATGAAATGCAGATTATCTAAAAATTATTAAAATGAATAAATATTCAATGTAAAAAGTATATATATATATATATATATATATATATATATATATATATATATATATACTTTAAGAGAGGAGGGGCATAACATCAACCTATGTTTCAAGAACCGAGTAAACCCAAGAATAGATGACAGTAGAAAAAAGAAAATGTAATGTTATCTGGTTCAACCCACCCTTCAACATGCATGTAAGAACAAATGTAGGGAAAATGTATCATAGCCTCATAAAGAAGCACTTTTCCCAAAACGTCCGGGCTCTACAATTTATTTAATCGTAATACAGTCAAATTGAACTGCAGTTGGACTAAAATATTGAATAAAAGTAATTTAAATCTTGAAGATGATGTGAGATGTGAAAATAAGTTCCATTGTAATTGCAGAAGAAAAATAATTGTCCCTTAAATGAACAAAAGGGGTGTCTATTGTATCGAGGTAGAAAATGACAATGGCAGTGCAAAAAACATACATTGGTTGCACTGAGGGCCAATTTTAAAAGTGGTGGTATAACCATACCACCTCATTTAGAATACCAGAAATTAAGTTCAATACGAAGCTAGCAAATTGCTGTTGGAACTTTAGAGAAAAAATTGAAAGCACGATCATTAAGTGGAGTATTTTACGGAATGTAAAAGCTAGTACAATGAATGCCAACTCATGTAGGCTGTATCAGGAGGAGAAGTTGGCTATAGCAACATACAATGTGGCGCTGAGATGTTGAATGGAACGTTTAAAATTGTGGCCAAATATAGGCACATGAGGAGGCTGAAGATCAAATGTAGGTCAAATATGGATCAGAATTCGATAGGATGATAAAATAAAAGAACAAATAGGAAACGTATAGCAATCTAACATATCCCACTTTTATTATACCTTCCTCATAGATTGAAAGAAAACAAACAGAGCCAGAAAACAGTGATATTTTTAATTATGGTTGGGTCAGTCCTCATTGGTCAGACACGATTCAAGTGTTTTCAAACCGTGAATCATTCTGTGTATGTAGGTTTGTGAATATTTTTGCATGTTTACGTGGGCAACGAATGGTAATGCGTATTTATAATAACTTAACCACCACACCTTGTCAGTCGTTTTCAACGAAACTTCCATATATGTGGTGGTCGGGGAAGTTAGTGAGTAGGTATATAGTTGAATTTGAGTGACAGAAGAATTAAGGCTCCATAACTGGAAAGCAACTGTCGCGTTACGAAACGTTTCACGGAGAAGATTAATGCAAAATTGTGCGTATGTAAATACATGGAAAAATTGCCTTCCTCTTTAACGGTTATAGAATCTCAGTCTAATTGCATGGATTAAAGGCGGTTTAAATTGAGAGGAAAGAAAATGAATGAGGATAAAGTGAATAATAAATTAAAATGATTCATCTAAGAAAAATATTATCTGCCTGTGTCTAAAACAACAAAGAAAATAATAAAGAAACCTTATTTCTCGGTAGTATCAAACTCAGCAGAAGCCGCCATCTTGTTGCTCGAGGCGAGGAACAAGATGGCGGTTTCTGCTGATATCACGAACGGGAAAGTAAATGACAGCTGCAGAGTGCTTTCCCTTTTATTGAAAGAATGCTCCCTTGCAACTAATTTGCATCTTACTGACTTATTTTCTTGTATTCTTTTTCATGAATTTTCTTTTATTAATTTGCCATCTCCACTGAGTATTTATTTAATGACTTACATTTTTCTGTTGTAAAAGATTTTCTCGTGATTTTTCCCACGCTATTTTCTTTCTCGATTCAGCTTCACTTTCTTACTATATAGGTTAAGTTAGGTTCGGTTGATTAATTTAAAGGCGTTTCAACTTTTGTTCGGATATTTATTGTTGAACATACATCTCAAACTACAAAAATCGAAATAAAACATAAAATAGTTAAACATAAGACCGGTTTAGGCTAGCGTTAAAAAGGTAGGAATAAGAATATTTTATACTAAAGGGAAATGAATTGATGCATAGGTATGTTTATATTTGTGTCACAAAATCAGAAACAGGTCTTTTTCTCTAAGATGGGCGTAGATATCTCCATCTTACACTTGTAACGGTGGCCTTACCGTTAATACGAAAAAGTGGGAGCGACAAAACAACAAATGGAGATAAGACGTGGATGAGGTAAGTGAAAGTGTTTTTATTTTCCCGTGATTTACAAGGTTCGTTGTTTGCTCGTATTGTGTTATCGTATATTAATCGTGGGAGACTGAGAGTTCGTTCGGGGTATGACGTAAGGTAGTAATCGAGATAGACACATGGAGAAAATCAAATCAACAGGTACATGTACTCAAGATAAATTCGTGGGTGAAAATCAGAACGCATTATCGCATTGTAGTAGTCGAGAGTTATTCTGTGATGCTATTGATTTCATCCTTGGCCAAAAGCATCGTTGTTGCTTGAATGGGACTTGATGACGTTGTTGATGACGTTGTTGATGACGTTGTTGATGGCGTAGTAATTCGTGTAATCTCATGTGTCTTGAGGTTCCGTCGCTAATGCCAGCTTTGTCGGATCTGCCTTCGTGGAGGAAAACAGCATTGGATTCACAATGAGTTAGTGACTCAGAAACGGCTGAGCAATCAGAAAAGATGGTTCATTACCGTGTCTTTTTTAGACAGTATTCCGGATGTGGGTGCAGAGAAGCTGGGTTAAGCTGAAGTTGTTTTTTGTCGTATGAGCTTGGAAGATCGAAGTGAGCACTTTCAGTTGGATTTATATAACAGGACTTTCGCTAGGTTACAATAAGACACTCTCCTTTGATAACTAAGATTCTGAGAGAACCCTTTTTACCTTCCATCAGCATGGCTGATGCTAGCCTCCAGGAGAATGACTTTATGAACTGTCTCGGAAAATATTTCCAGTTGACAAGTGGAAAGATTATATTGAATCAATTGCTAAATCTCCAGCTAAGAAGGTTTCTTCACTATGACGTCCTAGATATTTTTCTTACCAGAATCTATTTTACATATTTATAAAACTACTATTCGTCCTTGTTTTAAATATTGTTATCATATCTGGTCTTGTGTTCTTGCTCTATATTTAGAGATTTTTGATAAACCCCAAAGAAGAATCTGCAAGGATATTGCTTTTGAACTGGTATCTTGGCTTCAGTCACTTTTCATGGCTGTAACGTAGTTTCGCTGTGATTTTTCTTTAAATACTTTCATGGTAATTGTTTGTATTATGTTTCTGCTACGATACTTAGCATTACTAGATTGGCGACACGATATCATAATTTTACAGTTGAAATGGATAGATATAACCGTAAATTCTATGCTAACATTTTCATCTATCGTATTTTTCGTTTGTAGAACTCTCTACTGGCTTCTTGATTCCCTATCAACTTTGATGTTCAAAAATTTAAATGCAATGCCAATCGTTATCTTCTGCCTTTTTATTTCTTGTTCCTTTATTGTCCTCTCTCCAATATAGTAGTTTTTCTCATATAACTAATACTCAGAAGCCCTTTGAGTCCTAGTGGTTTTATTGCCTTGCTTGGGGTGAAAAGATTAAAAAAAATTGATCGTATCAATTTAAAGACAGAATTGTATGTTTTAAAATGTTTAGTAAAGGTAATTTTCCGACAGGACCTGGTTTGTTTTGGAGGGTTATTTTTTTATTACTGATAGTTGCTGAACTAGTGTTGGAGTACAATTAAGCTTTGTCTTCACCATAACTGATAGATCTCACCTGTGGGTAACGATGCTGTCTATATTATTGTCGCTTTTAACCTCGAAGAATTTATCAGTATGAATCCTGGCGGAGAGAAATCTGAAGTGTAACTCAATATATTATTTACATTATTCGTACCGTTATCCTCATCTTCATTGCAATATTCACAACATTTCGGCCGTTGTACGCTCCGGTCTTCTTCAGGTGATTGGAATTTCGAACCGAACCCTTTATTTCGTCCACCGAAGTAGATTGTTCTAGTTTCACGTTCTATGCCTCTTCCTGATGTCTCAGTTATTTCTTTTTAACTTAACTCTCCAAGTTTGGTTCACCACTGCTATGGTCTGGTATTGAACTCAATAACTCTTTGGGTCTAGTCACTATATCTAACCAACGCATTTATCCACTAAGCCAATATTTCAATCACCTGAAGAAGACCGGAGCGTACAATGGCCGAAACATTTTGAATATGACAATGAAGATGAGGATAACAGTCCAAATAATGTAAATAATATAAGTAATCATAATACCTCATCTCATAGATATAGACAGATAAGTGTAACACGTTAGACAACTCGGTTCTCGTAAGGACGTTTTAACAATTTGTGTAATAATTCAACGTGACCGTGCGCACAAAAATTGCCTTGATGTCTTTTCGAACCAAGCAAGTTGTCGAATTCTCGGCATAAAGGATGATTGAAACTGGGTTTCCCAATGACTATGTATAACGATGAATTTCATATCGTTGACATTCTAGACATTCTTCGGCTTCATGTTCAATCAAACAAAGCAGCTGCCAATGAGTTTGTGCTTCGTTTTCTAGGGCGCGATAATCCGTGTAATTGCTGGAAAATTCGCCTCAATGTTGAAGGGTATAGGGTTGGAGGATATCCAGTATAACATCGCAGTAAAGCTTCCTGTTATTGAGAGAAACTGGTAATTCCTGGAAAATGAATGAAGTGTTCGTCAATATATTTTATAATATTGAGTGATTTCTGTTCTTCCTATATCCAGTCATCTCGTCGGTGAGAGCGTGGATATCCGCCCGTGAGTGTGTGTCCGAACCGTATTATGACTTATATAGATATATGAGCGGTTTCTCTAAATGTATATTCATCTGAGTTACTGTTCATTGTGGTTGTAAGCGTTTTGTGGATGGTGTATTCCGGAATATCTCTATCTCCGGGCATTTGGCGGAAATTTTGATCGCTAGGTAGGCTGCCAGTCGCTCTAAGGGAGATAGTATTGTAGCTCAATGGTGATGAAGACAGTTTGAGAAGAAAGTGATTGGTTTACTTTGGGAATTTACTTCCTGTTCGATGACTGTGTCTACCGCCATATTAGATGCGGATGTGATTAGCCGGGTTTTTGTTTCCGGATCGTTGCCAATGTATGACAGTTGCGGAAATTTGTCGAGTTCGGGATTAGCGACTTTGAATGCGTCTAAAGCGTCCTCTTCGAAGGTAATGCTTTTGTTTTAATACTGAAGGAGATATGTTAACGCAAGAAGAATCAATAAACAGTTCGGTACAAATCTCTGGTAAAAATTTATTAACTAAAATTTATATTGAATCCATTGATAGGTCAGCTGCTAAGAATATCAGTTCCCGGTGTCGTGTGAGTCAATTTTTTCTCTCCAGAATCTATCTTTCATATCTATATACCTACCATCTGTCCAAGATTAGAATATTGCTGCCAAATATGGTCCAGTGCCCCTGCTATTTACCTTGGCCTCCTTGATAAAATCCAAAAAAGAATCAGCAATATTATAGATCCTGATCTGGCGAATCGGCTTTAGTCACATTCTCAACCCCGTAATGTTGCCTCTCCCTGTCTTTTCTATAAATACTATCATGATATTTGTCTATACTTCTGAGATCAGGTATTATGTACATTATTTACATTATTCGGACTATTGTCCTCATCTTTGTCGCCATATTTATTACAACGTTTCGACCGTTGTACACACAGGCATTCTTCAGGTGGTTGGAATGTCGAACTGAACCGTCTATTTCGCTCATTGGGTTAGACTGTTCTAGTTCCGCGTGCCGAAACGTTGTAATAAATATGGCAAAAAACATGTGAACAATAGTCCGAATAATGTAAATAGTGTACATAATACCTCATCTCAGAAATATAGACAGATACTAATGGGCCGAAACGTTGTAATAAATATGGCGACAAAGTGCGAATAATGTAAATAACGTACTATCATGGTAATTGTTCTTATGAGCACTTCGCTAGGGCACCTAGACAATTTGAATTTCTTCTCTCAAACTACTCGCTTGTGGAACTCCCTTCCGGCTACATGCTTTCCAGCCAACATTAATCTGCAAAAATTTAAACGTAACGCCGGTCGTTATCTACTGTCCGCCTGATTACTCTTTTCTTCTTCCCGCTTATTATTAATGTTTCTGTTTCTAATTTTTCCACACCCTGTAACCCCTTGTGTCTTAGTGGTTTTTCTGCATTGCCTGGGGTGATACCGATTAAAAAAAACAAAACAAATCGTTTTATTTGTCTAACAATCAGAAAGTGTTGGATCGGTCTAATCTTCTCAGGTTAGAAGCGGGCGGTGTCGATGTGTTGTATACCCCCTCGTTCTGGACGACGGTCTCCTCATGCTTAGAGATCTTGAACAACAGTGATAATACTATTTGGGCTTTATCAATACTCCGTTCAATAATAAAGATGGCTTCTTTCACTCTCGTCTTACCCGGCGAATTTATTTATTTATTTATTTATTTTTTGTCCGGAGATGAAAGAATTTCAACAAAGAGAATTTTAACTTTCCTATTTTATTAACCACGTCAACGTGTATATCTTCTAACTATCCAGTGTGGTATCTCTCTCATCCCACTAGGGAACAGATACAGACACGATAAAGAACACGTCTACATTGTTCGACGTTTAAGACTCGACTCCCCGAAAAAACTTTCTATATCTCTATCATTCACACGCTCGTTCAGCCAATCAAAATTGACTTCCTTTGTTTTGTCTTGTATCTGGCCCCTAAGGTCAAACTGAGGAATTCAGAGCAGAAATACACTTCTCTAAAAAAATATTAGCCTGCTAAACTATTACTTGACAGATGTTATACCTAAGGAATTTGACGCTGGATGAACGAAAGATGCGTTTGTCTAAACTGATATGGAGGTCAAAATTTGACAATCTCAGGAGTATTTGTTGGAGGTTTTGCTTCTTTTCGTCGATGCTAGCACTAACTATAAAGATGCCGTCGATGCTACGGTGACTTGCATGGGCAACGCTCCTTCAAAAAATAGAATTCTCACGTATCGATAAAGCCAAAATAGTATTATCACTGCCGTTTTGGGGATGTCGTCGGTGGATACGGGGATATGGTAATACGCTCTGGTGAGGTCAATTTTCGAGAATATGTGTGTCATCCAAGGCGATCCATAATTCAGGCCTCTACACCGAATAAGGCCAGTGGGCGACTGGAGGCGACTGGAGGCGAATGATTACCACACGAAGTTTCGTTGCTGGAATTGGATTAAGAAATTCATTTACATTTTAAAGAATCTTTTACGTTTTACCTTTGGATTAACTTAAGTTTATTATTTAAGATACTTAAGTAAGTATAATGTATATTTACTTTATTTGCCCTTTGCATATTTTACCATTAGACAATCTTTTTCTATGCGAAATTCACACATGTCATTAAGAATTTATCTCATATAATTAATTTATTTTACATTTAACATTTTTCTACATTTTTCTTTAACAATAACGATATTCAGCATGAAATTAATTTTTATGAATAATTTATCCTTTTCTTTAACATAACAGGTATTTTTAAAAAATATGTTGAATTTGTCTGTCCTTCGTGAATAGATAGAAGGCATTAAAAATAAAAATGTAATTTTTTTTCTATTTTTTTGAGTTACTCTGATTATTTCTTTGATTATTTTTTTTATTATTTTTTTATTATTTTTTTTATTATTTTTCTATTTTTTTTTTAATTATGTTGAATTTGCCTGTTCTTCGTGAATAAATAGAAGGCATTAAAAATAAAAATGTAATGTTTTTCACTGCAAAATTAATACAAAAATAACTTTTATAAAATAATTTAACACATAAAGTTAATATGAAAAATTAAATTCGGTAATAAATTTAATATTTTACAACTGTTCTTAAAAATATACCACAAGATGTAAAAGCGGCGGCATTCTCTTGTGAATATCGTATTTCTCTTTTACTTTTTTGGGGCGATTATTTTAATCAGCGAAATTCACAAAAATATCATTATTAAGAATTTTTTCAAACCAAATTTAAATTGGATTTTTCTTTATGCTATTATACTTCATAATAATGGATATTTTGATTATAAAATTCATTTTTAATGAATAATTTGTATTTTTATAACTCGTGAAATATGTTGATATCGTCTTATAAGAAAATAGGAAAAATGAACGTAATTTTCTTACACTGCTAATTTACCTTTTCTACTATACAGAAATTTGCCCATTTGAAAAAAAATAGTTTTAATATTTTGTCTATGATATTTTTCTTCATAAAAACAAATATACTGACTTAAAAATTAAAAAAAAAATTATTAACGGATATTTTAAAATGTGTATGTTGAAATTTGCTATCATTCTTGTTACAAATGTAAAGCAAAACCAGTTTAATATTGTTACTGTAAATTAATAAATATACTGTAAAAATAGTAAAGTGTCTATATTTTTGAGATGAGGTATTATGTACACTATTTACATTATTCGGACTATTGTCTTCATCTTTGTCGCAATATTTATTACAACGTTTCAGCCGTTGTACGCTCCGGCCTTCTTCAGGTGGTTGGAATGTCGAACTTAACCCTTTATTTCGCACACTGGGTTAGACTGTTCTAGCTCCACGTGTCATGTCTAATGGATGTCCGTTATCAGTTATCTCTTTTTAATTCCGCTTTCCAAGTTCTCCACCGCCTTTACCAGGTATTAGTGAACTCACACACTTTGGGTCCTGTCACTGGATATAACTAACGTCTTTATCCACTGCGCCATGTGTCCTTGAGGACATCTGTGTATGATATTATTACTATATGTTACCTCACTCAGTTTGGGTTACCAGTTAACAAAAAAATGTAATTGACATAACTACAAATGGAGATAAGACGTGGTTGAAATAAATAAAAGTGTTTGTATTTCCCTGTTATTTACAAGATTCGGTCGTTTGCTCTTTCCACGGTATGGGTGGGGAGTATGTTATCCATGGATGTGTGAGAGTTCGTTCGGTGAATGACACAATGTAGTAGTCAAGAGAGACATGTGGAGAATATCAACAGGCATATGGAATCTAGTGAGATAGACTCACGAGAGAAATTCAACAAAAATTATTGGATTATAGTTGCTAGATTTAGTCTGTGCTGCTGGTTTCGTCGCTAGCTGTAGATATTGCCGCTGTGTCACTACTGATAGACCCCCAACTCTTGGTTAAATAAACTACTCTGTCTTGTCTTCAGTGGAAAATAGTTTAAATGAAGGGAAGCTCTAAATTTTAAATCGTGAAGAGAGCAATGGGGAAAAATCGTAAATTTCTCAAGAATGAAAGTCATAAAGAAAAGAAATCCGTGGAGAGTCATGAATGCTTTTCTCATGAAGAAGTATGACTTTATATTTTTGATTATGTTGACAGACATAACAACAACTTGTAATCTACGGTGTCGTAGTAAATATTAGTCAATCAGATATCTCAAATTCGCCGATAAGACCTAGTTGAAACTTTCTAGGCTATCATTTGGGAAATGACTTCAGATATGGTGACTACTTACCTTTTCCTGTCTTTCTTTCTCACATTCTCTTTCTTTCTTATTGCCTGCTTTACGGTTTTTAATATTGTTATTTACCTTCTTTTTCAGTTCTTCATTCTAATTGTACCCCTTTTTTTATATATTGTCTCTTGTAATTTATTCCCGCGTGTTTTTCGGACTTTTCTCCCTGCGGCCTTTCTTTTCCTTTCACTATTACTGATCTCTGTCGTTTTCTGTCTTCCATTTCACGAATTGTTTCTCTTTTCATTCTTAATCGTTTTATCACAAAATAAAAGAATTTAAAAAAAAAAACACAAAACAACGTCAACAGAACCTTCCCAGATTTACGACTTTCATCTCTACTTGCTTCTTACTCTTTGTGTTGGCCATTGTAAGAGGTGAGTCTACCCTTTCATTTTCTCTATAGTTTGTTTACCTTTTGTTCATCCTCTCTTTCGTTGATTATTTCCAACAATTCCCCTCTCTTTCACGAAGTATCTGTCTTCATCAGTCTACTATCACCTTTAACTATTATTATTTCGCTTTTAACACGTTTATTTTATCATTATCTTCCCTTTCCTTTCCTTTCTATTCAATCCCTCCCTCTCTCTCTTTTTCTTGTTTTCCGTTCTTTATCGTCGTCAACATCATCTTTATTTTCTCTCACTACTTCTCTCCTTAACAATTAAGCTCATAAACCTTTTTTTCGTTCAACGCCTGTTTTTTCTTCCGCCAACAATAATTTATTCAATAGTTTGTCACGTTTCTACTGTTAAAGTTTCTACCAGTTCTTGAATCAGATTCAAGATAGTTTTATTGCATGCACGTGTACAGCGACACACAGAAAAGTGCGTACACCTCGGTGGCAATCAAAAAAAATAAAATAAAATAAAATAAAAGCAAAGACAGACGCAAGTGTAGTTTGTGTACATAAGAGTATTTCGTGTTTGCGGAAAAATATACCGACTTACAAACGTCTATTTTAACTTCGGTAGCAAGTACATATGTTCATATATATAAATAGAATGGTTGTATGTAAAAGAAGGTTTGAGTAATGTCGCACAAAATTACAATACAAAAATAATCTAATAAAACTATAAACATACAACCATATACATACATATCAATGTATTTGATAATAATAATAATAATAATAATAATAATACAAGTGGAAAGATACGTGACAATTACAAGAAATTTACGTATTTTCCAGCTAGCAAAACTTTTTCCTCGAAACTTGAATCAACTCACTAGACACTTGAACATTTCTTAATATATATATATATATATATATATATATATATATATATATATATATGTATGTATATCAGATAATAGGAATGAACAGTCAGATATATAATCCAGAGTTATTTAGCATATATTTTTATTTAAAATAAAAACAGTGCTCAATACAAAGTAGAGCTTAATATTATAAAAATTAAAAAAAAATGTATCCATCGCGACACAGAAATTACTATGTTTCGAAAATGAAATATAAATTTTTAAAATTAAATTTTAATATTTAAGTTTCGGTTTCGAAACATAGTAATTTCTGTGCCGGATGTATGTTTTAAAGAAATAATTATAATACATACATATGTACACACACACACACACACACACACACACACACACACAGATATATATATATATATATATATATATATATATATATATATATATATATATATATATATACCAGACGACTGTGGACTTTTGCGCCGATAATGTTGTAATGGAATTAAAGAACGCATAGTGGTGCTGCTTAGCACAAATAGACATTATACGCTCTTGCGCAGGCACATTGAATTATAGAATTTCGCCCGTTTCATTTGTTTATACCAGTGCTTGGAAGGAAAATTTGTAGAATGTGGCCGTCTAAACAAACCGCAATGGTTCCAACAGTGTTCATTGACATTGCATCAGGTTTTTAACAAAGGACACCATTCCCCGATTAGACATCTACCATATTTTCCTTATTCTCCCAGATCTTGCGCCTTGCGACATTTTCCTCTTCAAAAACCAAATCCCACTTGAAAGAAACAATATTTTAAGGCGTCGAAAAAATCCAAGAGAATATGCCGGGGCAGCTGATTCACCCCGCTCTCCTACCCCCCAAAAATGAACTTCCAAGAATTCTTCCATCAATGGAAAGGACGCTAGATGAAGTGTGTGGATTCAGAAGCGGACTACTTAATAGGAGATTGGGACTATTCATGCTTCCCTGAGGGATATTTGCACGAAGGTGGATGTAAAGAAATTCGTTTGTAATGCGAACTCGTCTCTCCGATTTCTCATTCTGATCATCACTCAATTACACCACCCGCACTTCCATTATATACAACTAATTCCATCAAGTAAACGGTACCACGTTTCTAGTTTGAAGACGGCCAATGACTTGAATATATATTTTTTTGATTATCTTCGCTTTTACTTTTACTGTGATATATTTATTTGTTTCAAAAGATATGAAAGATATATCATTCACACACACATACAATTCTAGTAAATTTTGTGGAAATTTTCTAACATTTTCTCAAAAAGTGCCTTCGTCATTAAGACTATAAAGCCACAGTACATAACTTTCAATAAAATATTAGATTACTTGCTATATTTTCATACTTTTTAAAGATTACTGCGTAGTTGAAAATTATATGAAAAAGCGTTCACGTTGTATTCGCATTCGTCAGGTAATTTTTAATGATAAATGTTTTTCCTTAAAAATAATGTAAGTTAATCTAACGATAAATCTATCAACATCTTATAAAAACATTCACATCCGTATTAAAACATGCTTTTCTGCGATATTTTAAATTAAATATTTATTTTAATTCAGATTAATTATGTGTGTGTGTGTGTGTGTGTGTGTGTGTGTGTGTGTGTGTGTGTGTGTGTGTGTGTGTGTGCCGCCGTAGATTCGGGATACTTGAGATTAAAATGAATTTTTAAAAATGAGAAAATTTTCTTGAAGCTAATATTTTACTGTATTTCAAAACGATAGCGTCTATAATATATCTTTTATTCTAATTAAATATCTTAGTTTGCTGCATTTTCTTATTTTACCATTCAGAGCAGATTTTCGGTAACTGGGGTTTTTGATTTATAAAAAGAAATTGATGTTTTAAATTCTCCAAAGACTTCTGCTTTTAACTAATATAAACTAATCTACAAAATTTAATTTCTCGAAATTTCATAAATGTAAATAAATGGCTGGTAACAGATGTAAAAAAATAATTTTTCTAGAATAATTTAAATCCTGAAAGTTTCATTAAAATTCGACAAGTAATTAATATTTGCAAGAATTTCCAAATCAATGCGTTTTTCACGGCAAAAGGGACGCTAAAATTTCTTAATGTCTCTGACCAACGCGCTGACGCAAAAAAACAAATATTTTTAAACAAATTGTCGAACGTTTTAAAATAAATCAAAAAATATAATTCAGTAATCAAACACTCTTTTGATCTTCCCTCTGAAAAATAACATAAAGGTCATAATGATGATGCGCTGTTTTTATTAAATTTGGGGAATTTTTTCATCATGTATGTTAATTTCATTATCAAATCAGTGGAGGTTCCTATCTATCTATCTATCTATCTATCTATCTATATATATATATATATATATATATGTGTGTGTGTGTGTGTGTGTGTGTGTGTGTGTACACACACATATATTTATATATATATATATGAGTTTGTTCCTATCTATCTATGTATCAGTTTTAATTTTATTCCTCATTAAAGTAATCTTAGAAAATCAATAGACATACAACGTTCTCTGATTAATGAAGATATTTAGCTTCTATTATTTTTGATTTGTTTTTACTCTTTTACATTTTAAAAAATACCAAAAATCTATAATTATCTCTAAAAAAGGAGTAGATATATTATTAAAAAATAAATCAATATATTTTAAAAGATTCAATTCGGAGATAATTCCTGTACCTTTCCTTTGCATCGCAGTCGTTTCTTTCTTTCAGTAATTTGCCTATGACATCAAATACTCTCAGACAAATTGTCAGAATTAAAGCACCCCGATAAGTGCAAACATTTTAATTGTCTTTTTTTAAAAATATTATCTATATTATACTGTGATTTATAATAACTATTAGATTTTGAAAAGATAGAATTAAAATGCCAACAATATTTTTCCCTTTACATAATATTTCCTTCCCTTTATTTTCAAGCTATATTCTAAATACGTAACTATCACTATTTTTAAAAATGAAAATGGTTTTCTTCATATACCTGAGCAAATTGAATTAAAAAAGCTATCAGTATTATTAATAGCAATATTTTACAACAGACGATTTGACCCTGAGCTTTGACCAGTCCTAATGAACGGAAACTCCCTCAGGGAGGCCCATACATACAATCGTATGAAGGAGGAATTCGTACATACGATCCATCGCTAAAGATGCTGGGAAAATGGTCGGATCCCAGTACCGCTACAGCAAGCATCCGCTGATCCTCTTGCTATCTTCTTCCTTTACAAGTGATAGATCAGGCCGAATATGGAGTACTGTTACCATATCTAGGCAAGAGTTTTCCAGCTTGGATAAAGTCTAAAACCGTGTGCGCGTCCTTGTAGGCGACGAATTACTTTCCTCTGTGCAACTGCTCTATCCCAATTCCATAGTCAGTGTTCAGATGAATTACATTACTTAGTTCTACCAGTAATGCCACGCCCATCAGCGAATCACATTCACTTCATATCCCCCTAGTGAGATGTAAGTTCCACTCAAGCTGCTTTTAGCCCACGAATCACTGGATTGTAGAACCGACTCCGAAGAGGCTGCTTCCCTGACCACTACAATCTTACCCTGCTCAAATCTATGTTTGACTTTTATCTCCCGCACATACCCACATAATTTGTACATCTTAATCCGTAACCCTCTACATCGAGTGGTCCCAGGTTCTAGGACTGGAGGAACATCACTGTAAAAAAAAAAAAGAAGCAAAAGACAGAAAATGAAAAGAAAACTGTTGTTATTCATTTCACGGATCGAATTGTGCCTTTAAGCAAACGTCTCCTGTCATAGATATTCCCCAAAATTATTTATTAGCACAGTTTTTTTTACCCAAACGGTAACAAAGCAATTTTTCTAAAGAAAGAATTGGATTTTTACTAATCCAATTGATTTTTTTCAAATACGAGTGTCCAATAAAATAACTTTTAAAGTGACACACATATATATATATATATATATATATATATATATATATATATATATATATATATATATATATATATATATATATATATATATTCTTTAAAAGTTATATATATATATATATATATATAGATATTACATCGACAACATCGTGTTACGATGCGTATCAATGCATCTCCTCAGGCGATTGTAAATTACTGGCGTGTGTACGATTTATTTAGATTTAATTGCAAAATACTCCGTCCTTTTCCTAAAAGAAATTATGTGGATTAAATGTTACGAGCGTTGTACTCCATTCGTTCTCATCTTACCATGGATATATATATATATATATATATATATATATATATATATATATATATATATATATATATAGAGAGAGAGAGAGAGAGAGAGGAGAGGTTTTGTATTTGGCAACAAATATTTATGCCAGTTACATTATAAGTTAGTGAAAATTTCGATAGTTATTTACCATTTGAACATTTCAAGCATATTTTGTCCTTCCAACAGCATCCGTTTACTTCTTTTTCGAAAATGGCTAGTGATTATTCCGAAAATATTATGATGTGTTGAATTTTCTGTCCCGATCCCAATTAGAAATCTTTAAAAAAATCATTAAAAATGTCGGAAGGATCAATAAAACTTAATAAGAACGGAACTTTCGCAAGGTTTTAATGCATCTTACTTTCTTGTTTCTAATCCTTATCAACTATTTTCCCGCTGTTATCAGTTCCTAACTCTGTATTTCAGCCTAGTATATAGCTATTTACTCCTGTCTTAATAGCAAGTCCGAAAAGTCCGATAAAGTAAAACAGAGGGTTGATCTAGAAAAATGACCTGAAATCAGTTGTTAAGTGGAGCAAGAAATGGCTTGTAAATTTTAGCGTTTCTCCCTTTTAGTCATCATAGAGAACTGTTTTTGTCTTTGCTTATACTGACCTCCAAGAGCACAATTCACTTCGCCTTCTTGATCTCACGTTTTCCATTGACATGAAGTGGAATGATTATTTTGTTTCATTTGCTAGGTCTGATGTTAGGACATTTAGGGCATTGCGTCACGACAGAGAATTTTTCTTACCAGAATCCATCTTGCACGCTTATAAATCTACTATTCGTCCGTACATTGAATACTTCTTCCATATCGCGCCTGTTGCTCCTTTTACATATCTGTAGATTCTCGACAAAATCCAAAGAAAGGTCTGTAATTTTGTCGGAACTAACCTGACATCTCTTGATTTTCCCACCGCCATGATATGTCTTCATTGTGCCTTTTCTATAAATATTTTCATGGCAGTTGTTCTCATGAGCTTTCCTTCTTGGTACCCCGACCGCATGTATTCATGCGTGTTACTAGACTAGGTTTCGTCATTTTACTGTTGAAACAGCTAAATATAACCATAAGTTCTATTCTAATAATATATTTTCTAGCATTTCTCACCTGTGGAACTCCTTTCCGATTTCTTGCTTCCCGGCCAACTACGATCTTCAAAAACTTAAATGCAACGTCAATCGCCATCTTCTGTTTTTCTGAATTCTGTTTCTTTATTGTCTTTTCTCCTCATTAACTTTTTACCATTTTTCTTCACTCACAGTAACCCCTAGCGTCTTAGTGGAATTATCACTATATTTGTGCTTGGGGTGGGGGGATCAGTGTGTATATGTGGGTGGGTGTTTAAAGAGTGGGATAAAGAGATATGGTTGAATTTCAAGAAGGGACAACTGCATGGCGGGAAATAGCTTATTACGTGCATATAATTGACTCGAATTTTCATTCTCAATTAAACAAGAGGTTCACATAAGGAAATACAAAAAAAATAAATATTTAAATTACTTACATTACTCGGACCGTTATCTTCATTTTTATCGCTATATTCACGACATTTCGGCCGTTGTACGCCCCGAAGTTTTTCAGGTGATCGGCCCAGTGGATAAATGGGGTTGTTAGATCCAGTGACTAGACCCAAAGAGTTGTGAGTTCTCTTCCATGCCATAGTATTAGAGAACCAAAACTTGGAGCCTTGAGTTAAAGAAAAATATCTGAGACATCCGCATGAGGCATGGCACGTGGAACTAGAACAATCTACACCTTTGGACGAAATATAGGGTTCGGTTCGAAATTACAATCACCTGAAGAAGGCCGCTGCGTACAACTACCGAAACGTTTTGAATATAGCAATCTTACAGATATAGACAAGGAAAGAAATAAATATGTGAATATACCGAATGCTACCCAAAGGTTCCGAGAAATTTCATAAGCTTTTCTTTATGTCTTCATTTGTTAAATTAACCAGCGTTCCTCGATTTTCGTCGAACTTTAACTGTTCTCTCAAATCACTCAGCAGGATATGGCGAATCAGATTTCTCTCAATATTTGTCTGACGATGCGATCATACATCAGAACCTTTGAGGAAAGCGATTCTTGTCCGAGCCAAAAACATTCCTGATTATTCTTTTTGATTAATGTGTGACATCTATATTCATCAGTATAATATCTATCATTGGAAATACCGTAATTCCCCATATATAATAAGCCTTCCTTCATAATACGCACCCTTAAAATTGTGCTGAAAGTGTGGAAAAATGCTTCTATTCACACATAATACGCACCAATTGTTTGGAAATTAAACCCTATAAATAGTACCTCGCCAATTTCATTTCCAGCGTTTCTTATTCTTATTTATAAAAAAATTGGTTTTAAACATAGAATAATATATTTCTACTTTAGTTTTATGATGATTCTTATTTAAGGCAATTTTTTAAAGTTTTTTTGTTGTTGTGCATAATACGCACCCCTGATTATGCCTATTACTTTTGGGAAAAAAATGCGTATTATACATGGGGAATTATGGTATTTTAAAATATCTTAAGAATATCTTTTATTTGTGCTTTAGGACATTTTAAATATGTCGGGATTGTGAAAAAGTATTTATTATGCTAAACTCAGCTTTGTTTTTTTAATGTGAAATGCAATGAGAACTGAACTCAGTACTTAGGAGTAATGTACAGAAAACATGGAGGATACTTAACCTTTAAAATATGTCCTTGTTCATCTCTTTTGTTTTAGTTAAGAGCTTCAATAACTTTTCGATTTTTGACAGAAAATATTACTAGAAAAGAAATTACGTCAATGAGGAACTAAAAAAAATAGTCAATGATGAATTTTGAATGCTTACAATAAACCCTATCTTTCTGAGCATCTTCTACATTCTGGACGTTAAGCCCTATAAAACTAGAGTTGTATGTAAAGTATAGAGTTGACCAATGGGTCTGACGATTTTAGCTGAAATTTTGATGAGAAATCTTCACTGTAGAATATTCGGACTTCATCATTAATATTCGTCACAAAAGTGCATTGAAATTCGCGGAAAATTAAAGTATTTGTTAGAAAGTTTTTTATATACAGTGTCCGATGGGTAAATTGTCGCCGTTTTATACTATTAATTTCGCGCAAGCACGTTGGTGGCTTTTTATTTTGTAGAATGCAGAGCTTAGTCGAGTCCGCTTGGCGCCGACTTTGAGAAAAAGAGAACCATGATGCATTTCACTCCGCCAGAAATTTGGAAACAGGATCCTACACTGCTTGGTATTCGCGCCGAAAGTTCCAATACGAATATTTCAAGGAGTTTGGGTGTCAATCTGCGGAGATTGCAGGGAATGATTTATCCAGTCAACATTATGTTGTTTACTATATGTTTTCTACTACTACAAACTTTAATTTGTGGATTCTCGTTTTAGAGTAGTCGACCTGGTTTGTTAAACATTATAAATTAAGTCTAACGGCCGGCATACTCGAGAGACTTAGCAAAAAAGGGTGCGCTCCGCCAGAGTTCAAATCTGCGTCCTTCTTTGTAGGATCCGGTGTGTTTTAGACCTCTCGCCTTCAGTGAGCGTAAGTGTTTTATATATATATATATTTTATATATATATATATATATATATATATATATATATATATATATATATATATATATATATATATGTGTGTGTGTGTGTGTGTGTGTGTGTGTGTGTGTGTTGTTGGACCCTTCCATCGTATTCGACGTATGAGGGTCAAGCAACTCAGATCCTAGGAACTGACAGACAGACGCCTGCACATATGATTTGATTATAGTAGTGAAGGCTTTGTGCAGAACCAACCACACTTTTTGAAGACCCGAATACAGGGAACTGGCGTACTACATGCCACAAGGTTCCCAAACGACTCTCCGCAGCTTTTGAATTCATTGTTCTTCTAGACCAGTTGCCATCCAAGACTATAGGAGCCAGTCTGTCCTGCTATTTGCCCATAGGTGGAGGGAGAAGAAGAAGAAGATTAATACCTTTCCCAAGGCTATTATGTGAATGTAATATATACTTAATACTTCTAGCGTGGTCATGTGTGACGTCAGGAGCTGCGATGCGATTTTCGCTTCCGCGTCTCGTATACACGAGTTTGTCGTTGCTTTGAAATTTTTCATCCAACAAAAACAGACTATCATTATTGTTTCGTCCGTGTATTGTTTAATATATTGAAATATAATTGTCATCGTTGATAATGGCTTATGTAAGCCGAAAGCTTAGATAGGATTTAAACATGTATGAATATGGTGATTTCCTTTCGTCTTTCAATGATAATGTTATTAAGCTTATCAGACAATATGAAAGGAACTTACTTAAAATAAATAGACAAAACATGCCTATATTATTTAATGAAACATGCATTAATATATATATATATATATATATATATATATATATGTGTGTGTGTGTGTGTGTGTGTGTTTGTCTGTGTGTCTTTGTGTGTATCTGTGTGTATCGAGAAAGTGTTTGAGTGTTTGAAAGAGAGCATGCAACCGAAATATATATATAAATGAGTGAGTGTGAGAGAGATAGATAATTATAAATGTGTGAGTAAAAGTGAGAGATAAAATGAAGATATCGGTTTAATACATTGCTATGAAATAATGGAGGTGGATATAGATTTATTTCCACTCGAGAGAACTTTAAAATTCCAACAAGTAATGACGACATAGTGAAATATGAAGCTGTTTCAATTTCGTCAAATTCATTCAGTAGTCCATTCAAGAACCACCAACAATACAGTGAATAAGTTTAAAAAAGAAAGAGCAGAACGGTAGAGAGGAAAACTGAATCAGGAATCAACAGGAAGGTGGATCATCATTTCAACTTAGAGATAAAGAAATCAATTAGAAAAGATCAACTCGATCCATAGGACGTTTGACACGCAAGAGAGTAGTTTCACGTATGACAATCCAAAGAGCAGTGAAAAAAGACTTGAAAATAAAATTTACGGAAAACCTGTGAGATACACTGTTACTCCAGGACAGAATGTTAGAATGTTAGAGAGTGCAAAGATCATCTTGAATAGTAGGAAAATGATGCTGGAATAATTAATAATATATATATATATATATATATATATATATATATATATATATATATATATATATATATATATAGGATTGAAATTAAGTATATATATATATATATATATATATATATGAATTTAATTTCAATCCTTCATGACCCTCCGATCTTTAGATATGATTAATTAATGACGGACATGTCATTTTCGTTTATGATCTATTTACTTACGATTCTTCTGTTAAGCTTGGAGAGTAATTGTACAATCTTATTTCTCAAAGTAGACTTCAGTAGAGTTATAAAAACCTCGGAGAATTCCAGTAAGATATCTTTAATCATCTTTAAGATACTCCGTTTCAAATTTTTATCTAATAAATGGGCAATTTTGCTTTTACACCATTTGGACAATTTCGCTGTTACACCGGGGAAAATCACAATAATGGAATAATTCCCTAAACTAAAGTGTCTTTTCATTTACTCATAGTTGAAAGGAAAATATATATTGGCACCTTTCTCAAAGACATTACCGCAAAGAGAGAGAGGAGGGATAGAGAGAAAGAGAGCACGCAAATTGTCCCAACCACTATTCATTTCTTTGCGACCATTTAAAAGGATTTGAAGATTTCTATTTAAATCAAACATGTGAAAATATAGCAATTCCAAAGTAAAGTTTGGTTGGCCAGTTAAGGTTTTTCTTCCAGCAGCACGTTCAATGCACGAATTCAAAGACACTCTATTTTTCAATTTTCCGGTTTGTAATAATATGTTCTTCTTTAGCTGTTTTAATCCTAGTCATTCTTTATAAGAGTTTTCAAAAATACATTGATTTAAATTTCAGTAAAATGTTTTCAAGAATACTTATTACTAATTCATGAGTTGAGTCCTCACTCAGGGCTCCAAACTTGAAACTTTTTTCACAAAGTTAAGCTATATATTCAGCAACTATTAAAACCAGACACTCACCAATGCGTCTGATACCAATTTCTATCAACGCCAAGAAAAATGGATCAGTTAAGTGATAAAATAAGATGAATCGTTGGTTCAGCATGAACATCATTGTTGTCGGTGAGCGAATATGTCATATTCTTGAATTTACTTATCTATACAGTAAAAGAAAAATGAATACTATGGGTAAAAAAAAAAGAAGCGCGCAAAAAAAGATTAAAAGTCAGTCTAAAATCTCTCACATACGCGGACGATTAAAACGAAACAACACCCCACTCTCACTCCCTTTCAATCCCGCATTTTCACACACAGACGCGTGCAAACACACATATACAAAGAACAAGTGTGTGTGTGTGTGTGTGTGTGTGTGTGTGTGTGTGTGAAAGAGAGGAGCACATGTAGCAAGTAAAAAAAGCGGGTAAAGTTCAGACAATCCCTCATAAAAGCAAATTATAAAAACCGCCTCCCAATGTGTTCATTCGATGGAATAAAAGCGATGTCAATAAACAAGCGTGGATTTTTTTTTGCGGTTTGATTGGCTCTAAACGGGACAACAGTGAGTCATATATATCTACTTAAGAACTCTAAGATAAACGGCAGTCACAATATAAAAGTATATTTTGATGCTGCTTTAGATAAATCGATTCTTGTTGGTGAACTCTTGTACATCACTCTACAAATCCAATGGATTGTATACAAAAACGAACTTTTCAATTGGCAAGCTTTTATAGAGGATTACACACAAAAAGACGGCATTCATTTCCATGCAGGATTTTAATACGCCATGAGCACAACATGAAGAGGCGTATTGACGTCTCGAAAAACAGCAAAGATCACCAACGTCCGAACATCGACTTTTTATTTTCTCGGATATGCGTGAGAGATGATTGGCATCAAAGTCCACCTTTCCGCAACCCTTTTGCGTCTTATAATTTCAGAAAGCTCTGAGTCTGCATGTAAAATCAGCGATAATCACAAGGCTATCTATCTATCTATCTATCTATCTATCTATCTATCTATCTATCTATCTATCTCAGTGTTTCCTGATATGTACGTTCAAATCTATTTATATTCAAAATTATCTCACAAGGCATGTCTTTTTCTGTCGATTCCTCTACCGAAATCTGTTAGCGTGACCTTTTCTCATTCATTACAATTTGTTTCAATATATATGCGCATTTGTTAAAATGACAATGTAGAGTGACGACATTTTATTCACGTGAAGCTAATATCTATCTATCTATCTATCTATCTATCTATCTATATATATATATATATATATATATAGCTACAATCTTCGTTCGCTGTGCCAGAACATGTCTTGCCATATTACACACACGTACACACGGACACATACACTCGTACACACGCACAGACTTGCACAGACATGCACACATATTTATACATATAAAAAATTTTAATCTGTATGTTTAACTTATCTCTTACCATATGCACATATCAATGTTGTATTGCCTACAATATTCATTTTAATACTTACCTCTGAATGTGTTTATGTATATGTCACGGTCTGTCCATATTCAACTATCTACTTTTCGTCAATTTTAGTCGATATCAATTTGTTCACATGGAATACCTGTCTATCCTCCTGGGATAATATTAATCTATCTATCTATCTATCTATCTATCTATCTATCTATCTATCTATCTTAGCATATTATCTCACTCTTTCGATCTCACAGTTTATATCAATATCAGTTTCTTTTCTTTCTTTTTTTTCTTGTCTTTACATATATATCTAAAAATCTATCGCAGCTTTTTCATATCTTGACGTCCTATTTCCTCATAATTATATTTCTCTCTGGAGCTCACCTTAACGTGGTGCCTAGTAAACTCATCTCGTTCACCAATTCACTGGTGTAGCGAATCTGATCATCAACGGGTTTCTCGATGCCGTATCTTGGAACAAATCTAATATTAGAAAATTACCGTAATTTTATCTCGTCTTTTATCATATCTTTCTTTTTTATATTTATACATATGTTCCATATAATTTAATGAAAATACTGATGATCAATATGGCTAAATCATTTCTTTTTTTATCATTACCATTTGTTTTATAATTTCATGTAATAACTTTTACTTTACAATATTTTTTGTCTGCTTCAGAAATGCATCTTGCTCGTTCATTGATGAATCACACCAATATGTTTAAGATTGTCTTTTAGATATGCCTCTCTGTTTTTTCCCTTTCATTTTTCTATCTCTTTACTGTTTTAAATTCTTTTCAATCTTTCCTTATGCTCCCCACATTATTTCAAACCTATATATTTCAAAATTATTTCTCTTCCTAATTTGTTTATTCTCTCCGCTTTCTGTTACTTTCCTTTTCATTCTGTTTCTTTTCTTCTCTTGATACGTTTACTCTTCTTCCTCCTCTTTCTCCTCCTCTTTCTCCTCATTTTTCTCCTCCTCTTTCTTCTCCTTTTTCTCTTCATTTTTCTCCTCAAAATTATTTCTCTTCCAAATTTGTTTATTCTCTCCGTTCTCTGTTACTTACCTTTTCATTGTTTCTTTTCTTTTCTTGATACGTTTACTCTTCTTCCTCCTCTTTCTTCTCCTCTTTCTCTTCATTTTCCTCCTCCTCTTTCTCCTCATTTTTCTCCTCCTCTTTCTTCATCTCTTTCTCTTCATTTTTCTCCTCCTCTTTCTTCTCCCCTTTCTCTTCATTTTTCTCCTCCCCTTCCTCCTCCTCTTTCTCTTCATTTTTCTCCTCCTCTTTCTCTTCATTTTTCTCCTCCTCTTTCTTCCTCTCTTTCTCTTCATTTTTCTCCTCCTTTTTCTCCTCATTTTTTCTCCTCCTCTTCCGTCTTGCTGTTCTTCTCCTGCTCCCACCATTCTCTTCTACACCAGTTTTTTTATTGTCTTCTTTGTCTTTTATATTTTCTTATTTTTTTCTTCTCTCGTTCCTTATTTCCTATTCTTTTTCCTTCACTCCCTTTTTTTCTGTTTTCTCTCCTTTCTTTACGTTAATTTTTAGCCTTGAAATTGAATTGACTACCAACGAACTTCAAACGAATCATGCAAGTTGCGTCCACTTTACAAGCCGCGCCTTATATAACAACAATAAGGTATGTATGAATCACTGACAATCCTAAATGGATTCACGCTTCAGTATTTATTTGGTAGTTCAAAAATATAATTTCTTCATTTTATATTTTATATTTTTTCTTTCATTTCATCATTTTGTAAAGAACATTAAACATTTTCAAATGATTTAACTGCTCATGCATAAAGAGCAACATGTACATATATATAAACATGCATATGTTGCATTACATTTGCCTAACTCAAAATAATTTCGACATATATTCATACATTTTTACAAATTCCTTAATAATGGTTTTCTTTCACACTCAGTAATTCTATATGTCCTAGTGGCTTTGTTGCCTTGTTTCGCGTGAAATGATTAAAAAAAAAAAAAAAAGAGGCGTATATTTATCTCAAGGATATATATATATATAACGTCATCCACAGACAGACTGTTTCGCTGTTTCACAGCTCATCAGTGTGGCTAGACATATATATATATATATATATATATATATATATATATATATATATATATGTGTGTGTGTGTGTGTGTGTGTGTGTGTGTGTGTGTCTGTGTGTGTGTGTGTGTGTGTGTGCGCGCGCGTGCATGTGTGTGTTTTGGCGTGTAAGGGGAATGTTTGTAGGTATGTGTATACATGTGTCAGTATCCAAATATGCAAATTATATATTTCTGTTTGTGCGTGCATGTGTTTGTATATATATATATATATATATATATATATATATATATATATATATATATATTGTGTGTATTTAGGCAGCATTTGTTCATTGATGCATGTTTCATTAAATAATATAGAAAAATTTTGTCTATATATTTTATGTAAATTCTTTTTCTTATCGTCTGATAAACTTAATAACATTATCATTAAAAGACGAAAGAAAATCAACATATTGATAAATATTTTTTAATCCTATCTAAGCTTTCGGTTTACATAGGGCATTATCAAAGATGACAATTACATTACAATATATTGAACAATACAGGGACAAAATAATATACACGCTAACAGACTTAATATAAGCATTAAACTACGAACAATCCACTGAATGATTCGATCCTTTTGTATAAAATTCATGTCAGATGGATCTGGTGTATTTTTTAGAGCAGCAATCACTTTCAAGAACTTCATGTCCTCATCATCAGACAGAAAGATGTTTCTTTTAAGAATGTGTTATTTATTAACGGTTATATAATATAGGACGTGCAAGTCGCAAAGCTAAAATTCAAATATTACTAGTAAGAATTTTTATATGAATTTTGTAATTTGGTAAATCCAAGAATTTTTTTTGTTGTAAATGTTTTCCAGTTTTATATATATATATATATATATATATATATATAAAGTAAAAGTAAACATTGAAGTCAGCACTCACAGGCGACCGGCTGTTTCTCTGAGTGTTGAATTCAATGTTTACTTTTATGTTTACATGCGCTCTGTCTCTGATATTGAGCACTATCCCATAAATATAGCCCACCTTAAAACTATATTTCTTCATATATATATAATATTTTCTATGAAAATTTCTCGGACATTCAGGCCGGTAAATGTTATTTAATACTGTTTATTATAAACAGAGCATTTATAAATACTTGTATCTATAAAAAGAATATTAAACATAAAAAATGTCTTTAATAAATTGTCGGACTTTGTCCATTTCTTTAATATATATATATATATATATATATATATATATATATATATATATATATATATAAACGAAAATGATTTTATTTTAATTTAAATATACTTCATTATTACCTAGTTAATAAAACATTGAAATAGATAAATGTTTGTCTTTTTGTAAGATGCCATGAATTTGATTATTATTATTATTACTATTATTATTATTATTATTATTATTATTATTATTATTTCTGTCATATATATATATATATATATATATAAAGGAAATATGTTTGTAGTGGTTCAACGAGAGAAAAGTATGTATATTAAAAAGAAGAGGGGGTGCCGCAAACGTTTTTGGTTGTAATGTGGATTTATTGAGAAAAATATTATACTTTGTTTTTACATAATTTCACGACACGTGTTTCTGGTCTGGTCTCGCAACCGTCTTCAGGTGAAAGTGGAGATTTTTACATATTATTAAAAATAATTAATTTTTCTTCATGTTCAATGTGGAATATTATATATATATATATATATATATATATATATATATATATATATTGAGTTCTGTTTTCACGTAAATATTTACTAAAAATATTTACACTTGAAGAAGTTCACAAAATTTATTTGCCACAAAGATAAGCGGCGTATGAAGCTGAATCCATAAAATTTTCAAAGCATGTCTTTAAAAAAAAGACTTAGTAAAATTCTATCATTTAAGTGTCATACGTGATACACGCTCGGGCGATCATGTCTCTTTCGATTGGCGACTGCCTTTGCAGTAGGTTGCCGTTTCTTTCTACGGCAGACTTGCTGACAGCTAAGTCTATAGGACCCAAGCTGTCCTACTATTGCAACCCATAATTAGTTGAGAAGAGATGAATTCATATGTTTCGCAATGGTTTTTGAATGTAAGTGAATACAATGAACACTACTGGGACTCGAACTCGTCTCTCCGATTTTTCTTTTCTAGCCGTTATCCATCACACTCCAGATATTAAAATAATTGGTAATTCAACGAAACTACACTTTAGTCATTTCCCTTTGATCAAATAATAATTTGTTTTGTAATTTTCAATTTTATGTACTTCTCAAAAAGTCGAAAGAGAAATATAAAAAAGAGACATTTTTAAATAACTTATTTTAATAATATCTGGTAGATCAAGATAATATTTCAACCTGCCCTTAATCTATCTATAATTTAAAACGCAATTTATCAGTCACACAACCTGATCTCCCTTACATACTGATAAGATATCCCGTTCTTTAGCTGACATGAGATATTATCTAATGCTATAAAACGAATATTGTTTACGTAACAATAAATAATTAAGGAAAATGAAGCAGCTTATACATAACTTTTTATTTCTTTTGTTTCGTGTTAGATTTCTTTTGTAATTATCTTTGAAAAAATTATTTCTTACATGCGACAAAATCATTCATTGTTTAGTCAAAATATTGTTGATGACTCATGCAAAATATATGACCTATATAATAGAAAAATTATTTAAATATAGACAGGATTTTTTACGCTGCTGGTAAATTAGTGATATTTATAAATGCACACAGACTCATGAATATACAAACTCATATACACATCTAAAATCTTTTCGTTTTTCTTTTATCGGCAAGCTTTAATAATAATTTTTATGCGTTATCTCTTTTTGTTACTCTTTTAAAACTGTTTAATTTCTCTTCTTGCCTCTCCACTATTCCTCCCCACTTTTTTTAAATTCTCGATTTCTTTTTTTCTTTCCTCATAGCTCCTTCATACATTACCTTCCAATTATTCCCGGTGCCATTTTTATTCAATAGCTCTTAGATTCGATTCTTTTTTTTTCTTTCTTTCCGACATTTTCTGAGATAGCTCTAATCTTCCACTCAGTTTCAGTCGATCTCTTCCGTCAGTCGTCTTTTAACATCCCTGTTTATCTCCCTTTTATTTGCATTTTATACTCTTTTTCTTCTACCGCCATTTTACTGTCGGCCATAAATGGTTGCCTCAGAAAAGATATACAAATAATTCTATTGTCACCTTATTAACATCTCTGTTTTATCGGCATTGTATGTTTTTGTTCATTATTTTCTTTCTTTCCTCACTATATTAGCATCATTGTCCTGCTTATTTATTTTCTTTCTCTCTTTTAGATTTAATAAAACATTTCTTTCTTTTGTTAATTTCTTTTTTCTTTGTCGTTTTTGTCAGCCATTTTCTCTCTGAAGAATGTCTTAATATATCCAAAGGAGTAGCATCGTAGTAATCCATAACAGATTCTCTGCTTTCTTTTTACTTCAGAATATTTGCTCTTCTTGGTTTTTATCGTTCTTCTTTACTTTTCTTCTTTGTTTTTTTTCTTTATTTATCGCGTTTTATCGCTATTTTCTTTTGCCCTATCTTCTTTCCATTTTGCTTATTTTTCTTCGGATTCTTTCTTTCTTCTTTTTTTCCTTATCATGATTTCTCCTCGCTTCTTTCTTTTCTTCATTCTTTTTTCCTTCTTTGTTCTTTATCGCTATTTCCTTTTTTACTATAGTCTTTTCGTTTTGCTTCATTCTCATTGCTTTTTTCTTTCTTCTTTCTCGTTATCAACTTTGTCCTTTGTTTCTTTCTGTCTTGCTTGCAAAAATTACACGACTCATATATTTATCAATATCTGTTTTGTTCTTGTCTCTCCTTTTAATTTTGTCATTTTTTCTTTTGCATTCTTATTCTGCGTAATTTCTCTAAATTGTTTTCTCTTTGTTTTTCCAGCTAAAATTTCAATAAAGACTTCAGGGAAAATTGTTTGTTGTCGTTATTTTTTAATTCAGACACAGACGTGAGTTATTTTGTGTAAATGCTTACAAGAGAGTGATTGCAAATGCTTTCCATGCGAATTCGCACAGTGTGTTAAAAAAAAATAAAACTTAACAATAAAACCATCAAATCGCTCCTCAGGAAAAATTAACTTAAAGGGAATTCTCCGGTGACATTGACTGAAATTATAACGATACAATACCCTACAACAGCAACAGCAAGCAAAAAGATGTCAATGCCTTCATTCAGTTTCGTTATATTTTCTTTAATTCTTCCGACATTATTCAGTATATTCCTTTTGATTCACACGTTTGGGCGGGGTTTTAATAATTCTTTTCAATTTTTATACTTCAGAATTTTGTTGCTGTTCAGTGATTAAAAGATGTAAAAAAATGTGTTAAAAATGCATTAAAAATGTGTTAAAAATGCATTAAAATGTTATAGGATCTATTAAATATGTGATAAAAATGTATTAAAAATGCATTAAATGTTATAGGATCTATTCAAATGTGTTAAAATATATTAAGAGACATTAAAATGTTATAGGATATATTAAAATGTGTTAAAATGTATTAAAATGCATTAAAATGTTATAGGATCTATAAAATTGTATTAAAAATTCTTTAAAATCTATTAAAATGTCAAAGAACCTATTAAAAATGTGCCAGTCGGAATCATTTGATACCAGTTTAATTGTTTAAGATGATTCTCCGAAAGGAAAGTATTGTACAATGCAGAATCGTAATAATAGATCTCCAGTAGCAAACACAATCTATTCGTACTAATTTGTTTGTTATTACTATTCTTCTTCTTCCTTCTTCTTCTTCTTCTTCTTCTTCTTCTTCTTCTTATTATTATTATTATTATTATTATTTACATTAATTTTCGTTGTGTTTCAATTCTTCGTAATCATTATCAAACAATCAATGTGCATCTATTATTCATGTGCAAATTCAACAGCAGTTCTGTTTAATATCAGGTACCATTATATATATATATATATATATATATATATATATATATATATATATATATATATATATATATATAGTAAAACATTAACCTGTCTCAAGTTTCCTGTGTTGTAATATCATATTGATTCATAACATTCTCACCTTATGCGTAATGAGGAGGTGCTGTTCCGAGTTTGGAATTTCCAGAGACCAGTCTTGCTTTATTCCAAAGATGAAACTCTGTTGATGGCAGCTAAGAAGGCTATGACATGAAATCGAATATTAAATCGGTCAACATATTTTATTAATACAGATTGAACCACCGTTGTATTCTCTTTCTTAATTATCTTGCCTAACCCGCTTTAAGGTCGCCATTGGTGAGCAATAATTTATAGGTTAAGCTACTTCGTATTTATAGTTATTATATATACTCATTACAAGAAGTTATCGAGCCGAGTATGTTTCATTCAATCTCATACAAATACCCTTGAGAAATGTATGAATCCATCTGTTCTCTCCCCAGATATAGGTTATATAGTAGGTTAGACTAGGCACTTTAGCTTTTTGTGGTAACGAGTCGTGTGTCATTCAGTTTAACTGTAATAAAGTCTCGCTCAGCATTGTTACATTATGAGCTACAGTTTGGCGTTGTGAGTGTTGAAGAAACACAAATGAATAGGAGCAGGCAGATATGCTTGGAAACAACGTCAAGATGGAATTTAAAAAAGCACGCTGATTTGCTGTGTGCCTCCAAGTCGAAATAGTTTTCATGATGAATTTCACTTCTGTTTTGGTTCGTGATGGATCGATATTTTTCCTCCTTAATTTTATAGTGTTACCGACATTTCCTCCGAATTAAGCAAACATACATGTCATTTTAAAAAGTTAACAAGATATTTCTGGGCACCATTGATTGTTACTATTTTGTAACGAGCTTGCTCTTTATTGTGCATCACATATCCGTGTCGCTTTATGCAAAAACAAATCTTAGTTTAGTTTATAATTCCATATTTACTATTAATTCTATTACTTTCTTTCATATTTCGAATGAATACTCCATGATTTCATCCTTGTAAAATCTTTCTCGGCAAAGATGAAACTGTTGGAGACTTTTACAGTCTTTCAGAGAAATAGCATGAGAGAAATGGATAATTGTGTAAAAAAATGAAATGCCTTCAGAGAAATAGAAATGGCATTCAGAAAAATGGATAATTATGTAAAAAAAATCTGAATAAATACTACGGTTAATGTAATAAAACTTCCCAGGTTAATCTTTAAAATATTGATCTAATCACTAAAGAACCTGCGTTATTTTCATAATGTAACTACTAACTGATAATCTCTAACTGAAATGTATCATCATCACCTATCTTCACTTACACTGAATTTGGGCAGTACTTGTTCGAATCAATCTCTGTCTTCTTCGAAAAGTTCTCATTATAAACGATTCAGTAATTCCCTTACCTGCCATACGTAATACACGCTTGTGCGTTCATGTCTCTTTCGATTCATGACTGACTACGCAGATTTTCTACAGTAGCTACTACCGTAGACTGGTTGCCAACCAAGGCTATAGGGCCCAGTCTGTCCTACTATTCAACATATAGCTGGGGTGAAAAGAGATGGATTCATGTGTGTCCCGATTTCTTATTCCGAGCTGTTATCGATTACACCACAGCGCATATCCATGCTTATAATTACTGGTGACGAAACAAAATTTCACTTTTGTCATTCCCGTTAAATCGAAAATTATATACGAGTTGTAATTTGATTTGTAATTTTCAACTTTATTTACTTTTCAAAAAGTATATACATCCAAAGAGAGATATAAAAACAGATATTTAACGTATTTCGATAATATCTAGTTGATCAAGTTAATCTTTCAACCTGCCCGTAATCGACCTATAATATTAAACTCAATTTATCAATCACAAAACCTGATATCCGTTACATACTAATAAGATAATCTGTTGTTTCGGTAACATGAGATGTTATTTATACTATTTACATTATTCGGACTATTGTCCTCATCTTTGTCGCCATATTTATTACAACGTTTCGGCCGTTGTACGCTCCGGCTTTTATCAGGTGGTTGGAATGTCGAACTGAACATCTGTCTACCTCATCTCAGAAATATAGACAGGCCGAAACGCTGTAATATATTTGGCAACAAAGATGAGGACAATAGTTCGAATAATGTAAATAGTGTACATAATACCTCATCTCAGAAATATAGACAGATACTGAGATATTATTTGATGCTAATAAACGAATATAGTTTGTGTAATCACAACTACTTAGAGCAAACGTAGCTGTTAATACATTGCTTTTTATTTCTTTTTTTTCTTGTTAGATTTCTTTTTCAATTATCATTAAAAAAATAAATTTCCCACATTCTACAATATCGTTCATTGCTTACATAAAAAAATTGTAGATGTAAATTGTCGTCTGGAATTCGAACCTGTCTTTCTGATTTTCCATTGATTGTATAAAAAACGTCAATTTATTTGTTTCTTTTGTTTGATTAGTGTGCCTTATTTTGCTTACTCCACTAGCTTGCCTTAGATATTGTTCAACATATCAACTTCTCATCCGCTTGTCATATTTTATTTTAAAGACAACACACGTACGAACGTTTCACCTTAATTGTTTTTTTTATTTATTTACTCATATGAAAAATGATTGTAGTCGGAGAGGGAGAGAAACAGAGAGAATTCGTTGACATCTTCATCATACAGAAAGCAGCATCAATAAAAATGGAGGCTCGGAAATTGATGTTGAAATGAGGCTTGATAAAGGTGCGTCTGTATTTCAACATCTGAAACCTGTAAAGTGTTCCATTAGCAAAGACACACAATTCCATTGCAGACATCTATTGCCCAAGCAACGGAAATCTTTGGTAATTAAATTTGGATATTGCCTGACAATATCTTCGGTCTTGTTGACGTGTACCATAGACGTTTTGAGAGTAACTTACTGTACGCTTCCAGGTGAGAAGATATGGTGATTTTCAAAGTGTAGCTTAGATGTCACACAAGGCCAAAGATATGGGGCCTCTAGTGAGAATCGAACTCACTACTCAGTCATAATTGATCTAGCATGACTAGCATGCTAACCATTACAACACGTCGAAGTGCCCTAAGCGCAGCTTAGATGTGGCCCGGGGCTGAAAGTATGGGACCCCGAGTAGTAATTCCTCTAGGGAGATAAACTTAGACCACATCGAAATGACTCCAGGCGTGATCATATGACGAACATACAAAAAGAGCAGGTTTATGTCACCTGCAACAAACGATGATTATATGGCGTCAGGGGATGCTCGGTCACCCGCTACGAATGCTAGCTAAGAGAACACCCAGTGTCCTGTAATAGAAACCAGAAATTGTAAATGTAATGGTAATATTAACTGTTTCCTTATAAGGAAACATTTGGCATTCGTTGATCGGGCAGCTAGTATGGCTGCCTGTTGAAAAATTATATATATATATATATATATATATATATATATATATATATATATATATATATATATATATATATATATATATGTTTGGTTGGATAGATGTGGTTTGTGACCCTGGGTTTCACGCTGATTAATGTTTTAAAAATTTGGGTTTATGTAGATTGCGTGTATTGGTGTTATTGTGGAATTGGTGGGGAAATTTCGTCGTTTTGTCATTCATCGTACTAACGCAAACATCGATGTATGCAGACACATATACACACTTGGTCACAAACTCACATCTATCCAACCAAAATATGTTAGCTCTATCTCTGATATTGAGCGCTTTTAATAAGTACCGCGCATATAATATATAAATAATTATACATACATATATATATATATTTGTTTATATTTATATACACTTTTCACACACACACACACACACATATATATATATATATATATATATATATATATATATATATATATATATATATATATATATATATATTTCTCTTACAACAATTGTTCAAAAATAAGTTTCTCAAAAGATAGCTCTTCTATCTCTTCCCAATATTTAAGGGGGCTTTCCTTCCTAGCCTTTTATTTGAAGTAGTGCAGAGTGCAACATCTTGATTAGTTCATTATTTTCTATTCGTGTTAGATGTGCTATCCATTTTAGCTGATGCTGCTGTTGAAAGTCGCCAAGAGAAGTCGATTATGCTCTTTGGTATTGTTGTTTTTTGTGATTCTGTAGTGCTAGTTCACAAGGTTCTTCGCCAAGGCCTAGAGATTTCCCTTTGCTGAAAGCCATTTATAATTAGTGATATGAGAAAGCAGTTGTATAAAGCTGGCAGTTTAGATATTTCTGAACAGATTCAATGCCATGGATGGCATTCGTATGATCTGATAAGGCTATTTAAGAACATGTCACGCGTTTTCAGGTTATTGATTTAATTTTGTAGCAATTTGCGGTGTTGGTCGGGACTCCTTCGAGCACAGCCTATTCTATTTCCAATTTCTTTTATGACGGACAAACATAGAAAGCCTCATAGAATTGAGCGTGTGAAAGAGCAAGAGATTGACATGAATAAAGGACACTCTTAGTCCAAATGCGAATGAAGCAGTAGGACATAATCTTAGCTAAACACGCGGAAGCCACACACCAAAGCGAGTAACATAAACACTTAATCCAAGTATTAATTTTGATTATCTTAGACATCGCCTGTATCGAAGAACATTGCTTATTGTCAATATCTTGCTTCAAAATTCTAGCCCACTATCAAGAACAAAAGTTTGTAAAACGCATTCTCTGTGCCTCTTCGAAAAATATTTTCACAACAATTGTTTTCTTTGGTACGTCGACTTCCAGAATTTAAGCGTAGTACTAGATTTGTGGCTGGGTAACATTATTTTATTGTTGAGATTGTTACATATAATTTTAAGGTATATTCTAATAGTTTCTTCATTCGCATTTCTCGCCTGTTGAATTTCCGGTTTATTCATTTCCTGTAAACTACAGTATACAAAAATTAAATGAAGCGTCCATCGCCATTTTATTTTTCCATTAATCTTGTTCTTTTACTGACCTTTCTACTCAGTAACGTTTTCTGCGTTTCTTTCACTTGCAGTAAACTCTTGCATCTTAGTGTCTTTATTGCCTTTCTTGGCATGAATACATTATAAAATAATCGATACGTTTGAGTATTCACAATGACTGCACATAATCAGCAGAATTTAAATTGTCTGTTTGAGCCATATTTTTACCTTACATGAAAAAAAAAACAAAAAAGTTCGCTTATTCTTCTATTTTCAAAGTTAGACTCAATAACTGTGCCAATTCTTTCTTTCTTTTTTTTTAATAAATGTTCACCAATTACAAGGCCCGTGAGCCATTAAAGGTAGCGTGTTACGGATTGATGTTGTTGCACATTAGCGGAGCAGTTTAGTGTAGAGGGTATGTAAATAAGATAATGGTTGAGCCTAGACTTGGGGAGCTTAAGTGCCACTCAAGGTAGAGGGATACTGAATGAGTTTATCATATGAGCAAAAGAGGATAAGGTAAGAAGTGCAGTTTATGAGGATATGTAGGAAAGACAATAGCTGACTTTAGACTTAAACGGGTTAAGATTGTAGCTTTTCAGGAAGCCTCATCTTGGAAGGTAGTTCCACAGAACAGCAGTTCCTGACGAGAAACTGTCCGGACGTAATTTCTTTCTTAAAATGAAATCCGAACGGAATGGAGATGACGGGTCTTAACTGTGAAGGTCAGGGTGAGTCGAAGTAAGGAATGGAGCTCGCCAGAAATTTTGAAATGGAAATATCGACAAAGATGCTTGAGTCTTGCAAACTTTTGTCTATGCAGCGCTTCTTAAACTTTACTCATTCATGACGAGATTTTTCACGGCCCCAGGTATTAGACAACTACTCTGAAAACAAACATCCGTTGTCACTGCACTAGTCGCAACGGCATCGCACGCGCGCTTTATTACATCAGTGATTACGTGTGGCGTTACCTTAAATATTGGGCGTTAGTGAAATAACATAGAAACTGAAATTCAAGTGTTTGAATTTAATTTTCGCGACCAGAGCATTTCGCTTCGCGACACTATTTGAGGTCGCGACCCATAGTGAAAGAAGCGCTGGTCTATGGGATAGTGGTTGTAGAGTGGAAAATGATTCATCACCGAAAAGGCCGCGGAAACGATTCTGAAATCTAACAAGTCTATTTTTGGCAATTTAAAAAAGTAACCTTATCGAACGCCGTCTAACATCAAACACTAACACATTCTTTCATTATAATCTGATGAAATTATTATTATTATTTTCCTTACATCCTCTCATCCCTCTCTTTCTCATTTGGCTTATTCTCATGTTCCTTCAGTTAATCTCGTAGTGGGTATGACGATAAACTACTTCCGACAGCAAGGCCCTTGATCAGAAAGTTTTTAGGAGCGTGGAATTACTTCCTAATTACTGGTGTTCGGAAGTCGAACATGACCAAGGGTGGTAGCACCTGTCAGGGTCCCAGCTATGGGCAAATAGGTACCCCCAAAGGAGTCAAAACACTATGAAAGTACAAAAATAGGTTTTAATCCAGCAATACTTTTTTGGAATTTTTTTTACCAGCAATACATTTTTGAAAAAAAGCATTACCAGTAATATATTTTTGTAGAAAAAAATATTACCAGCAAAATATTTATGAAAAAAAATATTTCTAGCAATACATTTTTGAAAAAAACATTACCAGCAATATATTTTTGATGAAAAAAACATTACCGGCAATACATTTTTGAACAAAAGATATTACCAGTAATACATTTTCGAAAAAAACAAAACAAAACAATATTACCAAAAATACATTTTTGAAAAAACAATAGTACCGTCAATACAATTTTTGAAAATAAAATATTACCAGCAATATATTTTTGAGCAAAATGTTTTACCGGCAATACATTTTTTAAAAATATTACCAGCAATATATTTTTGATTAAAAAAAAGTATTAGCGGTAATACATTTTTGAAAAATAATTACCAGTTATATATTTTTGAAAAAAAAAAAATTTCGACGATACATTTTTGAAAAAAAATTATTACCGGCATTACATTTTTGAAAAAAAAAAATATTACCGACAATACATTTTAGAGAACGAAAATTACCAGCAACTCATTTAAAAAATATATTACCAGCAATACAAAAATATCACCAGCCATACATTTTTTAAACAAAATATTACTAGCTATACATTTATGAAAAAAAATTACCAGCTATACATTAAAAAGAAATATAAGCAATACAATTTTTGAAAAAAAAATTATTACCAGCAATAAAAATCTTTTCGACATTAAATAACCCATTGAGGTTGATATGTTGTAAAACAAAGCAAAGTAAACCAATGCAAACCAAACCAAACCAAAGTAAACCAAACCAAACCAAACCAAACCAAACCAAATCAAACCATCTGTTAATTATTTCTTTCTCGTTTCTTTTTCAGTGTCCCGTTCTATCTCGCTCTCCATTATTTATTCATTTTCCTTTCATCGTATCTCTACTGTTACTTCAGGATTTTTTTCTTCAATGTCGCTTTAATATTGAAGTCAATTTGTATTTCAATTCTGTTTTCTGTTATCCTATTCTTTCCCCCATTCTCTTTCTTTATTTCTCTATCATTCCCCTTCCTCACTGTTATTCTCACCATTATCATTTACTCTTCATTTTTATCCATTTTCTCTTCTTTTCTTCTTCACTCAATCCGCCATTTTCCTTTTCAATATCTCTTCTGCTTTCTCCTACCCTTACTTCCATTTCTTTTCATAACATTCTCCTTCATTAATTTCCTCGCTTATTTCCCACTCTCTTCTCTTCTAACATAATCTACAAATAGAAAGGACATGGCTATCATAAAATAACGCCAAATAACGATGAAACTGCCAGTATTCCGTCTGGCGAGCCAGAAAGGCGCTCCTGCTGCTTTTGCAGTTATAGGTATTATCGCTCGCATAACGATCGACGCTGTTACTACAGCCATTAACTCGTTTATTGAACACACATTGTCGTTTTCTTGGTCTTAAACAGGTCCAGAACACCACTGATGACAGCAGTAGGACTGACAGCAGAACGAACATGGCAACACCAAAAATTGTCCTGCCCGTCCTTATTTGAGGCCAGACTTATTGCGTTTGTATTATTATTATTATTATTATTATTATTATTATTAAATATACTGAATAACTTATTAATTGTGTTATCAATCAGTAAACTATTCATAATATTGTCATAATATTAAATAATGTATTTTAAAAGGGAATAATATGAACAATTCTATTAATAATTCCATTATTTTCGCTTATGGCTATTCCCTTTCGTTGTTAGTTTTTTTATTGATGTTATTATTAGGAGATGTATTAAATTAATGGTGGTAGAATGTGGTGACGGTGATAGTGATGTTGTTTGTTGTTGTTGTTGATGGCGGTGGTGTTGGTGTTGATGTTGGTGATTTTGGTCGGTGTTGAATATTGTTTAAAAATTTTCATATTCCAATCTCTTAAGGGATTGGTTTGCATTTTTTTGTCACATGCATTTGTATCTTGACACCAGACATCTGAGTTGTTGTACCTGGTGATAAAGTGACAACAAGCCTCTTCAATTCCCTTGCACCGCTTTCATTACTCTTCCCCCTCTTTTGCTGTCTCCAAATTATTATTATCATTATTATTGCTGTTGTTCGTGCGCATTGAACATTCACACCAGTTGTACTTGGTAACATCTACGGAAAAATATTTGCCAATTTCCATTTTGATTGTAATTATTGTTACTTTGAAAACGACTGTGTTTAAGCGATTCCCTCAGGTAACCTATATTATTTTTGTTCCATGTTTTCTTATTGATATAACTGATATATTTTCCTTCATATAGCCGGTTTTAAACTTTTATTTTTTAGTTTGAAAAAATATCTTCTTTGTATGGTATGATTAATCATAATTATTTCGAGAGATATTTATTTTTTCTATTCATCATCAATTTTTATCACTACAATCACATTATTATTCTTAGTAGAACTGTTTTGCATCATTCATTTACAAGTTCCCACAAGAAGGTTGATTGCGATTTCTGGAAAGTAAGTCTCTTCAAAACTCCAGCACCCTTCCCAGTATCCACGTAGACACCAGAAGAACTCTAGTCTTTACTGTTCTAGAATTTCGAACTTAATTCGAATCTCTTTTAAACTCGATTCTACTGTTTTCTACGCAGTTTTCTATGCCGCTACTATTTTGAGAACTCTTGGAAATCCTATAATCTTTTACAGGTCCCGGCGAATGTCCGGTTATTTTTTTTTTTTTAATTTTTCATTCTCCAAGTTCAATCACTGGATTACAGACACAACCACCTATTTGCTGTTATTCAGGGTGGTTTAGTTTTGCTGCAAGACCAGAAGCATGAGGCAAACTGTGAGGATTGAACTCACTACACAATAGTCATGAAAAAAAAAAAAAGTTTCGTTAAACATTACCTCACGACAATGTGTCCCACTGTTGCTTTTTTTCTGATCATGATAATTAGAATAAAAAGGATGGGAAAGATGATGGAAAGAAATCAATCAATAATTGAAAAATATCCATTACTTCTCAAACACGGGAAATAATAGAATATATGTTTAATTGAAAATGACTCCAACCAATCATTCTATAAACAAAGGAGAATACTTTAATCTAATTAATCTATTCTCTAAGAACTAATTTCCGAATCAAATAATCCTTACTTTTGTTTCACTGAGTTCTGGTATCTATTAACCCATCTGTGTTATCGTAGATATTTCAAATATGATATGTCAGTTGATTCGATACTATGATCATGTGAAGCAAAAATTAAATGGATATTTGTTATTGATATGAACGTTCGTTATGATAAATCTCTTACAAGTTCTTTTAACAAATTCGTTGTGAATTTGTCAAAAAGAAGATATATCGTCAAATGGGGTATTCTCATATTATTACGTAATTGAAAATAGGAAAAAAATCACGTGACGCCAGTAGATGATCTTATTTTAATATATGATTAAATATATGACAAAATCTTAAGTAGAAGACATTGGATAAAATCAATTAAAACATGTATATGTCTTTTAAGGAGTGTAACGGATATCAGCATTAAAAAGGAAATAAACGATCTGAGGTCAAATTCCGGGCTAAATTGTAGCATTCGCTTTCGCACATATGATTTTGGGAGATATATAAATCCACCTCCTCTCCTTCTTCAAGCTATGGGTTAATTAGCAGGGTAGACTAACATTTAAATTGTTTGGTATCTACCAGGGAAAAATAAGTGAAACTGAGGAACGCAGTCTTTAAGTCAGTCTATTATCTTTGCCAATAAGACAATGCTTATAATAGGCAGATAATAAATGCATGAATAAAATGTGGATAATCATGATCGCGTATATCGTGAAAGGACGTGGCATTTAAACATATTTAAATTTTCTAAATATAATCTCATTCCCTTTAACTTGCGGAAAAGTGGTAATAATTTGTTTTTAAATTTTCTTAAAAATCATTTAACCACGAAGTACTTACTATCACCTGAAGAAGTACAATCATAGTATTGAAACACGATAGCTTTTGTGTTGCGATTTCAAAAAGTTTTTAATATTAATCTCTGATAATAATAATAATAATAATATATTGCTCCACTTTGTACTTTTTAAAAGTAAATGCTACAAACAGTAGAATTTTACACCATCTGTTCTTTCCCTCATTTTATATATATATATATATATGTTAATATGTATGTATATATATATCCTACTACCATCTTCATTTTTATCACCAATTACCAACCACCGCTTGAGTAATTACGATCATAGTATTGAAACATGAAAGCTTTTGTTTAGCGATTTCAAAATATTTTTATTATAATCCCTTATATATATATATATATATATATATATATATATATATATATATATATATATATATATATATATATATATATTACTTTTACTTTGCATTGAGCACTGTTTTTAACAGTAAATCCTACAAACAGTGGAATTTCACTCCATTTTCTAACCGCAAAAGGCTGAAAGTATGGAATACCTAGCGAGGATCGAACTCACAATATCAGTCACAAATGTTCTAGTGAGACAAGCTTGCTAATCTCTACACTGACGTATCCAAATGGCTTTCTAAGCGTAGTTTAGATGTATCACAAGGCCGAAAGTGCGGCTATCCAGTGAATATCGAACTGGTAACTCGGTCGTAATTGTTCTCGCAAGACAATCTTGCCATTACACCACGTCGAGTTGGTGTAATGGTGGGCAACATTTTCAGTTGGAACACAAGTGT